>JAYKKT010000080.1:4430000-4947500 GCA_036023115.1 Brasenia schreberi
ATTAGCGAGAATATGTATGAAAAGCCGCCTGGTGTGCTTGTCAGATTTAGATACGAATTCTGTTTTTCTGTATTACCTTTCAAGATTTCTTTTTCGGCTCTTTCTTTATCCAAAGGAGACCACTATCTCGATTAACTGGTTTTGGTAAAGCTTTATTTGATTCTATTCCAGACCTTTTACATCCGTAGGTCAAGCGTCTTCCAACACTTTAAAAGGATAAAAAGGAGAACCACTGAGAAGTTACAGACCCCTAATTCAATATATGTCTACAAACATAGGTTTCTAGCCAAGGAGATCAAAATGTTCTTAATGGAACAGAATATGGATTAAGTTGTGAGCAAATTATGAAATTTTTAACGTCAAGTACGTATTGGAAATACAGGGAATGTTGCACGTCCAGCTGCCAGAAATATGATCGATTACCTCCTGTAGAAAGCTATCATCATTGCACATGCATGAATTCGCAAATAAGAGGCAGTATAAAACATGGGCATCTTTGTTTCAAAAGTGAAATTAATGTTTCTAAATAAATTTCATCAGTAACGCACACATGATGTAATAATTAAAATTTAGATTTCATGACCAAATGAAAAATAAGTTCTCACACCAATAAGCCAATGAACGAAAGTTATCTTTCCACATACCCAGGGCATCGATGATGGAAGAAGAATAAATTTGGCCAAAAATACTGCTGATGCAGCTATGAAAGAAGGAATATAGCGCAAGAAACTATACTCGAGAAGTGAAAGCTCTGCAAGATAGCTAGCAAGAAACTCAAGCTGCAATGGTGGAGCCTGAAATGCAAGATGAGAAGATAAATGTAAAGATCAAAGGTATGGTAAAGGCCAGTCAAGACAGTAGAATTTAGAAGAATAATCATGTTTTTACCTGATTGCTTTCTTGATCTGCACGAATAAATCGCCTGCAAACATCAACCGCAAACGTGAAAATTTACTTCAGTTACAAAATATGCATTCCTACCCAGAGGATAACTTAAAGTAACTATATAACAAACCTCAAGAAACATTTTATTGTTGGAGTAGTTAATTCAAAATCCAAATATTTTAGCACATCGGATTCCATTTGCAATACCTGATACAAACATGAGACATTATGCCATTCAACTAGAAAACAGGACAGAATTAAGAGTATTAATTAACAGTATCACTGCATACCTCCTCTCTGACGTATGTGTTGTCAGTAATATAGCAGAACTCCTCTACTTGTGGTGCACATACCTCCTCAAACTTACTAAAAGGTATAAAAAAAAAAACACAACGGTAAGCGCCAAGTATCCTGGGTGTACTAAGAGGATCACAAGGAAAGCCATAAAAGGTGTCAGTCACTCACGAAGCGACGAGCATGCATGTAACACCCAACAATTGTAATCGTTGCTTGTTAACCACATTGACTGAAAGATAGCGGTCGATGTAGTTAACTGTCAAGTATAATGTATCTGGAACAAGCCTATACTCCTCTGCAACCTGTAGAAGGAAAATGTCAACCACTTGCTAAGAAGAAAAAGCCAATAAGATGTTCAGAGTAATTTGACGATCACCTCTACAAGCCAATCAATTAGAATTGCACGCATACTTGCATTTATGTCCTTTTGTATTTTCTCCATGAAATCGATAGAAGGCATCTTCTTTGTCTTTCAGGACAAAAGGAAAAGGATATGTGAGATAAAAGGAAAGGAACACGTAATGAAATGAAAGGTTCAGCATAATCAAATGGCCAAAGGGTTAGCATGCGATACTAGTGAAAGAAACATAAGGCTTAGAGTGACGAAAATGTAAATTTGTACACAAGCGGAACACTCTGCAACTAAGGAATCATATACAGGCAGCTTTGTCGAATATAGAATGGTGGTAATTGGCCAGCAAAAAAGTGAACGTTAAACAAAAATATTTACGCAAGGAATGAACGTCCAGCACTGGACACAATCATTAATCATATCCATCCTCGTTTGACATATAGAACCATACCAAACTAAATCAAGAGTTCTTGGAGTAAGAGAACGCACCTCAGCAATGCGAAGATGGTCATAGATATCACATGCATATGTTGCACAAAATTGAGGATCCGTAAAATCAGCTCCAGTAAACAGAACTTTTGCCTTTTTTGAATCCGTTGTTAGTACTGTGACATTTCAAAGAAGAGAGAAGAACAAAGTTAAGTGAGAAATTACCGAAGGGCAGAGCATTATATTTCGGTTCGATTTTTAAGGTTTGAAAAACAAATAAACCGAAAAACCAAATATAAATACATATATTATATATATCATATCCATACATATATGCACATATATATTCATATACATACATATACCTATATATATATAGGTAAATAGAAATAAACCAAATAACAAACTGAACCGAACCGATTCGGTTCGATTACCTATTAAATTTCAGTCTGGATTCGGTTTTGAAATTCAAAGACTATTCGGTTCCAGTTATTTTGGTTAAGTTGGGTTATTGAATCGAACCGACGGATTGCACATCCCTGCCTGCGACTGCTTGATAGAAACGAAAGAAACTTTCACAAGATAAACAAAGTTTTAGGCAAATGTGTCAAAAAAATGAGAGAAACCAGCAAAGAGAATTGACCAAACTAACCACACAGAGAAATGACAAAAAAAATACCAGCTTCGGCGTGTGCATCATCTGAGATGGAAAGGTGCTGGAGCGTCCTCCTCTCCAAGGAAACAACTTTTGACCCGTCAACAGTATCAATGTACTCAACATCGGAATTCTTCATTGATTCACAGGTAGATGTGGATTCATCAAGTGAAACAAAACCTTCATCCAACCTACTAGGAGATGAATCCATGCTACAGTCTCTAATGTTGGAATCAAGATTGGAAGAATATACAGTACTTTCAGCAATCGAAGTGTGATCTGGATGAATCACAACAGGTATCTTTTGTATGGCAGGCGCAGGTAAAGACTTATGACGAGGGCCAGTAACAGGTGCAGATGATGCTAGTTGAGCTGTCCTTTTGCTGGCAATGCATCCCACAAACCCCTTAAACATGAAAGCAACAAAATTTCAGAATCCAGGGATATTCTAATGCAACAATTAACTGCACATAATAAAAGGTAATCCTTTACATTTTCTACGCTTAAAATGCGATGGATGCCACTTATTTAGATGATAGAGATTCAAGATACCTAATTCTAGCATGGATACCCCCTATTAAGGATCTGTCTAATTGGAAGGATACCGCAAGACATGTAAAAGATTCAATACAAGGCATTTCTGCAGTTTGGAGCATATGAGAAGTTCCTCGTTAATACATGCTAGCTTTAAATAGAAAACTTCGCAGGCGTCATCACAGCCAGTCAAGGCATACAACTTCTAGATCATAGTCACTATTTTCATTCTCTGCATTTTCTTGGCATTTGCTTTCTTGGGAGATTTTTTTGTAAAAACGGTTTCACATAAGACAATCTCAAAATGTCCACTCTAGAAGTACTTGTTAGACATATATATTAATAAGTAAATAACAGGAAATATCAGACCTTAATATAGCTTCGCTTATGAGTATATTAAGAACGACATAGAAAGGGTTCTTCTTTGAAAAAGAGAAACATACGTCAGAAAAGTATACAATTAAAATATTCTAAGTAAGAAAATGCAGCAATCTCTGTCGAGATTTTCCCGAGAAGACCCCAAGATTTTCAAATTGTTGCTAGAATTTTCGAGAATTTCATTCTTCTCCAAAAAACAAAAAGAATGTCAATTGGAAACCTTACCATGGTATGTTCCATATGCAACAACTAACCTAGTTTCCTGTGGTGATTTCAACAAAAGAAATCATCCAAAATTTGGGAGTCCTTTGCTGTTTGAGACCCACATCCCCAGTGACCATGTCTACATATAAGTGACGAAAGGAACATGCATGAAGGAGTGCGATCTATATCTTGCGCCTTAATCTTTCATGTTACATAATGGTTCATTATTATATAGTCAGAAAAGAGTGCATTTTATAGCTCGGTTTTCCTTCATTTAGGTGCAATTACTTGTGATTGAGACAATCGGAGTGTGCTTTGCCATCCATGATGTAGAATATCCATCAAATTACTCTCCCCACACTCTGGAAGACAACCAATTGAACTGATGGACTTATAGACATTCTCGGTTACATTGTTATAAAATCACTTAGTTCCACATTACGATCTTTGGAGCTCACCTATAGTGGTAATCCATGGATGGCTTCCTTGCTGCCTCGGAAGTTTCCATTTTCTTTCTTTGCAATTCAATAAACTCGAAGTTGGTATTTATTCTTAACAGTCTTCTTGTCTACAGGTATAAGCACAATATGGTGTCACAAGTTGGTGTTTAACCCTCGAATGGACGTCTCCAACTAGGTCACAGGTCCTAGATAACCTCAGTTCTTGATGCTTCATATTAACTTTTATCTCATCCTGATTCCATAGTATAGCAAAATGCGGATGAAGCGAACTAAATAAAAACAGAGAAACACTTTAGAGGACATGCATATTTCAGTTTACCCAAAACTGTAAACTTTTCCAACAGAAAGAAACTGTAATTCACCACCATCCGGGAATAACTTATTTGAACAAAAGCAAACGCCGAGATTTCTGGAACCTGATTGGGCTTAAATGCCGGCTTCCTCGGAACACTGCAACGATTCGTTATCTCCCCCAAAGGCACCCGTTTCTTTGGCTTCTGTGCCGGCTGGATACCCACACGTTTGCCGGCTGTTGCAGATGATGAAGAAGCTGCGGACGAGAGAATCGAACTCTGCCGTTTCTGCGTCCCCATTTCAACAAGTGAAAGTTATGAAAACGCCCTAGACTAAAAGACTAGATCCCAAGAATTCCACCAACGAAGTCTCCTGGATCACCCAGACAAATATGAGCAATAGATCCCCCGATTCCTCACAGGATAGAGAGGCATCGCAAAGACGAATTATTTCCGAAGCCTGAACCTAACAGTAAACGGATAGAATGCACACAGACACCGACACTGATTTTGGTGAAAGAGTGAGCTGCAGTGGAGGATTTGAAAACGGGTAAGAGCGCCAAAAGGGAAGATCGAGGCCGTCCGATGAGCTGAGCTGTTGGGGGAGCGCACGGGCATGAGCGCCAAAAGGGAAGATCGAGGCCGTCCGATGAGCTGAGCTGTTGGGGGAGCGCACAGGCATGCCATCGTTTCGCATTTGAATGCGAGGTATTTGGGTCCCACCCACTCTTCATTTGTCTTTTTCTTATATATTACGAGAAAGAAAATTATAGAAAAAGAAATTGTGCTGCACTTTCTTTAACTCTATAACTTTTTCTTAAATAACTACACAAAAATGCGGCTGGTTGAAGTTGTTCGGTACTTAAGCAAATGTTTGGCATTGGAGCCTTATGAATAAAGAAAACCAACATACAAAAATTGTGGTTCAATCCGTCTTAGTCGTGGTCCTCTAGGCTAGGCTTTTGAATAGCTTACCATTAGACATCGCCGGTTTCAACAACAACAACAACAACTAATCCTTTTCTCATACTAGACGGGGTCGGCTACATGGATTCTTTGTTTCCACAGATCCCTATCATGTGCCATGTTAGCAGTTAACTCACAATAAGCTAGATCATTCTTTATTGTTTCTTTCCAACACTTTTGTCGTCCTCTACCTCTTTTAATACTTTCCAAATTTAGTTTTTCTAACTTCTTACATGTTCTTCTTTTGATCTTCTTTTTATATGTTCAAACCATCTTAAACGATGTTCTCTCATTTTATCCTCTATTGGTGCCACTCCTAATTTGTTTCTAATAATCTCATTATGTATACGGTCTTTTCTTGTATGACCACTCATCCATCTCAACATCTTCATTTCTGTCACAGACATCTTTTGTACATGTTGATGATTAACTGCCCAACACTCAGAACCATAAAACATGGCAGGCCTAATTGCTGCTCTATAATATTTACCTTTTAATTTTAATGGTATCTTCTTATCACAAAGAATACCTGATGCTCCTCTCCATTTTAACCAACCAGCATTAATTCTGTGTGTAACATCTCCATCAATTCTTCATCACTTTGAAAAATTGACCCTAGGTATTTAAAACTTTCCTTTTGGGGAATGCAATGTGTGCCAATTTTAATTTCTATGCCCTCTAAAGTAGCCAAATGATCAAACTTACATTCCATATATTCTGTCTTTGTTCTACTAAGTCGGAGGCCTTTGCTTTGTAATGTTTCTTTCCATAGTTCCAATTTTCTATTAACTTTTTCCTTAGACTCCTCCACTAATACATCGCCGGTTTTAAGTAAATAAAAAATGGTGGTCTCAAACCATCTATTTTGGTTTTCTTGAAACCAAGATCCATGACCAGGCCTGTTCTTGTTCTGATTTAAAACCATTGATTCAAGATCGAGTTTCAATTCACTTCAAACCAACCAAAATAAGTAAAGGTTTGATTTTAAAAGAAAAATTAAAAACAAAGTACATAAAATGCACAGAAATCTTAGAATTGTTTAATTATATGATTGTCCTTTATACATGTAAAGCATATATAAAAAGTTGAAAAGGTCGCAACCAGTTTTATATTATATTCCCTATTTTGCACCCAAATGTATATTATTATTTATTCCTAATTCGAATAATATGAAAAGCCATTAAACAAAAACATGGATTTAAATCAAATCTTTGCTGACATTGACAAGGTACATAATTTAAGAGTTTTTTTATGTCTTATTCATGATTGGCAATATAAAGTTAGGTAGGCTCTTATTCTTAAAGCTTTGAGAATTGAACTGATGACCTCTTTTACTAAATATATATTTAGTTTTACCTATTCTATTAAGAAAATTGTTGTTTTTCCTTAAAAATAGCCCATTTTCTTACTTAAAATAGAAGAGACAATAAAAGCATAAACTTTCCAGTCCTACAGTCCTAGGGTGTCACAAAACTCACTCTTCCTTTTAATCACCTCAAGATCAACACCTTGCTAAAAACGTTTAAATCTTAAACAAGCCATAATGGAATCGAACCTTTATTTACCAACAACTGACAAGTGTGAAAGGGTTAGATCATACCTTTGTAAATTAATTAAGCACCTCATACCATAATGAAAAGAGAAGACATCTTAATTACCTCACTCTAAATCTCATTGGTACACTAAAAAGACACGATGCATATAATGCTTAAGTATTTTTTTGCGAAAACCTATGGTATGAGAGTGAGTTGAGTATGCAATGCAACACTACATTGTGGTACAATTTTTGTTAATGAGAAATACAACAACAATAAATCCTTTTCCCATATAAAGTGGAATCAACTACATGGATGCACATAATCTTGTGACATAATCATATCATGTTTAATAGTTTAAAAAAATATTTTTACAGTCTTTTTCTTTTCTCTTTTAAAAAGATGGTCGCATGATAAATAAATTTTGTTTTATAAAATATGGCAAGTGCTTAAAATTTGCCCATAATTATTCTAAAAGTTGCTCTCTAGCCCACAAATTGTGATCCTTAGATCCACAATTTTTTTGATAGTTTGCCACTTATACAACATTAACATAATAAAAATGAGCTAGAATCTGAATGCAAGAAATTGGAGGGATTTGGGTCCCACAAATTATAATTTGCTTATTTATTATGAGAAAGAAAAGGATGGGTTGAGCTCTTGATGATTCTCATTGTTCATCGGTATCTTGGGGGGGACTGTGCAAACAATTTAATGTCAGTTTCAAATTTAATTGTGAGAACTTAAGGGATTTGGGTCCCACTTGCTCTAATTGTCTTTTTCTTATTTGTTATGAGAAAGAAAGTGATGGAAACATAAATTGTACTGCACCTTCTTGAGTTCTATAACTTAATTTTGTGCATTTTTTTTCTTAAATAATTATACTAAAGTACCTACCATTGTTTGATTGAAGTTTTTTGGCACTTGCTTCTCTTAATCAAATGTCCCGCGTTCGAGCCTTATGAATGGAGAAAACTAGCACATGAAAACAATGGGCTGACCCGGCTTAGTAGTGGTCCTCTAGGCTTTCAAATAACAGTGGTTAGACATGCTCGGTTTCGAGTAAACCTGGTGGTTTGAATCCACACATAGACAATGCACCAATTTTGGAGTGTGAAAGAGTGAGGTGATGGAATTTGAAACCGGGCATCAAATAGATTGGGCTCTTGGGGAGCACACGAACAAACAGTCTGCCATCCGTTTCAAATTTAAATGTGAGGTATTTAGGGCTCACCTGCTCCTTATTTATTATGAGAGAAAACGATAGAAAAAGAAATTATGCTATACTTTCTTCAACTCCATAACCTTATTTTCGTGTAATTTTTTATTAAATAGTTACATAAAAGTACCAACCATAGTTGAAGTTATTCCTTCACTTAAGCATATGTCCCGCATTCGAGGATTATGAATAGAGAAAACCAACATAGGAAAACGGTGGGTTCACCCAACTTATTCATGGTCTTCTAGGCTTTTGAATACCATATGATTAGACATAGCCGATTTCATGTCGGTTTTCTAGACACCAGGAACTATGACCAGAACGGTTCTAGTTCTTGTTTGAAACCACCGATTCAAGATTGAGTCTAACCCGCCTCGAACAAATCAAAATAAGAAAAAAATGATTTTAAAATAAAAATAAAAAACACATAAAATACATGAATACCTTCAAATTATGTAATTATGCAGTTGTCCCTTAAACATGTAAACCATATAGAGAAAGTTGTAAATGTTGTGATCATTACGTTTTATATTTTAACAAAAAAATTTATTTGTTTAAAGAGTATGTGTAAATAGTTGATTATAGGTTTTAAAACATGAATATTATAATTCTCATTGTATATTGTGTTCCCTCAACAAGAGTGTTTTGCACCCAAATCTATATTAATTATTCATTCCTAATTTGATTAATATGAAACACCATTAAACAAAAACCTAGATTTGAATCAAATTTCTGTTGACGTTGAAAAGGTAGACTAAGGCATAATTTAAGAGTTTTTTTCCTTTTTTATGTATCTTCTTCATGATTGACAAATAAAGGTTAGGTAGACTCTTATCCTTCAAGCTTCGAGAATTGAACTCATGACCTCTTTTACTAAATATATATTTAGTTTTACCTATTTTATTAAGAACATTGGTAGTCCTCTTCTTAAAACAGCCTATTTTCTTAATAAAAAGGGAAACCTGCCAAACCTAGGGTGTCACACAATTCACTATTCCCTTAACTACCTCGAGATTAATACCCTGCTAAGAAAGTTTAAATCTTAAATATGAGGAAATGCAAGAAAAAATTGAATTGGAGTTGCCTTAGTTTACCAACAACTCACAAGTGTGTAAGGTCATATTATGCCTGTTTAAATTAATTAAATACCATATCCTACAATGAAAAAGAAAAGGGATGCTAATTACCACACTCTCAATTTCATTACCACACTGAATCGGACACACACACACACACACACACACACATATATATATATATACATATATATAGTTTTTTAACACTTTTTTTTGTGAAAAGCCACATAGAGATGACATGAGAGTGAGTTGAGTATGCAATACGACACTAGTTAATGTTGCATTTCTTTTTCTATGAGAAATTCAAAAACAACATAAGTCTTTCCCCATGTTAAGTTGGATTAGCTACATGGATGCTTTGATGTAGCATAATTTTTTACTATGATTTGAATAGTTTCTTTTTAATACTTTTATACTCTTCATCTTCCTTCTTTTAAAATGTTTGTTATAACAATTTTAGATTTGGAAAATCTGGCAAAATGATTTGAATTAAGCCATAATTGTTGTAAAAGTTGCTCTCTAGCACACTAATTGTGATCTTCAAATTCATGACTTTTGAGTAGTTTGCAAAATGTTAGTACTTCCTAAATTTTAAAAAATTAAGTGTACCTTAAATAAAAAAATATTCAAGGTTGATGAGGAGAGAACTTGGCATGATTGTTGCATATGTAAACCAATAGTAACAAAAGTTAAGTTACTCAATTTGCCCACTTGCATCTATATATGATTTACCTTTAACATTTAAACCATAAATATCATTTACTCTTTTTATCAACAAGATGAGGTTAGGGAGCCTCACCATATATATATACATACACACACACACACACATATATATATATATGTGTGTGAAAATTAGGATTTGTTACTTATACCAAACTCTATCATACGATCTATATCATTTGTGCAATTGCATAGACGATGCAAATCATTGCCTATCAATATCAATACGAGAATCAATGTCATTTAATACACATGAGTGTATTAAATATGATGCAAGATTGATGCTTTGATCACCACTATCTGATTAATCGCATAAATGGTAAAGAGGAAGTTGTCTAGCAGCTCCCACTTTCTCTATATATACATATACACCTTGGGTGTTCAATTGATAAGATCAAACATTATTAAAAAAATGGTAGCAATTTATACTATCTAAATGTTATACTTGTAGTTAGAGATAGAGTCACAAACTAATGTTCTAGTGATATTCTCTTATAGAAATGCTAAAAAATAGTCTTTTCACAAATTGAAACTTCTATTTATGACATAGAACTAGACATACCCAGTTCCTAATTGGCCCAATTCAATCGGAACCATAGACCACTCAGTTTGGTTCCGGTTTCACCCTTTACAAGACCGGAATCGATGGTTCTAATTTTTTAGTTTTTCCTATAATTTTTTATAGTTTTAATATGGAAAAACCAAAAGATACCCGAGGAATGGAGAGCAAGTACACTTATACCAATATATAAGAACAAGGGAAACATTCAAAATTGTGCGAATTATCCAAGTATCAAGTTAATGAGTCATACTATGAAATTATGGGAAAGAAGTATCGAACGTAAGTTAAGACAAGTATCAAGTACAATAGAGAACCAATTTGGATTCATGTCAGGCAGATCTACTATTAAAGCAACTCACCTTTTGAGGCGTCTTATGGAACATTTTAGAGCAAAAAAGAAAGACCTTCACATGATATTTATTGATCTAGAAAAAGGTTATGATAGGGTACTGAGAGAGATTCTTTGAAGAACTTTAGAAAAAAGAGGTATCCCATTGACATATATTAACCTTATAAGAGACATGTATGATGGTGCAAAAACATGTGTGAGGACTCATGAAGGAACGACAAGCTTCTTTGAAGTTAATATTGGGTTACATCAAGGATCAACTTTAAGTCCATACTTATTTATAATGGTGATGGATGAGTTAACATAACATATTCAAGATGAAGTACCTTGGTGTATGTTATTTGCAGATGACATTGTATTAGTGGAGGAGTCTAAGGAAAAAGTTAATAGAAAATTGGAACTATGGAGAGAAACATTAGAAAGCAAAGGCCTCCGACTTAGTAGAACAAAGACAAAATATATGAAATGTAAGTTTGATCATTTGGTTACTTCAGAGGACATAGAAATTAAAATTGGCACACATTGCATTCCCCAAAAGGAAAGTTTTAAATATCTAGGGTCAATTTTTCAGAGTGATGGAAGAATTGATGGAGATGTTACACATAGAATTAATGCTAGTTGGTTAAAATGGAGAGGAGCATATGATATTCTTTGTGATAAGAATATACCATTAAAATTAAAAGGTAAATATTATAGAGCAGCAATTAGGCCTGCCATGTTTTATGGTTCTGAGTGTTGGGAGTTAATCATCAACATGTACAAAAGATGTCCTTGACAGAAATGAAGATGTTGAGATGGATGAGTGGTCATACAAGAAAAGACTGTATACATAATGAGGTTATTAGAAACAAATTAGAAGTGGCACCAATAGAGGATAAAATGAGAGAACATCGTTTAAGATGGTTTGGACATATAGAAAGAAGATCAAAAGAAGAACCTATAAGAAGGTTAGAAAAACTAAATTTGGAAAGTATTAAAAGAGGTAGAGGACGACCACAAAAGTGTTGGAAAGAAACAATAAAGAATGATCTAGCTTATTGGGAGTTAACTGCTAACATGGCACACGATAGGAATTTGTGGAAACAAAGAATCCATGTAGCCGACCCCGTCTAGTATGGGAAAAGGCTTAGTTGTTGTTGTTCCTATAATTTTCATTTTCTAATAAAATTATGGGATTTGAGTGATTCTACTCAAGCCGGAACCACCTTGAAACTAGTGATTCTAGAAATGTAATCGAAGGCCGATTCGATTACAGTTCTAGATTCTAGACTAACCAAAACTGAACATATCTAGTAGAAAACAACATCACGAATGAATGTGACAGAGAGGCCGCATAAAATGTGCGATGGCTACAGTCTCCAAAGAAATTCAACCTTTTTTCAAAGTATCATGCTAGAAAGCAGCTAACTAGTCATAAAAATGCTCATCCAAAATCATTAGCTCAAATGGAAGGGCGCTGGGACACCCTTGCCATTAGGTCAGAGTTTGACTCCCAAGGGGTGCATGTGTGTTGTGTGTGTTACGCTTTAGCCTCCCTTTGTGTAAAAAAAATCATAAACATACAATTATAAGTAATACAATTAGTTTGTTATCCTTTCGAATATATAATATATGCTTTTAAAACTTCTCTAAGTTAAAATTTCTAAAATGTGGGAAAGAATGTAAAAATTCTGGCCCCATTGGACTTGTTCTTTTCAAAGGATTGTTTTTGTCACTATACCAAATTAAAGTGGGTCGACATGAACCTTTACAAACAATATTTTCTTACTTCTCTAACTCTCTAAATTGATATGCTTTAAAGGTTGAAACCTAAGTCACTGTCGCGCACCAGAGCATTTCAATGGCATGGTGCTCTAGTGTTGTTGCTGGTGGTGGGGAATTTGACTCCAAGAGGATACATGTGCATGTTAGGCTTCAGCCTCCTTTTTGTAACAAAAAGAAAAAAAGAAAAAATCCAGTTGCAAGAGGCCCTCAAAATATTGTATCAACTTATGCAAAAAAGGACGATTCCAAGGTATACAAGATAATTAAGATAGATAAAAGAATTTGTTCTTAAAAGATTAAAAAACACAACAACCATGAATTCTTTTGATTAACTATAAAAGGTAACCAAGCCTATGAAATCTCTCCTACATAAGAATATAAGAGAGAATAAGGAACCATTAAAAGCCGTGAAATATTGAAAGAAAATTGTAAAGTATGAGTCGAAGTTGGAGGAACTTTTTAATGCACGCCTTTTGATTCAAATTCACGACCTGTATCTTGTGAGTTGAGTGCCTTATCAGGCGAGCTAACATTGAGGAACTTTGAAAATCTTAGGGAGTACCGAAGGGAAGAAATAAACTATGTGACTCTTTTAGATTTGACTGTTAGTATGTCCAAAGACAAATCAAAATGGCAACTAAGAATTCATGCATCCAAGCCCATCATATGTGAAAAATTAGGAGATGCATATAGATATGTCCGATTCTGGGTAAATTGGAACCAACGGTTTCAAATTGCCAGTTTCAGAGTTGTTCCTGTATGAGTTTGAAGAGAATAATTTTATTAGAAGTTTTAAAAACTATAAGAAAAATCTAAAAAAAGCCACACCCCACTTCTATAAAAAGTGAAATCGGAATCAAATTGGGTAGTCTCTGATTCTAATTCCAGATTCAGCCGGTTCCTGGCCCAGTTTGGTTTGTGTTGGATCCACCAAAGTTTTGATTACTAATGATATAAATAGAGAATTTCCAATGTGAACATCACTGAGGAAGTAATGCTTTGCATAAGGTGTTGCAAGATATGGTCGGTTTAGAGTTAGTCCGGCTTTCCAATCAAAACCAAACCGAGATTGGAACCGGCTGGAATCAGAACAAAAGCAGCCAAACCAGACCTTGAACCAGGAATCACCCGGTTTGGTTATGATTCTACCTTCCATGGAATCGGAATTGGCGAAAAACTTATGGTTATAAACCATGGAACGGGGATTCAGCTCACATCTAGCTAATACTGGATTTTGATTTTGAATGTCTTTGAAACTGAACATTTTGAATTATAAACTTGTGGTATACAACAACAACAACAACAACTAAGCCTTTTCCCATACTATAGCTTTTATGTGGTCTCCCCACGATGCACTTGTGCTAGTCAAAAGCAATTCTGCAACTTTTCTTTTGTTTCTAATATAAGGTAGTGGGCAATGGAGGATAATGTCTTCTTTTAAGATGGAGCAAATAGACACGGGAATCTGTTATTGTGGGATTAACAATTAATTTATTACATCAGACGTATTCTTGCAAGCTACATTATATTCTTTCTCTCAATTTTCAGAATTTTGGGTGTTATGAATGCCCCCGCCTTGTCCCAACATCGATCTGCCATCGAAAGTAGCAGTTTAGGTTCTTCATGTGTTGGAATATGTTTTTCACAAGAATGATGAACGTGTTATTGACTCATTTACGTAGACACACTTATCATGATCATTAAAAATGAAGCCAAAAGATGATATCACACTATCAAACTTTTCATGCCATTGTTTAGGAGCTTGTTTCAAACCATATAATGATTTAACAAGCTTACACACCTTAGGCTCATTCACATGAGCCACAAATCCCTCTTGTTGATCCATCTAAATTTCTTCATGAAGGTCAGCATGAAGGAAAGCAATCTTCACATCCATTTAATAGATTGTGAGGTCATATACGGATGATAGTGCTATAAATACTCGAATGGTGGTCATCCAAGAAACTGGGTAATAGGTATCGAAGTAATCTATTTCTTCTTTCTGTGTGCATCCATTGACAACTAACCTAGCCTTTTACTTGTTGATTGTTTCGTTGCATTCAGTTTTTTTTTAAAGATCCACTTGTAACCCACAATAAAATAATCAGGAGACAAATCCACCAATTCCAAAGTATCGTAAGAGAGAATTGACTGAATTTCATTGTTAACAACTTCTTTTCAAAACTTAACCTCGAATGAGGTCATAGCCTATTGAAAGGTGATATGACCATCTTCAACATTGAAAGTAACAAAGTCACTTCCAAAATCCTTTGATATCCTATACAGTTTACTTTTTCTTGTTTCAGTTATTTCCTCGGAGTCATCTAATCTTAAAACAACACAATCAGGCTTACCCCTATATTTGTCATCCCTTTCACATGATCGAGAATCAAACCATTAGTAGGGTTAGAATCTCTATAAGATACATTTTTGGAGAACTTCGGTCTTTATGGAAAATACATTCTCAAAGAATGTAGTATCATGAAGTTCAATTATTGTGTTGACATGTATATCAGATACTTCAGATCTAATGACAACTTGTCTCCATGTAACTCAAAAATATAACATCTATTGTTTTAGGTACCAATTTTTTTTCTTATGTTCAGGGATGAGTACTTTCGCAAGACACTCATACATGTTGAGATATTTAAGACTAATTTTTTAACTCTTTCAAAACTCAAATTGACTACTTTTCTCATGCTTATTGAAAACTCTATTCATAATATGACAAGTTGTATTCAAAGCATTCTCAAATATGTAGGTAGGTAACCCAAAACTTTGAAGTATCACATAGGGTTCTATTCTTTCGTTCACCTATTCCATTAGACTGGATAGAATGCAGATTATTAACCTCATGAACAATACCATTATTTTGACAATATTCTTGAAAAAGGTTTGAGGTATATTCTTCTCCTATCATACCTTAATATTTTAAGTATCTTTCCTGTTTTAGTTTGTACTTCATTTGTAAATATTTGAAACTTTTCTAAAGCTTTATCTTTATTTTTAAGCAAGTAAATATAATAATATCTATTGTAATTATCAATAAACATGATAAAACATCTTTGTTATCTCTAATTATCATTCTATTGAATTTACAAATATGAGTGTACATCAAATCCAAAATTTCAAATTTCTTATCAACCGTATGAAAATGTTTCCTACATTGTTTTGATTATATACATATATCACATTTATGTTTCAATCTATGATAGTCTTAGAGGTAAAATTTAAATTAATCATTTTTTCATAGAACCAAAGTTTACATTACCCAACCTAACATAACATACATAAGATGATTCAATATTGTACATAGAAGAAGAGGAACCAAAAGTGGAGCTTTATTATCATCAAAATTAATACAAGAATTAACAATTGATTCTACATGAATTTTAAATAGATCCTTTACATCACACACATAGCCCTTCTCAAAGAAACACGTTATACTAAGTCATGTAATTATGACTTTATTACATTTACAATCTAATCTTAATTCATCCCTAACTAAAACATGATCACTTAGGATATTCTGATGAATCGGAAAAATGTGTCTAACTCCCTTAAGAATTAGAACTTTTCTCGAGAAAACTTTAAGTCTACATGTCCTTCGCCCTTGACTTCAGTAATCGAATAATCTCTTAAGGTCATAATTTTGTCACAGACGACCTAGTATAATACAAATAGTGACTGATTAGCACAAACATATACATTAATCCAAATGTCTACAATCCATAGCTCATAAATAGAAAAAATATAGGGTTTAAATATAGATACCCGTCACTAGTAGACGTAGTGATCACCATGTTGACCATAACTACTTCAGCAACCACAAGTTTCTTGGGTTTTTTTAGGAACAATCCTTCGACCAATGTCCAACCTGACTACAAAGTCAGTACGATTTGTTCTTGAGTTTTTTTTAATCTTCATATTTGGTTTATCCTTTGCATCTTTTCTCTTAGGATCATTGGGTTATTTTTTTCGGACCGTTAGGTTAACCCTAGGGGTATTGTCTACAAGTATAACGAGTTTTTGACTTCTATGCTCTTCCTCTATTGCTATGTCAACCATGATGTCATCAAGGGTTATGTTATCCTTCTTATTAAGATCTATGCCGAAACTCTCCCAAGACTTAGGAAAATTTTCTATAATATACATAATAATAAACTTGTCAAAAAGTTTCATCTCAACTTCCTTCTAATCATGACATAAAAACTGAAACTCATGGGCTTGCTCAATTACAGATTTTCCTTCTATGATTTGATACTTAAGAAATTTGGCCATGGAATACTTGAAAAGATCAAAGTCTTTAGTATTGTATTTATGATTCAAGGCAGCCCATGAATATCTCGTTGAAGTTGAAGGGGAAGAATTATAAATATCAAATAAAATATTTGACAATGCTGATAATATACAACAACAGTACATGATGTTGTTCTCCTTATAGTCGACGATTTTATCTGAGCTTCTAAGATCAGTATCATCGGGTTGGGAACAATCTTACTCGATATACAAATGCAACCCTAATATAAGCAATTTTTCATATGCTACTACCAGTGTTTTGAAATAAAAACCAAAAAACTTTTTTGGCATTAAAGTCAAGTCGACCTTAGGTCAGAGGGTAACATTCGTATACATGTTTACTACGGATAATAATGATTTCTCTAAGATTGTTGGAAAAAGTTATAGAAATGCATACATAATAAACCAATATGTAATAATTATAAACATGCTCACATCAATAACAACCGCATATCCAAAGTAAGATATGAACAAATCATACGGAAAACACAAGGAGAAACATAAATTAGAAAAAAGAAACTTATTTATTTGAGTTGACCTTACGGACTTGCCTTAGAAAAACCAACGCTCGACTATAGAGTACGTACGAGTACATGTGTTTTTCTCCCAAGATAAATGTACACACAACTCAAAGCTATGTACCTTCCTTTGAGTCGACTTCAATCACCCCTCAGTAACCTTGGCTGGAGAGGATGGAAACCAAGGAGCATCCACACAACAGCGGAGAACACCACGAGCAAAGGGAGAGCATATAGAAGATGAAGGAGGAGAGAGAGTATTTCACGCAAAAGTGCAGATTAGGGAGCCCTAATCTTTTATTTATAGGTGTTGTGATGGATCATGAATCTAATCCAAATGACGCACCCCTCCGTCTCATAATCATTTTGGCATGGACACTTTTGATCATTAGATCAAAAGTTTTTTATACAAAAAGATAGACTGAAGACTATAATTAACCTTAAATCCAACAACCTTCTCCTATGTATTTACGAACAATTTACCTTTAATTTGACTTGAACAAGGGCATGAAATGTTGTTTATTAATCTATCTGAATTACTGCACCTACAACATTAGCTCAACCATCCGGGCGCTTTTATGCCCTTGCTACCGGTGGGGAGTTGGATTCTCGTGGGGTGAACGTATGTGCATTAGGCTTAGGCCTCCCTTTGTAACAAAAAAAATCGGATAGGGCGACTGCTCCACCTAAAATTCTGAAAATGTTCTATTATATATTGAAATTTTCGCCCAACTCGAAACAAGCTTGTGGATCCGTAACTGGTGTGAGAGCACTCTGCAGTTGAGCTAACGCTATGAATGCAGCATGTTCATGTCATATTAAGTTTCATGCTTTAGTGTTGAAGGAAAACGCCTCAGCTAAAGGAAAGCATGTTTCTTTTGTGGAGCAGCTGTGAGCAGTTACGTGAAGGAATCAACTCAAAGGATAGAGAAGGTCGAGGCGGGCCGGTCGGTGAGCTATACTGTAACTTCCGGCGACCTCAAGGGCATGTATGATCCATACAGGGTCACCTTCTCTTTCTCCCCGGTGCCAAGCCGAGAGGGCGAGAACTGCAAGGCTGAGTGGAAGGCAGCCACTGAACCCAAACATGCCTCCTCCTGACCCGGCCAAGGACACTGCTCTTGAGTTTCTGCGTGCATTCGACAAGTTCAATCCTTCCCTTTGAGCAATCTTGGCAACGACAAGTACAAAACTACGACACCTAAAAAGATAGTAAATTAGTCGGCCTGGCCGATCTAATGCTACTTATGAATACTTTCTTTAGGTTAATTGCCTATATGTGCAAGTTAGGTATGTTTGTATCAAAGCAGGTATTATATGTATGTATGTGTGTGTATGTACGCATGAGTAGATGCTTACTACAGTTGTCTGTATGTGCACTATATACAAGTGGAGACATTATAATTATAATTTTTCTTTCTAATTATACATACATACATATAGACAGGTCCAGTTCTGAGTAGGACCAATGGTCTTAACCGGATAGATCCAGAACCAAAACTGAACCCTGAGTGGGTTACGGTTTTGAAAATGTTGAAACCGCACCGGAACTACGTCGGTTTCAAACCGGTTGGAACCAGTTCCAGTTACACAAAGTATCTTTTAAATGTTTTTAATTTCCTCTCCTGATTTCTCTTCATTTTTCAAAATTTCCCTCAGTTTCTTAAGAATCCCAATAAAAAATTGTACCCACCTGATATCCCTATTAATAGCCTTAAGATAGTTGATCACATCAACCAATAAAAAAATCAAATTAAGCTCGATTATGACAAGTAAAATCTTTTGTTACTCATTATAAAGGCTGCCGGCCAAGCTGATTAGTTAGACGGTTTTCTTGATTTTATGTTATCCTTTTTATTATTTTTAAAGTGAAAATCAGATCCAAATCCGGTTTCAAACCAAACCGCCCGTTATGGATCCATAATTGAACCGGCCATGTCTACATACATACATATAATATATATATTCCAAAAAGAACAACCCAGAACGTAAATCCACGAAGATGAAGAAGCTTGAGAAAGATAAGATGAATGAAATAAAATTTGGCGTGGTTCGAGGGTTGAAAAATGAGAATTTTGGGCAAACAATAGCACCCACTTCCTATTTCCAAGGGTTGGACCTTCAGAATTACTTCCTGATATGTTCCGGCGGTTTCAACGGCCGGAATCGTTCTCTTGTTGGTTGCAAAAAGTCAAACTTATACATGTGACTCTAACATCGAGTAGGACAAAAAATCCGATGGAAATTTATTGAAGAGTGAACCAGAATCCACATCAAACTCCAACACACGTAACTTGAATCAAGAAACAGCAGAAGAAGATGCTAGTGGGATGCCATGAGTTGTGAGCTGAATTCTCCTCCTTTTCCACGGCATGTTGTGGTGGTACCAAAAATAAGATGGAGGCTTTGAGATAACTAGAAAAGGTTGGGAAGAAAGACCGATCTGTCATACACTATTGCATGCTCTGATCATGGGCAATCCATTAATCAGTTCTCCCCATTGTTAACTGTACATAATAATACAGAATATACCCTTCAAGATGTTATTAAGATCTACCACTCATGCTATTTCATACTCCCCATTGATTATCTAGTAACTGAAACAGAAGGACAAATCCATATCCAATTCCATGGAGAGAAGGAAAGGCGTCAACATGTTTGCCGTGGTGAAGTCCCTACAGAAATGGGCATGTGCGTCCTCAGTACATGTACAATGTTGGAGTACATGAACTGGTGGCAGTGAAGGTCTAAAAAGTTCTGTAGACCAACCATAAAGTATTATTTATGTAATACAAGCTTACTAGTATAGAGTTCTAAAAGTATTCATAAACCAACTTTTCCTATGCCATGCATGACGATCTGATTCCTTCATAGCAACACACTTTAGTAGCATTGAGTTTAATATCCATAATTTACAGTACAGGAAACCACACCTTTCAACTACATATTTTGTTTCTGTGAATTTTGCAAAAGATCTAGCTAGTGCAACCATGCACACCATTCACAACTTACCCACATCAATCTTATCTCAAAGAAATGCTTAAACTCTCATCTTTATATAGTGATGAACATGCTGCAGTCTATCCCTTTGTCACTGAAAGCAGATACAAGCTTAGGGAAAAGCTTGGCTTGCATTAACTTAAAGCCAGCTGAACTGCTACCATCACCACCTACGATCTTTCCATCCGCAGAAACACATCCAACATGAGCTCCATTTATATACGATTTACAAGCCCAAAGAATTGATTCTGCACGACTTTTAAAGTGTTCCTCCACAAGGGCCTCAAAATTCTGCAACCGAAGAGAAAACGTGATTGACTAAGACGAATAATTGCGACACAAATACTACACACCAGAAGAACAATTTATACACGTAACACTATCTTTGTGCTGCTTGTTAAATATGCGTAATGAAACCTGCTTGCCGAACTTGGTTTTTCAAGCTCGAGTTAAAATATGTTAAGTGAAACCAGCATGACTTACAGTCCAGCTGATGCAGAGAGAGAGATTAATGTATAAGATATTGATTGCAGTTATTTTCTTACTTAGATTTTTATACTTCGACTTTGTAAATCGAGACTATTTCCAAGGAAGGAGAGACATAATGGGAAATGAGAAAATAACATGAAATATTTGTGTGTGTGCATCAGATTCAGATAGCAGGCCAAGCAAATCTATCAAATTTTAAGGAATAGACCTTAAAGCCAAGCAATTCTATCAAATTCAGAGTGTATTTTATAAATCATTGTCGAGTATAAGCTGCTTAAAATTTCCAAATTCAAAGATAATGAGGCTGTCAAATAATAGTAGGTTTCACTGACGTCAGAACACACCTTCGGTGGTTTTCGCAACAAGTATAGCATTGACTTGCATGACAGAAGAAATGCGCTCTCATTGTAAGTAACGGAGTTCTTCTCTCCTTCTGCCTTGCCCATTTGCTTATCATACCCTGCCTCATTGAAGTATGGCTTTGCATTAAGTACCAGTGCTTGGAGGGATAGCAAAACTTGAAGAATGGTTGAGCTTGCGGGACTCCAAACTTCATTGCCTGTGCCCGACCATGTATTCAAGAGGCTGAGACAGACATGTCCGGACTCGTACAAGTTGGGGTTCAACTGAAGTCCTCCGGAAATATAGTGAACAAGCTGCAATTTTGTTAACCGACTTTCATATGTGAGCTTCAAATTGCATAAACTTATAGTTGTTCGTGTAGTAAACAATGTGCTTCCATGCACAAGTACACATATATGAATAGAGAATTCCTATCAGTTTCATACACACGCAAATTTTCATACGTGCATGCATCATACACGCACACATACAGACAGACAAACACAAAGTGGCCTAACCACCATTTTCAGGACTTGCTTATCACCTTCTCAATCACCAAATCTGATCTGTAATGGTGATCTTTTGGTATTTGGACACTTTGTGAACCACAGATTTTGAAGCCTTGCAAAATCCTCAATGTGTATCAGACTCAGATGACTTGGGAGTTGATTCCCAGTAAACATACTGGTATCTGTGCTTGCCTATGTGCATAAATTTGTGTGTCGATGCATCACCCTATGAGGGAATGGACTAGTGGAAAGGACGTCTGGCTTTGACTCCCAAGGATGCACCTCAGTAGGCCCAAGGTCTGAACTCTGGAGCTCTACATGGACAATTGCAGCAAATATTGGAAGGTTGTTTACAGGAGGTTGGTGTGGATACTTACAGGAGGTTGGTGTGGATAATCTGGAGGGATGCAAATATCGAAAAAGAAAAGACCATCATGATAAGGGGTCCCAGCTGCTCCAGCTATTGCAGCCCTTAAAAGATCGATCCTTTCTTCATAAACTCTGACAAAGATGGTATCTGTCAAAGGCAAACAGAAGGTGATTACGAACAAACGATAACCATAATAAAAGCATGGGTAACTTGAAATTAGCCGTGAATAGCATTGAAGAATCATGTTTTCATACAGTCACAAGTAAAGCAGCGGAGTCAGCATGGTACAGTACTAAACAGTTGGCAACTGAATAAAATGTTAGTTTTCTTGCAATATCTGACAAAGTAGTAGCAACTCTGCATGTAAGGGATCCCCCTTCCATGACCGGTCCCAAGCCTAGACGAAGAAGGAGGGTTGTGTTAGGTAATTGACAGATAGTATAAAACTTTGTTTGGTCCCAAGAGGTGTGGTTTTTCTAATATTAATGCACCTGATCCGCCTGAATTCCAAAGTTAAGAATCTCTGGAAGAGGATACTGCTAGGATAGTGACCTCCGATGAAGCTGCGGGATGCTTAGGTAATAGGTAAGAGAATATGATAAAGTTGTAGCATTTTTGTAGAAATAATTCATAGACTGATCTTCATGGTAGTCAAAATAAGAGAATCGTCAGAAACGATACTCAATAAAGATATGTAACTTACCAGGTAAATCTTTCTCCAGGATAGCCCATTCCTGACTTACCTTCTTCAGCCAACCGTTCTTCTGTCAAAATCAAAACTATCTTTCTTAATTTGACATTGAGAAAACAACCAGCAGGAAAGTAGGTAAAGGAAGAGATCTACAGTCAATCAGCACAGAGTTTCTACCCGGCAGAGATTTGATTCTTGATTCTGAAAGTGATGATCTGAAAAATCTTCAACGACGTCAAATTTGCTGAACTTCCCAAACTCTGTGTTTCCTCCTAGTAGTGGAACTTCCTCATACTCATCTTCTGCATACCCTTTCAAAACTCTCGGCACTGTTGCAGAGGAGTCACCTGGCCTTACCTGCCGCTTCTTAATCACATCAGCTTGATGCTCCTCATGTGTTGGTTTGTATAGGAACTGACAACCATTCCCATCTTCCGTGATCAGATTCCCCATTTCAACATAGCAATCACCACTAATATAACTGGAACAACTTGATTGCGTTTTGCTAGGTAGTGACGCATATCCCCGAAAACCGAAAATGCTAGAAGCAATATTAGTCAGAAATCCTAAGGTTGCTCGAGGAATTGAAAGAGCATCCTTCTTCCATGAAGAATTGCTACATTTGTTATTTCCCAAGCATAATGCAGCATCATTAAAAGTTTCCTGAATCATCAATATATAGATCATCAATTGTATGCAGCTCAGAGAGTATACATATGACACATAATTAAGAAAATAAAAGAATACCTTCTTAACATCCTTGTTTCTAATACAATTATCAAACTTGTGGGAGCATTCACTGTAATTAACTTCGGCGTTTTCAGTGTGGAGTAATGCAACAGGTGTCTGCTCTTGCTCTCTGTTAATTGCAATGATTTCATGGGGACCAGCCTGAAAACTTGCATCATACAGTAGTAGCTCAGTAATGAATTCATGTAATATTCTTTTCTTCAAAAAGGAAAAAATTCTCAAGAAAACTTATTAAAAATATTATTCAAAAGCACTATAGCGAAACTAACATAGATATGAAGAGAAACAAATGCATGATATAGGAGTAAATGAGAATTTGCATTTTTTCTATGCATTATTCGTGTAATTGAACACTCAACTAATATCAATTAAACGTGGAAGAGAAAAGAGAGCACATCTGCAAACCTCTGAAACAACACCATTTGCCCACGTCACCTTAATGCTCCCATCTTTGTAGCCACTAACATGTCCAATGCAAGATAAGAAGGAGTTTAGTGATTCCTTACATTCTTCTCCCATATGTTGCTTCCAGAATACATCTTCCCCAACGGAATTGTATAAGAAAGTGTTCGGTAGAGTGTGCGATTTGAACTCTTCGAAGCATTGGAATTGGCATACAATATCTCCAAGACAATAGCAGTAGTCAGGGTGCTCCATTATTTCATAAGCACTAACAATCTCCTCGCAGAATTTCCCCCGTGATTGACCACCATTGTCAAGCTCATTATTGATCCACTTTACATTGACAGTCCGCTCCTTAGCATCAACACTTTTAACAACTCCCATCTTCTTCCCCGATGAATCATGTCCATCCTCATTTGAACTTTTCTCTAACACAACATCTTCCGGCCAGAAGTCGTGGTCACCTGTATTACTCACTGGACATATAGTATTTGAATCTAATCCAGAAGAAACAGTACCATCCTGCCACAAGACATCAACCTTAACCTTTCTCCTCACAACTACAAATGCTTGCTCGTTGTCAACTTCCGCTTTTCCTAGAATTTCCTGGCATTTCAGCAGCATTGCACGATCATGCTGGATTTGTACGTCATAATTCTCTTGCTTGACACTGGATGAAAATATGCAGTAGTCACCAAGTTGCCAATTAGCATGTGAGAAAGGGAGCAACAAAGTAAGTACATTCGGATTCTGTATGCACATAGGACGAGGAAAACTGGTATTACAACCAACTGCTAGTGAAACAATCCAATTGACACAGACTGACTTCACATCCACACACTTCACCACTCCTTTGCGCCGACCCCGATTCCATTCACCACACAGATACCTTGCATTTTTGAAAACACTTGAAACCCTGGTTTTGACATGCTGACCAGGGTAGTAAAAGTAATCAGAATCTTCCGGTAAATTTGGAGGAATTGGTGTAAGCAATGCAGGATCAGGTTTGTCTATCTCACACACAGCTCCATCATCAAATACAACAGTCAAAAGGTCGGTTGCATGATTCACGACACCCAACCAGGGGCCATGAATTACATAATCACCAGTACAGAAGGATCTGATTCTCTGAAGATCCATACTATTGATGTCTTTCAATGTAACTCCATGAGCATTTTCTAAGTCTACGATAACATCAATATCAATGACTCTACCTAATTGTCCCGAAGGGTCCATCACAGGGAAAACAATGTCACCATGCAGAAAGCTTCTCTCAAATGCAAGGAAGTCATCAATTTTTCCAATGCTTTCGTCTATGTTTGAGAAAATGCTTTCAGCTTGACCTTCATACGTAGACTCAGCATCATCAAGATCCTCACTGTCACTGCTGTCTGTCACTGTTCCCCTTCCGATCTCGTTGAAAATGGTAAACATTTTCTTCACTTTTTAAACCTTTTCTTTTTCTTGATGTCAAAAAGCACCGCTAATACCTGCAGGAAATGATAAGCGATCATATTCAGTAATTTGTGGCTCCTAAATCGCTTAAACAGCAGATGGTAGATCTCAGTTGAAATGAAGTCACTAACATCATCTGTTTATTTTAATACTAGACAGCATGCTTTTAGATGAGGTCTTTGGTGCTCAGAAATAATCCCAGAACAAGAAGATGGCTCCACTCTCACTAAAGCTTGATAATTGAAAAACTTATTATCTGATAAAACTGAGTTGAACCTAAAGCGCACATTTCAGTAACTAATTAATGATAAAGCATCAGTTTAGAAGCGCAAAATTTACCAAGTTTAGTTCTTTTAATGTGTTTATAACATTTTAGAAATAAAGGTAATAAGGAGCTACATATTTTCACACACCCTTCAGAAATAAATTAATTAATAAGTACATAAATATGCACATATATATATATATATATACAAATACGACATGCAAATATATGCAGAGAGAGAGAGAGAGGAACCTTAGTGGTAGTACACAAAAGCTGTTATCTAACTTTAATTTAGAAGAGAAACTGCACTTGTATTGTGGAAGTGAATATCCCAAACACCAAAGAACAGCCTTCAGTTCGTTCCAACCGATCAAGCAGTGTGTAATACAGCGACCAAGTTGAAATTTCCACTCCAACTTTGTTTGGTGATGATGCCCAGGATATAATTATGATAATAATAATGCCAAAGGAGAATTGCCCAGTTAAAACCTTTAAGGTTCTATCTGGAACAAAGAGAAACTTAGAACGGATGCCAAAGGAGATTTGCCCAAAAAGCAAATATATCCTCGAAGGAAGTGCTCTCAGATTGTGCAACAAGGGTTGCTTTGAGTCAACTTCAATGGTGATTAAACTGCCTCTGAAATGATCACTTCTCTATGAGTTGCAGAGGAAAATTTCAAACATAATGGACACCCTTTGCTTATTCCTTCAACGCCCCTGGAAGCCCAAAAACTGGCCCTTCTGCAGCATGTGTTAACCAACAACCACCTGTAAACCCAACAACTGTGACATGCTTAAAATTTTAAAAATATGAACACAGACATAGCAAAACTAGTTATGAAGTAAGAGCCGTTATTAGAAAAAAAGGGTTAACCATAGAGCACCGAAAACCACCCCCTATGAGTTATGATGCCAACACGCATAGTACCTAATTTGATGCCTGCTGTGATCTCCGCTTGTGGTTTATAATGTTGAGATATTTCACGTATAAAATTGGACAACTTTGCTCACAGGTTGAAAAAGCGATGGTGCTACAAATTATCCAGAAAAACCAGGATACAGTGAGAATTTTCAAGTTCCTATGCAATGCAGCAGCCCAACGCTAGAAGGCAAATAAGAACATATCACTCAACACTAACGCCATAGCATGAATTTAACCATATATTAAAGTGATGAAATGTATTAAAATAAATAAAATAAACTAAATTCTCCATGACAGAAGAATTTAACGATATACTACAATAATTAAAAGAATTAGTCAACATGGAAAAATATAAGGTCACATTAACGGAGTCGTGAAAATACGAAATTCAGCGATAATTCAAAAGATCTGAAAACGTATTACACGGCAAGAAAACGGTAAAAATAGTATTACATTTACGCTTGGTTGGTTGTATAGGGTTTTGGGGTTTGTTCCACAAGGTCTCAAGTTCGAATCTTGGAAAAAACCAGCCTTTCCGGTGAGCTGACCTGGCTCAAACCTGGGTTCAGGGGAGTTCAATCATGAAGCCTAAGACTACATGTCTAGAACTACAGATCCAGTTTTCTTCGCAATCATATGCGTAACAGTTCGGGCCTCGTAATCAAACACCCCTAGGCCCCCTTTTAGAATAGTACTATATTCTATTAGAAGAACGTTTTCAAGACAAAAATACTTCAAACATATTTTGGTTTACGAATACTTTTAAATTGCTAATTTACAAATAGTAAGAAATAACGTGTATCCAAAATCTCGTGTTTTTACAGGTTCCTTGAATAAAACGAACGTTTTTTTTTTGCAACGGGAGGCCGAAGCCGTGTACCCACCAGGAGTCGAACTCCTGTCACGGCCATAACTTTCAACGCATACTGCTGAACATTGAAAAAGGTTACACGTCTATCATCACGACACGTCTGCATGGCACGGGACACGTCATTTCGTACATGCTTTGATACACAAAAAGACCCGACACGATGCGAAATTGAAGCATCCAGGTGATATAGTCAGTTTCACCTTGCCTCGTTAAACATAACTTTGTCGCAAACAAAATAAAATATTTTCTATAATGGTTTTTCTTTTCATAGTAGGAAGTCCTTGTCGTCGGAGAAATAATGACACGAAAAAAAGAAAAAGCAAGAGCATGAAGAAACCGACGTACCTGCCGCTGTTCCACTACGAGCAGACGGAGTCCGGCAAGAACTTCCGGCTGGCGGTGCTCGGGCGGCATAACAAGGAATAAGGAACTCGGGGTCCCCCTATCTTCAATTCTTCCTTCTGGGAAAAGCTGAGATTAGAGTCTTCTTAATTCTATAAGAGAGAAAGATAGCAGAGGGAGGACGATTTTACGAAAGTTGGCCCGTCCTCAAATTCCGGCGGTCACGCCATTCCCTTCTCCAGCAAACCATCTCTCTCTAAGGAAGAAGACTGAAAAGGATGATTGGAAAGAGACGAAGAGAACGAACAAGAAAAGCAACACAGACAACCCCATAAAAAGTTGGGGTTGGCTCGGGAGACATGTTAATATATAAACGCTGCACCTCTCTCTCTCTCTCTCTCTCTCTCTCTCTCTCTCTCTCTCTCTCTCTCTCTCTCACACACACACACACACACACACACACACACACACACATCGCGCGCGCGTCACCCACTCAAAGCACACCATCACACACAGGTTTAGTTTAATTTTGACTATGTTTAAGGTTTGCTAAATGTGATTAAATATCCAGATCGAGAAATAATGTATTGGATCGCGACATATCCAGATTCACAATTTTTATTTGGGATTGCACCTAAGCTCAAATCTGGGTCCGAACCTAACGACCAAACCTACCTGGTGACGTATCAAAGAACGAATTTGTTCATTCAAGATCTATTCGGGCTTAGAACCAAATTTAGGTTTGGTGCAGATTTATGTCACTCTGTGATGCGTGAAATAACTGATATGAGTCTAATATGTCTATATCTTTATGCCTAATAAGACCAACTAAAACTCAAACCAAAATCATGCCTTCACCACACTAAGTGGTTTGGTACAAAGATTCTTCGTTGCTGCTCTGCTCCATCTAGTGTTATCTTAACATTTAGCTTTAGAAAAACTCGAGTGTATGTCATATTAACATTAAATCCTAAAATTCCACATCATCTATTAAGAAAGCGTTAAATAATATATATATATATAGATAGATAGATAGATAGATAGATAGATAGATAGATAGATGAGAGAGAGAGAGAGAGAGAGAGAGAGAGAGAGAGAGAGAATGTGAGAGTTGAGGTTCATGTCATACCATGTATCCCAATTCAAGCTATTAATTTGAATAAATAGATGATATAGATTTAAAAAGAAAAAAAGGTATAAGAGACTATTTGTACTTTTTTGATTAATTATATATATATATATATATATATATATAGAGAGAGAGAGAGAGAGAGAGAGAGAGAGAGAAAGAGAATGTGAAAGTTGACGTTCATATTATACCATCTATCCCAATTCAAGCTATTAATTTGAATAAATAGATGATATATATTTAAAAAGCAAAAAAGAAAAAAAAGTATAAGAGACTGTTTGTACTTTTTTTATTATTTCTAAATCTAAACTTTTACCTTTTGCTTTTTGATCTAGGTCATGCATTTATCCATTTCAATAGTTTGGATTGGATGGTGCCCACATTTGACACAACATTCTTATAGACAGTTTTCTTTTTGAAGACGTGAGTATAGTAAGTATGTTGTTTATATGTTCACACACATCATTACAACTTTCTAAGTAATACTCATGTCTCAAGAAATAAGTAGACATGAGTATGTTTGTTATATGTTGTACAATCCAATATTTAGAGAGAGAGAGCATAATCAATGCGCACATTTATCTATGTCCTAATTTTCTTAAAAATATTAATCATTCAATCTTTAAATCAATAGTTAGAGATCTTTAAAGCAAGGAGTAAATAGTAGCACATTTAATGCACTTGCAAAAATTACCAATATACTCTTTTGCTTGTAAAATTTGAATTTCAATCAGTTGTCACTGATCGCTGGTTGAGATCTTTGTTTAAGCATGAATGAATGTATGCATGAACTAATTTCTCTAATATATAAAACATGATTGAAAAAAAAAAAAAAAAAAGAAAACATCAAGGGATCCATCACTATCGTTAGTGGTGCCTTTTGCAACTTGACCCACATATTAAGGCCGCAAGAAAACATCCGGTTTTTGCTATCCACTTGAGCCGGTGTTAGTGTAAGCTGAGGTCGGAAGTTCAGTCCTTTTCATGGTCCACAACTAAAGTGGGCACATATAAATTCATGTTCTTTTCTTATTATACTCGAGAAAATTGCTCTCAGTTTAAGAGACTTAGTCACTGCCCCACCTAGGGGTATTCACGGTTCGGTTTGGCACTAGTTTTGGTTCTCAACTTCTCTAGAACCGAACCAAACCAAACCGTCTTATGGTGAGAACAGAACCAACCCAAACCACCGCTTCCGGTTTGATTAGGTTTTGAACCACCATTCTACTTAGTAAAAGGTTTTGCTAAATACAATATATTATGCCATGCCATGAGATTATGTGGATCTACAATCCATATTTTATATGTATCAAGTTATAAAACTCATATAAACTTCTCAAGTTATATATATATATATATATATATATATATATATTCACATTTTATGTTATAAAGCTCATATACATAAACTTATAAAGATTTATATCTACAACTTTTTATATATAACAACAACAACAACTAAGCCTTTTCCCATGCTAGACGGGGTCGGCTACATGGATTCTTTGTTTCCACAAATCCCTATCGTGTGCCATATTAGCAATTAACTCACAATAAGCTAGATCATTTTTTATTGTTTCTTTCCAACACTTTTTGTAGTCGTCCTCTACCTCTTTTAATACTTTCCAAATTTAGTTTTTCTAACCTTCTTACATGTTCTTCTTTTGATCTTCTTTCTATATGTCCAAACCATCTTAAACGGTGTTCTCTCATTTTGTTCTCTATTCGTGTCACTCCTAATTTGTTTCTAAGAACCTCATTATGTATACGTTCTTTTACTACTCATCCATCTCAACATCATCATTTCTGTCACACAACATCTTTTGTACATGTTGACGATTACCAGCCCAACACTCAAAACAGGTCTAATTGCTGCTCTATAATATTTACCTTTTAACTTTAATGGTATCTTCTTATCACTACAATATTTATCTACATCTTTTTATATATATATATATATATTCACATTTTATATGTATATAATGTTATAAAACTGATATGCATAAACTTATAATGATTTGTGTGTGTGTATATATATATATATATGGTTTGGTTCCAATACTGGAACTAAGAACCGAACTGCCAGACATCTAGAACCGAAGCAAATTGCTGGTTCGCTTTGGTTCAGTTCTGATAGTTCCATGAACACCCCTAACCCTCCCCCGTGCAAGGCAAGAGAAGCAAGGTTAGCACAGTGAAGGTGGCTTAGTCAATAGTCATCCAGTTAGGCCGGGGTTCGACTCCCACCGGCATTTTAGGATTTTTTTTAGAAAAGGGGAAAATAACTTTGTTTGGTATAAATTTTTATGTTAATAATATTTCAAAGCCAAATTTAGTATTAATACTAAAATAATTCTAAGTCAAAACTTCAGGAGCAAAATCGTGCTGTTACCTCATCGTCCTTGAAGAGTCGATTTTCACAACTAAGAATCTCTATCAACTGGAAGTTTATTGTCTAATAAAATTTTCTTCAAGTCTTTTAAATTTTCACTGGGAAACCATTTAATTCGTTGAGGAATGAAAGCTCTTTCTAATGAGTGATTTGTCATGGATGGATATATGGACCCACTTGGAAGGAACCAAATCCAATCTTCAACCGGATAAACCTATCAGAATGGTCCTACAAAGCTCAAAACTGCCAGCTAGAGCTAGCATTACAAACATGAAGGCCCAAGCAAAAGCCTACTTATTATCTACCCGAAGTAACACAAACTGAGACATGAACACGACCAAAAACACGAAATGCTGATACTCAGGTACAACTTGAACCTACATCTCAGGTCGGGTCGGGTCAAACAACTGCAAGTGTTGGGCTTGGTTCCGATTTCCACCAAGTGCAAATATTAGATGGAGAAGCTGGACTCCTCTCATATTGCATGTGAGCTGAGCTGAGCTGCTCGGCTTGACTATAAGTCAAACTCGACTCCGCCTTATCGAGCTCAAGCTGAGCTTGAATATGAACTAGCCGAGCCTTACCTAGCTAGTACTTTATTTGAGTGACTCGTGAACCTAATGGAGCTTTATACATAAAGAATTTGATCAAATGTTGATGGAAAGCAGAGAATTTAACAGGAAAAAAAGAGAGATGAAACTTGTAAATAGTATATCTTCTCGGTCTTTTAACTAGATGAAGTATAAGTTATCTTGATCAAGTGGAGCATCTATTATTTTTCTTTCGTCGATTTAAAATGAAAATTGGTGGAGTTTTCGATATATTAGGCTCAAATTCAAGTTCAAGATAATTCACCAGCTCAGTTGAGCTCGACTTGATGAGCTCACGGCTCACTCAAGCTCTTTCCCTTGGTTTTTACTCTACGTTTGTACAGCACAGTTTTCAATATAAGCTCTCTCTCTGTATATATGTGTGTGTGTGTATATATATATATATATATATATATATATATATATATAGAGAGAGAGAGAGAGAGAGAGAATGATTGGATCCAGCTGATGGTTCTGCTCACTCATGTTCCAACATTCCTTTTCGGATACATCAATGTGATAACATTGCCTTTCATTTTTTTTGTTTTCTTTTATATAATCATTTGATCTTGAAGATGGGTGGTTGAAATTTAAAATTTTAGTACTCATTTCACGTGTATTTAGTGCACTTATTACTTTTGACTTAAAATTTCAACCGTTGATCTCATTGATTGAACATAAAGAAAGCAAGAAAAACACACATAACACAGTTATTTACTTGGGTTGAACCATCAAATGCTAGATCCAATCATACCAATGTGTGTTTCTTTCAGGTTTACGTAAAAAGGTTATCAAGTATAATTTTTTATTAATGGAAATGAAATTACTAAAACTCCATTTTCTAACCAACCAAATGCACCATGATGAATAAAGAAAAAGAAGAAGAAGATCCACTGGAAGTGTTATAAAAGCAACCACTAGCTGCAATATATACCTTAGTTTATTAAATTATTATTATATGCCAACAAGCCAATAAAAGGCGAACAAGTTTTCGCATAACGTGGCGTTCACAGCAATTACTTACACACACACACACACAAATACTATGGTGTATTCTAGCGAGACAGGCATTCGCCTACTAAACTTTTACGTAGAACCTTGAAATGAATATATCAATGAGCTTCTTCTAAAGTACATCAACAACAACTAAGCCTTTTCTCATACTAGTTGAGATCAAAAGTTTAACCGTTAACTCAATAAAAGATAGATCATTTTTTATGATTTCTTTTTAACACTTTTATAATTTTTTCCTTTTTCAAACATATTCACCATCTAGTTTCTCACGCTTTCTAATCAAAGGTTATTGAATTTATTTTTTCACTCTTACAAAATGTTCTTAACAAATTCTGGGCAATCTTTTTCATTGCTAACAACCTTAAATCTCATTGACTTCGATAGAATAAGCTCAACATGGTTAGGTTTTGTTCTGCTCAAGAATATAAAGATGAGGAAGAGAAGAACCAGATGATAAATTAAGGGACACCATAACAAAAGATAATATCTCCGATGCCCATGAATGGAGAAAAATGCTACTTCATTTTTGTATATTATTTTCTTTATACCGATGATCACACAATCAACGACAAACTTTGCATTGGAACAGATGCTAAAATGCAACTTAAATGAATGTGAACACAAATCTAATTACATTTGATACAATTAATAACATTAAACTAATAAATTAATGTAATGTAATGTCATATGCATATACATATATGCATATGCACAAAACATATATACATACATATATGCATGCACACACGGAGATAGAAGAATGTAGATGATAGATAGGGAGATAGAAGGACTAAATGCTGATGATAAGAGATCCAAATGCAAAGGTACTCCCATCTTTTTGTGCATAAAATGACACTGTTTGGAAATGAAAACTGGTTTGGGGCCTAACAGAAACCCACGTCCTAAACCCAACAAGTCTCAATTGCTCCCTGATACTAATGCATCACACATGTACGCAAGCGCATACACGCACACCCTCGTGTGCACTCACACACATATACACAAAATGCTCTTTACTGTTGAATATTAATTCATTCCTTTTGATGCTATTGGAAGTTCCACTCATAGTTTGAGTAATTATTCTAAGCAACAGTAAACAGCAGTCCCTTTACAATTGCAGCAAGCACCAAGAAAGAAATGGTGCTCCAATAGCAGTAACCACCCACACACAAAAAAAAAGGTTTAATTTGAAAAAAAAACTCAATTAAGAAATTGGAATAAACAAAGATACTTAATATTTGCTTCACATCTATGTATTTCTAAAATGCACCTAAGTTTTGCATATTGTTGAAAGCACACCATAATTTTTCTAGAATTAGTGCACCTAAGTTTATTCATGGTTGACAGAAAGGCTCATGGGCTGACCTCTGGTGAGCTTAAACCCAGTTTAGCAGTAAAATAAAGTGATTGCAAACTTAATCAGTCGAGCTTAACATCGAGTACATTTTTTAGGGAACTTGTGTAAAATTAATCAACGAACCATGCATAGATTAGCTTTCTCTTTGATGGATATGTTCTGATTAAAGGTGCTAAATGTAGGTGCACCGTTCAACAATGGCACTTGTAAAACAAGCGGAGGTAGTGCCTTTCAGGTGGTGCTACCGGTGTTGAGATTCTACAGAAATTGAGGATATACTAAGGTCCAATTGTGTTCAAAAGATTATGGGCAAACCCGGATCGCAGAATAATCGACGAGGATCAACACTCGTGACTGATGCTTAGTTGTCCCAAGTAAGGCAAGCCTTCACTAAGGTTGCAGAGGTTTAGTGAATGCAAGAAAGAGTACTACATAAAGAAAGTGAGAATGTAGCAAACTTTGGCAGAAAGGTACATGGCCGGCGACACGCCGTATATATATATATATATATATATATATATATATATATATATATATATATATATATATATAAAGGCCCAAAACTCAATATTAAGTTGGCATGTGGCACAACCATATTGAATTTGTGGTTGAGTGTCACACTAACTAGCTAAACACTATTGTCTGCTTGTGCATTGATCTAACTGACAAGTACAATTAGCTTAAGCAAGTAGTAAGTTTTGGATTTTCAAAATATTTTTCTTGCTTGATTTTTATAATTAGACAATTCTTTGGTGTGCTTCAACAACATGTGAATTCTCCATTACAGCCAATTCTTTAAGCTCATTTTTGGAAAAAAAATCCAAGATAAGGCATGAGAAATGGGAATAATCTTCCCTAAGATAAATGTGCATAATTGTAATTTAAAATATATGAAAGTATTTAGAAAAAGGGGGAGGGGCTGACCAAGATTGCATAGTAACAAATTACATACCCTCCGTAGTGCGCTTTATATGGTGGCCTCCACTATCTACTCACTTTTGTGTTTGCACTTTCCAAGTGTTTTGAATGGTGCGCACCGAAGGGGACCTCCATAGTGGGCCCACACAACAGCTTATTTGATACTCCCGGATTGGTTATGACGTGGAGACACGTGGGATGCACAATATCATGTGGGGCCCAGGGATATACCACAACTTATTCTTAGGTCGTGTTTGACTTGGCAAAGATACTAAAAGCGGAGCTTAAGACATGACACGAGAAACCCGATACGAGCACGACCCAAAAAGTCCATATTCATGTTCTTCATGTTTGGGTTGATACATGTTTTTGACACGACCACCAAATGGCAATGACACATATATGATGATGGAATTTGGAATGACACGAAAGCTGAGCGTGGAAATGATCAGAATTCGTCTTGCCACCGGAAGTGCACATGAAATAACACAACACGAACACAACCCGCAACATGAAGTTGCATAGGTTGGATATTTTAGAGGCTCTTCATTGACTTAGTACAAGTTTCATGCGCTGCTAAGATCCAGTTTGACTTGGCAAAGGTACTGCTTTCATGTACTGAAAAAAGTGACGAGAAAAAATGGGTCCTATTCGGGTCACAACCCACAATACAAGGTTGCCTTTAGAAAAAGATAGTGTTGGGTCTGGGAGGCTTGCCATTGGCTTAGTACAGGTTTGAAGAGAATATCGTGGGTCCAATGGGGATATACCACAACTTGTCCTCTAAGATCCAGCTTGACTTGGCAAAGTTTCTAGTTGTTAATTACCTCCATGATACAAATACCAGACAATCGAAATTTTGCGGTTCCTGTTCTCAAGAAGCATCCAAGAAAAATGTTTTCTATTCATGTTGGCATGCTTACAACGTGAGCTTTAAATGATTTGATATAAACATAAACAAAAATACAAACAACAACAATAACTAAGCCTTTTCCCATACTAATTGGGATCAACTACATGGATTCTTTGTTTTGCTCGATCATGCATTATACTAACAGACCTAATGCTCTCCGTGCATTCAAAGGATGATAATATAAAAGGAAGATGCTTACAAGCTGCACAATCAAATCTCCAAAGAGAAAAATGTTCGAAATCCAGCAGTATATACCACAGGGATGCCCAAAACTGGTAGTCCCACCAAAAGCCATCTTCAAATAGAAATTTACATATTAAAAAATGAAACTACGTAACATAAGACATCTGGCAATGCAATTTCCAACATATTGAATGGAAAAGGAGGTTAAATTAACGAAAATGTCATTTCCAACTAGGGTTGGACCAGTTCAGACAGTAGCTCTTGTATACAATTTTCAACATCCTAGAGATGGAAAGGTGCTGAACTCACAGCATGTTGCTTTCTTAGAGACAGTTTTCAATATCTAAACAGCCATCGTCTTATCATGTGGTATGTCTACTCCTCGAATAGATGTAATTCTGAGTCTGGTCAGTTCCTGCAGATTCAACAAACCGAATGTGAAGATCACCGGCTGAGATAACGAACAAGAAAGAAATACTTATTCCCTTCATTTGTTTACCTGGCGATGCCCCTTGGTTCTTCGATAATTTTTCCTCCTCTTTTTCTTAAAGATAATTACTTTTGCATCTTTAGCCTGAAAAGCAGAAACCAAATGTCAGCCTAAGCTTAATGACAAAAACCTTAAATATCTCACCGACTGCTGCAAAGGAAGAAAGAGGATGGAAGCTCAATGATGCCAAAAGAAGCAACATGATATATCTGACTCCTGTCTCGTGTGTGTGACACACGCAAACACACACAGACAGAGAGCATTGTGTATGATTCTACAGGTGAACGAGCTTTGATAAGCATCCCTACATTACACCATTCCGCGAAAGGTTAGCACCATCAACGTGGGCCCACTTACATGCTCTTCAACAATAGCACAAACTTCTGCATCTGGCAGTGTTGGCCTGCCAATTGTAGTTCGAGTCTGTGATCCCAGCATCAGAACCTTATTAAGAACCAGCTGCAAAACAAGAAACACAATTAATAATCAAGCAAGCACATATTGAGGTGTGGGGAGTAAAGTTCCAATGGATTCTAATTATAAATTGGGTCTTACAAAGAACAATCAATTTGAAGATGTGGGAAGATACCAAAGACCGGTGGTAAGCTCATTTACTTGGCGAAGGAGTCTTCTATTCTAAATCAAAGACATTTCAAGAGGTGCACATAGATGCAAATGGGGCAGGTCCTTTCGTGGACAGGAAGTTTACGTCGTGGTATCACAAATTTCTTGCTGGGTATTTAGTCTCATGAAAGAGCAAAAGGCAGGCAATACTTTCACGCTCTAGTACCAAAGTAGAATGTAGAGCCATAGCACAAAACATGTATGAAGGTTTATGACTGAAATCCCCAGTACAGGTATTAGGGCAAGAGCTTTGAGGTTCCCATTCCTCTCTATTATGAGCAAATGGAATTACCTAGTGTTTCATGAGCAAATCAAACACATTGATATGGCTTGTCATTTTATAAGAAAGAAAGTAGAAAGCAAAGATTTCACCTACGTTGTATTAGATCTCAAAATATTGTGGCTGGTAACCTCACTAAGGTTGTAAATGGAGGAAATAGGAAAGGTGTAAGCAAGTTGGGCATAATAGGTGTATTCCTCCCAACTTGAGGAGAAGTGTTAAGAGGGACATTTATCACCACCTAATATGTTATTGCCGCTTGCTAAAGAAGGGTATTTTGTCTTCTTATCATGTCTATTGCAAGTGCCTTGCTTAGGGCAAGCAACCTCGTCAGATAATGTGATGCGAACCATTACCATGTCATTGATTTCCTTGTCTCCCTCTCCCTCTTCTTCCTCTTCCTACTTCTCTGTCTTCTACTCTATTGATTTTCTATGCTACAAGCACCATGTTTCTGCTCAATTAGTTCTACCCTTGCCACATTATGCTTTCCTGTCCGAGGCTCATACAGAATTTGGATTAGGAAATCTCAATAGTATCGAAATGGTCATAATTTTGCATTCCAAGAAAGCACTAATACTAATACTAACAAGTTCTTTTTTTTATCCCCTTCATGTTTCCCCCGTCTCAATGAACACCCTGACCACCCCAGCAACTTCAGCTCTCTAACAAGCATGCCAGAAATATTTGTTAGAGATCACGACAATGATGGTGGCTTTTTATTAGACCTTGTGATTTGGATGCAGGTACAATTATCTTTGAAATTAGAAAAGACGGAAAATACCAGCGTCTGTATTTTGGTGAAGCCACAGAGGATCTACCTTTCGTTCAAAATTTGAACTTACTAACAATATGATACATCAAGTTCTGTAACAATCTATATTAAGCGGTAGACCAAGCATACGCACCATATGATTCTATGAAAGGCTTAAGCAGGAAACAATGAAGCCTGAAGTGACCTAATTAGTAACTCAGAAAATGAAATTAAGTATAAACAAACACAATTGTTTTTAGAATAACAAGAAAGAGGTGTCCAACATACTTCATGAGTATAATGAATAGGGATGCATATAGATAAGCGATAATTTTAAAAGAAAAAAGACACAGTAGCATCTTCATGAAAAGCTTTTGTGCGACTACATCTCAGGCCCATCGAAAAGCTTAAGAGGGGCAAGTACTTACAACCACTTTTGTAACTTAGGAAATAACAGGATTCTTGACATGCATGATGAGCTTTTCTCTTTCTTTTTTATCAGGCATGATGGTGTTTGAACACCAGGCAACAATTTTAACCCTACAGTGCATCCATTAGTCCTGAACCATGAATTTGCATAGGTTAAACACAAAAACTTCTACAGATAAATCTGTTGATCAATTGATTCTAGATGCTCCAGGTTTATGGAGTTAATTGCATAACCCCAAACGGCTTCTTCTCATAGAAACTAAAGGTTATTATAAAGCTGTGGCTACTGTACTTCACTCCTATAACCTTATGAGGCAGCCTGATGCTTACAATGATACACGACAAAGTCTGTATCCCTGATTAATTCATAAATGGCTGATTGATAGCCTGGTGATTTTTTTCACATCTCCCCAGGTTAAACAGTGTTGAGCATGAAAATTTTGTAACAGTAAATTTTGTGAAGTTGAAAGGGGTTACTTATCCTAAAAATTGATTTTATGTATGAAAATGCGGAAGTAAAGTCCCACAATCTCCAATAATCAATGTTATCATTCTCAGCATTTTTCTTAAACAGCTTTCCAATGAATTTGCTTAAAGAAATCTTGGATGCTTTAGAAAAAGTTAGGTTATAAAAGGAGAGAGAAAACAAGAAATAAATTGTTTTACTAATTTGTACTTGTGAACATGTAAAAGCACTTTAAAATGTAACTTAAGTCAAAGAATTAGAAATCCTAAATATATATTAAAAAGTTTTAAATCATTAAAACTTATTAATCTTGTGACAATGAAAATCACAAAAAATATGTTTCCCCAACATGTTAATTTTCTCATGAAAAACACCCGTGAGTATGTTAACTGCAATACGCATAATGTATGTAATACACTTCATTGACAACATCCGACAGACACAAAGATGAAGATTATCTGTGACATTTCATAAATTATTCAAATCACTCTTTCCAGCCGGTTTTTTTCAAGCAACCACCACGCTTATGTTGCATAACATGGGAGTAATGACCAAAATCATAAAGTAAAATCGTAAAAGACATCTATAACACAATAGGTTAGCAATGCATGTCACTAACCAATTCTAAAACTAATCAAATTTTACATAAAAATACAATTCTTTCTTTAATACATTAAATAGTAAGAAAGTGGATAGCAGCTGTCAGGTGTACCAACGTCCAGCCTCAGCAGGATGGTTGAACCTAAACCAAATGTTGGCACAGATTGGTTCATATGATGCTAAAATCAAGAATGCTTATCCTGACTTATGTTAGTCTTAATGTCTTTACGTTTTTGTGGGTACACCTTTAATCAGAAGCATGTTCGCCAGATTTTATACCTGCCTGCAGACAAGCTGTTTGAATAATTGCACTTTAAATTATTATAATTGGACAACAACATAATTCCCAGCATTCCTTATAAAAGAAGTGAACAATACACGATAGCATGGAGATGCTTCAACAGAACATCTTCATACATAAAAAATTATACAAAATAACACAGATTCTTTGGAGAACAACTTAGACACAATAGCAACAAACAACAACTACAACAACAACGAAGCCTTTTCCCATACTAGATGGGGTTGGCTACATGGATTCTTTTTTTTTAGAATCCATGGTAAGTCCAACAAAGTTTTACGCTGGCTGTCGGAAGCCTATCACAACCCTCCTCCTTTATCCGGGCTTGGGACCGGCCATGCAAGGGTGATCCCTTACACGGGCGGAGTTAACTAAGGCATATAGCAACCACAACAAATTCAGCAGTACCTTATACCTTGTCATTTACTTTGCACCATTTCAGCTTCTCAGTGTAGATACAGTCCCCAATGCAAACTTTGAACTGATGAGAACCAATCTGTTCCCATGAAAAGAAGAAGAGACATAAATAAATACCAATCATCTATAAGAATGTAAGTATGAGCGATCTCAAAAACGATGAGTAAAAACCTCATGTATGTGTACATATGTGTCCACGTTTAGCCAAGCCATTAAGAAAATATCTTATATGTTCCAAAAATAATGGAATCTTCTTCCAAGTGTCCATGATTAATGTTAACATTTGATTCATTGAGTTGGTCCGCATTTACTTTTCCACATGGCACAAAGGAAATGTTCAAGGCAGAGAACGTCATAGTTTCAACAAATAATTTGAAACTACAGCCTTAAATAAGAGGCTCCATGCAATTGTTGTCGGATGGAATCTAATTACCTCCTTATGCTCAACCTGATCAGTCATCCACCTAAATTTTTCAACACCAGTTGTTGCAAGCATCTTCATCTTGAATGTACCTTTGTATTTAAGATAAGAGCTTTATGATATATTGGTCTTATTTAAGCATGAGGGTGATAATATCTTCAGTTCTTCACTAGCTCCATCATGATGACTTGATTTTACTCTCATACTGAAAATTTTCACATTTGTCTAACAATTTATTTGAAAAAGGAACAAGCATCATCTGCAATTCAACCATCAATCCGAGCACAATTGCAAGGATGAGCAAAAGTATCATCACACAAGTAAACCAGGTTTGCACGTCTCACTCATCTTATTTCCACCTCCGTTTAAGAGATGGGGGCTTCCTCTCATGCTTCTCATTTACTGTTATCACCTTGCAGAGTGTAGACGTCTACCTAAGGTCTCCTTCCATACTGCGATTCAGTATACTGCCCACTGTTAAATGATTAAGAAACAAGATAGAGCATAACAGCTAATAAGAATCTATGTAGCTGAACTCCACCGTCAAACTTTCATCTGTTTTCCTATCTTAGGAAAGTCAAGAAGCAAGGGATAAGTTGGAGGGTTAATCTGAACTCAAGAGTCCAGCCAATAGGATACATAACAACACTTTCCAAAACATCACGAATATCAGAGACTCGTGAATATATGATGGCAGCAAGTGTCCCAAAACAAAACTGAATAATCATTTCCTAGCATCTTGTTTAGCGGAAGGAAAGCGTAATGCTTAGGAAACGAGGAAACTGGTAGTGTTTGAATAGCAGAACAGAGGGAATGAAAACATCCTGATGCTGCTCCCGAACGAAATGTCCGACGCCTGCCTCACACGCGTTACAAAAATCCTTGCTTTTTGCCTTACGACTCAAAAGAGCTTATGTGGGCTTTAGAGTCCGGTGTCAAGCAACAGACTCCAACGTTCCCAATATTCGAGCTCGGCTGTACCTCAACTTAAACAGACAAAATTACAGGCGAAAAAAGCTTAGAGGAAGATGCAAATGGAAGAACAGAAATACATGAAGGAAGACTGAGAACAAAACCTGAATCACCGAGAAGACGGGCTTCCATCGCTTGACCACCCGTTCGGACGGTTGCAATTGGCCGATCACTCTGTACCCGATTGCCGCTGCCTCCTCCACCTTCTCAGCATCGCTTCTCTCTCTTTCTACTTCGCAGTCGGGAGCTGCACTCTCCTCATCCAAATTATCATCGTTTCCATCATCGTCTTCTTCGTCGTCCTCGTCTTCGTCGCCTCCGTTGTCTTCTTCATCGTCGTCGTCTTCTTCCTCTTCGCGCTTCATATTGAACCTCGGTGGTTGTCGAGTCGTCGTCGAGAAGCCTCGAAGAGAAACGCAGGCAGAATTCTTTACGAAACCACATTTCTGCAGAGAATGCGGAGGGATCGTATCCGACGGAGGAAGAGAGGGAAAGTCACAGAGGAGAGGAAAGGTTTCTAAGGCTTTGCTGCGATCGAGAAAGCCAGAGAAATGACGGAAGGAGATCAACGAGCAGAGAAAGGGTCGTCTTGCCGCCATGACCAGCGGTTTCTCTCTCTCTCTCTCTCTCTCTCTCTCTCTCTCTCTCTCTCCGGGTCGACTCCGAGGGTTTAAACGATCCGAGACGATAAGGACTCTGTTTACGGACCTTGATCCGCGACAATCCAGTTCGGTTCTGATTCTACCTCCAGCGAAACTGGAATCAGGCAGACCAAAGCCCAAATTGGCCGTTTCCAACCGTCGGGTATTTTTAATTTTTTTAATCTCAAATTTTAAAGATTCTTTTCGAAACCAGGTCAAAAACTAAACCGACCGTTTCAGACTGCTAGTTTCGTGTAATTTTTTTATTTCAAATTTTTTAGTGATCTTTTTAGTTTTAAGTAGTTTAGAACTCAAAGCAGAATCAGAGCTGACCCGGTCCCAATTTGGTTCCAATTTAGTCGAGGTAGAGTCGGCTTTGTTCTCAAAGAAAGGAAATCAGTCCTTGATTAAAATTAGGACATTTTTAGTCCATCCTTAACGATGAATTTGCTTGCTTTTGATCAGTAATGAGCAACAGGAGATCGAATCACAAGTTAAAGGTCATGAGTTCAGTAACCAGGGCATGCATCTCGCTTAGAACTTTTTCATTGTACCTCAAACACAAAATTGCTTGCTTATGATCATGTGAGGTAAACTGGAGTGCGTCGGACTCGCGAATGTATAACAAACGTGCAACAGGGCCCCAAGGGGGTGTTCTATCATGGGGCCCGGACTGCGGAGCTGAAAGTTCCAGTCATAATCAAACATAGGCCTCAGTACTCACCCGAGGTCCACATGTGGCTCAACCCCAAGGGTGGGCCGTTGGAACTGGAACTCGAGTACCAGTTCCATAGTCCCAGTCTCGCAATCAAACCACCCCCAAATGACGTGCAATCTCTGATTAAACATGAGAAACAACCATGAAAAAGGGGTACTTTAACTTTTCAAGTTACAAAGCGTTACATTCCATTTACTTTCATCAAAATTTTTATATAAGCCGTAAGAAAAAGAAGAACAAAAGAATATAAACACAATCACTGTAAAAGAAGAAAAAATATATATATCTGCTAACTTTCTGAACATGCAGCTAGAAACTTGGTTGAATTCTCTCCATGGCACGTCGTTGCCAATCTACAAGACTGTCTGGCTATGAGCTTGTGCAAAGATGGCATTCTCCATGGAACAATTGCAAATGCATCTCCATACTCGTCCATACCATCTACAAGGAACTGCCATGCCATTGCTCCCGCACCGGACCTCTTTGCCTTTGCAGATTCATATATTACATCATATACTTTCTGATAGTACAGATATCGCTGGTCTGGTACAAAATTCCTTGTCTTGGAAGATAACCCGAATTCTGTAAACAATACTGGCTTCTGTAACTCCTTATCTCCATCATCAATGTGAGATGACATCCATTTCGATACAAATTTCATCTTCTCTTCAAACTTTAAATAAGGCAACCTGAAAGAGATAAAAAAATCCATTATTTAGTATGAACCCACTAGAAGACAATTGGTGAAACTACAAATAATGGATGTGTATCTTTTAAGTGAACAGTGCTGGGTGCAAATGAGTGGGTAGCCTCCAAGCCCATGCCATTACTTCCTGAGGTTGAAATTAGTGGGTGGCATTAATGCAACACAATGCGATGCATCATGCTTGACATCTTAGCTGTGAACTTTTATTTTTTCTGGAAACTCTACGTCACTTTTGGAAATATATAAAAAACTGGGTATCAAATGACCAAAAAAAAAAGGAAACTTGTGAACAAATCTCTGTATACAGAATTCAGTTGAAGATTAAACCACTACAACAACAACAACAACAACAACAACAACAACAACTAAGCCTTTTCCCATATTAAACCACGTGAGCCATTGGAAACTGCGCTCTCTTGTATTTCAACCTTCTTTTACAAAGGTTTTTGTACACTATATGACATGTCTTCAACTGCTAGTTGATGAGAAGCAAGCCCACCTAGTCGCCACCAAACTATGTCCATCGATCTTCATTCTTATTATAAACTTTGTATGCTGAAACGACAGGCTTGTATATAAAGTTGAAGGAGATAAACATGTAAAACCATATGGATACATCAAGGTAATTGGTACAAATTATTTCATCTATTGGCATGAATTATTTGTCAACAATTGTTTCAACCAATATTGGGAATCATTCAAATTGACACACTTACCAGTTATCTGGATAAGTATGAACTGAGGCAAAATCAATGGCTGATATCTTAGAGTCTCGAATAAAATCAGTGCCTAGACTACTAGACCAGTCTCCAGGATTGACGTGGTCTTTCCCAGTAGTTGCTATACCATAGAAACCTTCCACTCCAACAGTTAAGAGGTGGCTCTTGTCAATGGATTTCATAAATTCAGCCATTTCTTTGATCCAATCCTGCATTTCCTTAAATATGTCAAATATAATATATGAAATTGGTTCTGTTAAGAAAAGTATAACTACCAAATCCATCCCAGAGATATCACAATCCCTCAAAATAGGGGGCATGAACCATTTTTGCATTTCTTGGTTGAGCAACAGGTGAATTCTGTGCTCCTACCAATTCAATTACTTGGTACTTTTGAAACTAAACATAGTGACTCATACAAATAGATAGGTGTCATGGAAATTAACTACGATTCACAAGTAACATCATTTACTTTTCTTTGCACACATTAAGCCACACCCTGGAGTAAGTAGCCAAATACATAGGTTACCAGTTACCACGATTACCATTGATTACTTTGCCATCACATATGATAATCAACTTGTGGAGTAAGTGACCAAACAATCAGTTTCTGCCTCCCTGCATGCTTTGATTTAACGTGATTGAATGAGATGAATTAAGAAACAACTTGTTTTCAAATGTTACATCCCTGTGGTATGTAAGAAGAATTTAAGTAATAAATAGAGAGTATTAAAGTGAGTAAAATGTCATATAAATGAAATGTCCTTTCTTCCATCCATTGACCTCAAAATGTATGGCGTAAATGAAGATCTGTCATACGTATGTCTGACAAATACAACAGAAATATTATTTTAGCATAATATTGGCAGACAACATCAAGCTGTCAAGATCATTCAGGTTGAAAGGAAGAATGTAGACATGCTCTGATTACTCGATTCATGATAAATGTATTCTGTAGCAAACCACCTCTTCTGCTCAATATGTGACGGTTCACCAATTTCATATTCTTTGGAATGTGTTTTAGTCCTCTAGATTGCTATCAATCCTTAACAAACTATTAATGTCTCATGAGATATGTCCAATTCTATTGAATGATGAATATAGCTGGTAAACCAGTTCATAACAACCAAAATAACTTCTGTAACAAACTTCATTTGCGTATCTAATGTATCTGTGGAGGCACAGAGCAACTATACTCACCAAACCATAAAAAAAGAAATAGTGAAACTGGATCGATAAACCATAAGCACAAGGGTTCTGTACAAAAACAACAGAATCATCATTTCACTTCCAAGATGGGTGGTGTTATAGCTAGGGAAGTTAGCACCAATGCTGGCACTGAAACTTAGCTATTCATGCCAACTCTTACTTTAGTATTTCACCAAGAAATTGAAGAATTGCACAAATGAATTACACAGTAGCGGTTGCATTAGGAGGTCATTGCAAGTTGTAATAGGACTACTAGATATGCATTTCCCAGCATAGGTAGTGGAAGAAAGGCACGAAAGAAAATTACTTACATGCAGAGAATTACCAGAAGGATCAGATGCACAACGAGGTTCATTCATTAATTCCCATGCAAAAATTGTAGGATCGTTCCTATATTCAACTCCTGTAAAAGTATTCTTCCTTGTCAGCAATGTCTGCAACAAAGCAACCATGCATAAGATATAACTTGCTGTTCCGAATGATTCTTCTATTGGGAACATTCACAACAAGAGAATTATCTCAAATTAAAAAGAAATTATTTTCTCAGAAAACACTGGAAAATATCAGCGCAAATAAGTACATATATGAATATGTTGTACAAATAATATCAAAATTGACAAACTTATCATGTTTCTCTTGGGGTTACAAAGTAGAAAAGAAGTGTACATTTGAAAAATTCCAATCATGAGTTTTTTAAGTATGGAGCCCGAAATTGCAGAGGAGCATTGGGTGGCTAGGATGGAATCTTCTTCAACTTAGTAACAGTTTGCTCTGACTGAGAGCTTAGAACTTCTTTGGGTGGTATACCATTGGCACAGTCTTTGCTACATAGATGCATCAGGTCCAACCAGAAGTCCAAATTAAGCATTCTTTGGTGACTAGCACTGGGATGTGCGACCTCATAGAAAGTCATCATGTTACCACCTACTCTGGAAAAGGCTTTGTTAAAGGTAAACTATCACATTTTTCTGTGCAAAATATCAGTGCTTGACAATCTCATGTTAACTACCACAGGATAAACATAGCCCACCAGACAGAGTTAATCTACAGGAAACGTTGCCAATATATCCAACATATTTCCCATAAATACAAACTCAGATCAATGAGGTTTGATGAAAGACACATATGCCCACTATGAATAATGGTAGTATGACAGGAGAATTGGTTCCTCAACTAATATTTCTTAACATCTGGAAGATAATCCATCTCAGTCTGAACTTGGTTTATTTGCTGCCTGAAGATTACAGATGCCCTGCTCAGATAAGCCAGCAGGCACTTCACTCTAATTTAACCTATATTCCAGATGATTTGATGTGCATGTGTGCACATTGGACCGATGAAGAAGGTTTGAGAAGTAACATATAAGACCATGTCAGGTCCTAAGGAGGTGTTTGATTACAAGGCCTGGGACTATGGGACTGGAATTACAGTTCCAGTTCTTGTTGTAACCAAATGTGGGCCTTGGTATGCAGTAAAAAACGAGATCGCACGATCCTATTTTCTACTCCATTACAAGGCCCATTTTTTCCCACCCCAGGGATGGGACACTGGAACTGCATTCCCGCCTCACAATCAAACACCCCCTAAAGGCCAAGAAAATGGGGTAAAAAGCTCCAACATTTTTCAAGTGGTTGCAATTAGCTGGAGATAGTTCAATCACTTACCTTTATGTAATCCTTGAAATGAGATTTGATGACCGGATCAAAGAAGAAGGAATCATTTGATGTGCTGGAAGCTATGCCCTCTTCCTGTGCCCATCGAACATACTGAGCTTTACCCCCAAAGGCATGCAAATTGTTAACCAGACAGAGAATTAACCTAATGTCGTGCCGTGGTGCTTCTGCAATGACTCGATCCAATGCCTAACAAATGGTTAACGTTTATCATCACTGAACAGAGAAGAAATTCTACATAAACACAAGCAGACACAGATAGATGCACAGGTAAACATGCAAGTGAATGAATCCATGTCATTGATATTCAAGAATCTCATAGGAGTAATATTTATTATGCTATTACAAGAGCAAAAGACAAGAGTTCAGGGAGAATTCTGATGCATCTGCCCAGTATATATGGCAAGAAAAATGATAATATGATCACTAGAAAACTAAGTTCATTCTATTTGAAGCAAAAATTATATAAAAAGCTATAAGCCTTCTTTATGAACATATGCGTTCAAAATATCCAGCAGTCAGAAAATCCTCGATGAAGGCTAGTCTGCATATTCATTTTGTTGTCATCTTTTGTCCCTTGTTTCAGCTCACGAATCTCAAAATTCATTTCAATCAAAAGGTGTCAGTAGAATCAGGTCCACATATAAGTCAACTTAAGTCAATGTTTCTTTATGTAAAAAATGAGAAAACGATTGGTTGGGTCTGCCAGGACCATGAAGAGTGTTTACAGGTGTACTAATGTAAACTGCAGCATGAACATTTTTGTCTATTTCTCATTGTAATTATTCTGAAAACCATGACATTCTAAGATCCTATTTGCAATATGCATCACCCTCTAGCAATTTCCTTAGTGCAGCATATGATGAAGAATAGCAGGCACCTATGAAACAGAGCATAGTCATACACACTTGGCTAGTCATAAAGAGAGGATGCTTTCTCATTTTCATGCAAAGAATAACAGTACTCCATTGAATGGCATATGATGATTTTGAGTTTGAAGCCCTTGCAATAAAACCCCTGAGGACCACATCACCTTCCACCTCGAGCAATAGACCCAGCGTTAATTTCATATGGCAAAGGATGCATGTCTTAGGTGTCGGAACTCAGACACGCTTTACCTTGGTCTTGTAAGCAAATCCTCCTTACAAGGTCTGTGGAGCTCTCAGGCTACCCTATGTGAATTGCAAGCAAACAGTTGGGTTGGCCCGGTTGGGACTTGTCTATCGGATATAGCAAAGTATCTTCACAGTTAACCTTCAGAAAACACGAAACTAAGAAGGAAATTTTTTATCTAGATCATGGTACTGCAAAGTGATCCACCTTCAATTTGTTTATTCACCATTATAGCATGTAATCAGGTTAATGATATCCATTCTGTATGGTTTCTCTTTCTAGCATGCTTAAAATGAGTTTGAAAAGATTGTGAAACGACAACTTAACAAGCCACAGAAACAAGAAAAGAGGGAGAATCTTCGTGTATGCTCAACCGCTATGGACTTCAGTTTCAAAAGACATAACTCGGTGAGTCTGCACTATGTTTTTTCTTTTGAAGTGCATCGCAGTTGTGAACATAATGATTCCCTAAATAACAGGACTATAGAGATATTGAACCAACAACACCATTGCCTTATGCAAGAACTAAACGTTTGTTCTTCCAACAAACAAACCAACCATAATTAAACTCCCACACTAAGTGGCCGGCTACATTGGTTCTTGGCTCTTAGTTGCATTGTGATCTATCTTGTGCGGTACCTGGATTTCACTCCAAATGATCAGTATCATATTTTATGGTTTCCTTCCAATAGTTTTGTCATCTAAATCACACATTCTCAAAATAAATCATGGCAATCAAGATATTTATAACACATAGAAAATAAAAAGTAACATAAACAGAACTTCTTATACCTTAAATACACGTTCATCGAATTTTCCAGGGGCGAGTTGGAGGGCATTGTGTCCAGCGTCATTGAAAGCCCAAGTTCTGCAAACTGTCAGCCCCATCTTAGCACCAGCTTCAAACATTTTCTTCACTCTATGCCTACTGAATTCCTCAACGGCCTGATCCATCAACCAGTAAGAATTCCAACCATTGACATAAAACTCCTTCCCTCCAACAATAAACTGAGTCCCATTTCTTCCCACAAATTCCATCTTTGGCTCCGCAAAGTAGAATTTTAAATCCCCCAAAGTCATGTAAATGAAAGCAACACATGATGCAAATCCAAGAAGCGGGTAAAAGAGACCATTTGCTCCCAACATTTCCAACTCAAAAAATCTATCAATGCCAACAAATTCTTATCTTCAAATCTGTGGCAATCAATCAACGGCTTAGACCAAGTTTATAATGCAAGGAAGGAATCTGAAGCCTTCGATTAAGCGTATACGAGATTTAGACGGACATTTAGAGCAGCAGATTTGGAATATCAAGTGCAGCAGTGAGAGTGTTCAGCAACCATAGTTGGGCAAAATGATGACGTTGGCAATGAAATTTCTGAAGGGTGACTGACCACCATTGGTTCTCTGAACTGTTTAGGCTCTCAGTTGCCTGTTTTTTGTGTGTGCGCGTGTGTGAGTGTGTGTGAGAGAGAGAGAGAGTATTGATCCACGCAAACTGAATGAAGTCGGCTCAGAGAGAGAGAGACCAAATACCGCTGGTTTGAAAGCAAAAAGCAATTTTCTGGTTCCAGAGAACTGAATGAATGACCGCGGAAAGGGATGCGCGTGAGAGAGAGAGAGAGAGAGAGAGAGAGAGAGAGAGACGCAAAGGCGCACACACTTCGAATGAAGAGTCTAAGCAAGCAACGTCTTGAAGACGTTGGAACTCTTTCCGATAAACAACTTCTTTCTCTTCGTTTCGATCATCTTGATTTCTTTTTAAATACAACCCAAGACTTTTGAAGGTGAATAAACTTCCAAATCTAATAACAAATATTTTACTAATAGTATGATGCGTACTGAATGTACCATTTTAATCTTAACTTTCTAATAAGAAACATGGATCATCATGGAAAATGACAGAATAACTTTGAAAAGCTTCATGGAATATACTATTTAATGTGAATTAATGGCTTTAGCTATCCCATTATAGCCTATGATAGTTTTAAGAAGGGATTCAAGGATGACTTTGATTACCACAAAGGGCAATAGCTCACCTGGTTAGGGGTCAACTCAAAAAATGAAGGTCGTGAGTTCGATACTCGAGGCCTTCGTGTGGCATGGGCCTCCCAGTTAATTGTAAAAAAAAAGTTGATTTTGATTAACGGTGCAAAATGTAACGTACATTTTATTATAACGAGTAGGGAATTCTAGCTTCAAGCTTTAAGTTGGTTGTTCCAACAGCATAATAGGTGACTTTACCATTTTTTTTTCCAAAATGTTGAGTATTATTTTAGGTTTGCAAGTTATTCAAGTATTTTCTAAATTCGTGATGGCAATTCCTACTCGCTCGGACCCTGCACGGGGTGGGTTCTCAAGGAAGAAAGTGGGATGGGGTGGGATAGGGTTTGAGGTAAACCCGCCTATATATATATATATATATATATATATATATATATATATATGCATGTGCATGTGAGTGTTTTTATTATATATATGTGTGTGTATAAGTATTTTACATATGTATATATTTTATATAAATATAATTATATATAATAACTTTTAGGTTAATAATATAAAATATCAAAAAAAGTATTTGTATTTTTCGTAGAATATATAATATTAAATGATTCTTTTCTTAAAAAGAGGCGGGGTGGAGTGAAAACCCGCCCCGCCCCGCCCCGCCCCGTAGCCATCCCTAGTTGTGTTATTTTAGAAGCCTCTTTCTACGCAACACAAGTGACCATGCTTTCAACACATAACAACCACCCACCACAACTTTCTTGGAATATTATGGTTCACGTCTCTTTAAAAATAGTGATGAGTAGCATTATTTCCTTTTATCATTGCCAATTCTTTAATTAAGTCTCTTTTGCAAAGCTTCTATTCTTACGGAAACTCATTTAGATATAAAATATGTACAGATTTTTAAATTTTATTTTAATGAATTTTTCTAAAAAAGTAGTTGTCGGGGTCTCATTGAGGAAGTTTATTTGTCATAATCCTTATTAATCAACAACGGACCAAAAATGTTTGTTAGCTAATAATAAAGAGGTCTGATGGGGTCCGAGGCAGTCAGCCAATCCAGCATCTGATTCGAAATGCAAGGCTGTCAAGCAGGCAAAAGAAGAACCCATTATTTTATGTGACTGATCCCAACGATGACAACTTGCTTTAATTTCTTTGGACGCAGGGTCTCAACCAAATTCTACACGACAAAATGTATATATATATATATATATATATATATATATATATATATATATATATATAGAGAGAGAGAGAGAGAGAGAGAGAGAGAGAGAGAGAGAGAGGTAAATGCTTCGAGCGGTGTATGCTCAATTATATTCAAACATCTCTCACTAATTGATTACTATTAACAACGGTAAAGATGTAAATTAAAAGTGCTTTTATACTTTATATTTAAATACATTTATATATATATATATATATATAACAACAACTAACTCCTTTTTCATACTAGGTGAATTCGGCTATCTCGATTCAGCATAAGTAGCATATATCATATATGCTATGCTAATAGTTCCATCATAAGTAGGTGAATTTACACAAAGCTCTATCATATACTATGCTAATAGTTAATTCAGCATAAGTATTTTTTATTATTTTCTTATAATACTTTTGTGGTCTTTTTATTCTTCTTTTAACAATTTCACCGTAAGTTTCTCACACCTTTTTACTATTGTTTCATTTGGTCACCTTTTAGTGTGTTCAAACAATCTTAAAGATTTCTTCTCACTTATCATTCATTGATGGCACCCTAAATTTGTGTTGATAACCTCGTTTTATATACAGATATTTCTTGTGTGACCACATATCTATTTTAATATCTTTATTTTTACTGCAAACATCTTTTATATACACTAAAAATTAACTACCTTAACATTTAAGAGATAGAACCATATAATATATAATGTAGTGGATCGAGTTGATACTTTTTGCATTTATGTGTGAGCGTGCGTGTGTGTATGAATGTATGGGAGAGAGAGAAAGAGAGTTTTGTGCCTAGTGGGGCAGTAATGTGCTACCTTCACCAATCAATCCATCTAAATTGGATGAAAAAGCTCATGCAAAACACAACAATTTAAGGAGAAACAAGAGGAGCAAAGATCAACATTAATAAGGTTCTCTTTCAGTCAGAAAACCTTTTAGGGTGGTGAGAGCAGCCAATAGAATATCTGAGTGGAGTTGAATTATGTATTATAGGCCACGAATTCAACCATGGACTATAATGTTGTTCACTACTATTCTAAATATTTGGGTGGGTGAATGCCTCCCCTCAACTCAATGTAGCTCCGCCACGGCTTGTCGGAATACGTAGTGAGGAGATGCAATATACACATTGATTTTGATATTTGAATTAGAAAATAAAACATATATTCAACTAATAACAAAATAATTACAATAGTATCATCCATCGTAGTTCTAGTGCTCTTCACGTGTCAGCTCATGTTATCCACGACACGAGCAAACGGGTGGTGTCTATGTCATAGATGCTTCAACCAACTCGCAAGTTGCAGGAAAGATCTCAGTTTGCCAGCTTTCTCAATCTTAGGAACAGGTAATATGCACTTATCAGCTAAAGGTCAAATAAGATTGGTAGATGGTTAGGCAATCTTAATCATACAATCAAGGGGTCTCTAGTTCAAATGTCACCATTTTTCATTCTTAAAGTCTAATAGTTCCGAATTTTCGATATAATAATTTTTGTTCGAAGAGCAATATAATTGAATATAATCATTTAGATAACAAAGTCACTACAACCTAACAGACAACAACTAAACCTTTTTTCATACTAGATGGGGTCAGTATGCTAGATGAATTCTTTGTTTTTATAGAACTTGATCATGTGCTATGCTAACAGTTAACTCATCATAAGCTAGATCATTCTTTATTGTTTTTTTCCAACACTTTTGTGGTATTTTTCTTCTTCTTTTAATATTTTGATAATCTAATTTGTAATACTTTTGTATCAGAGCTTCCTTCGGTCATCCTTCTAGGCATTCAAACCATCTTAAATTATTTTCTCTCATTTTATTAAAAGTCACAGCAATAAAGTTTGGATAAAAATGATGAGCATCGTTAATCATTAAGGTGGTTTAGAAATTCAGATGGGTCTGACTCAGTGGAGCTTTGTGAGAATATATATAAGAATTTGAATCATAAGCACTTCAAAAGAATATAGAATCTCTCCAAAAGTGTTCAATAAGCAACTATAAAATTTAGGAAAAAATGAGAAAGAATAGAGAAAAGGATAATTAAAAATAAAAAATAAAATTATTGATATAGAAAAATAAAGCAAAAAAGAGATGAAAGCTGAAAACGAGCTCATTAATGATTAATGTTAATAAGTAAGTTATATATGTAATCATAAAAACAAATAAAATTATGGACGAACTGTACTAGCCGAATTGAGCTGATCGAACATGCATTGTTCGTGTTCGGCTCATAATCCTCAATTAGCTCGCCCGAGTTTGGCTCCTATACTATAGGAACCAAACACAAACGAGTTCATGGCGAGTCAAACCAGGCGAACCACGAGCGGATCGGTTCATCATCAACCCTACTCGTGGGATTTAGAACGAAGTTATATTAATGGCTAGGAATAAAAATAAATAAATTGCAAGATTTCTTAATTTTCATTTGAAAAAGTCTCACTATTTTAATTGTCGGTAAACTTGAAGATACTATACTCTCAACCGTCTTGTACATACAAGCCAAAAAAGACAATAATAAAGAAAGACCACATCGACAATTTGGCATTTGTTTTATTCTTAACTTCACTTAATCTCCACCCAGAGAGTTAGCTCAATGGCAGGATGCTCTAAAGCCGTTGCTGCTGGCGGGAACGGGGAGTTCATGTGTGAGTGGGTGAAAAAAGAAAAAACTTCACTTAATCTTAACTAAAAAATATAATTTTCATGCGAAAAGCTACGTTGACATTATTTTTATGTACATCATGAAATCTCCCAATAAGTTCTTTTGTGCATGCATGCGTGCGTGCGTGTGTGTGCATTTTTTATGGGGATTGGCAGAAGCGTCCACAAGATAATAGGAGGGGACTCACAGTACAGTTGCATGGTCTTTTCTTTGTGAGCTGGGATCATTTGGATTACTCATTTTGTACTTCGGGCGTTATCAAAATCATCATCCTCATTATACAAGTTTCATTTAATGAATTAAATATTTGTTGAATATGATCGGCACGGATTCAATCCTACAACCAACTACTATATTGACTAAGGCCTACAACCATTTTAGGCATTTTAGGTAGGGAGTCCCGTTTGAGGAGATGTGGACAGGCCATCTCTCTCTCTCTCTCTCTCTCTCTCTCTCTCTCTCTCTCTCTCTCTCTCTCTCTCTCTCTCTCTCTCTCTCTATTTTTTATATATATATTGACACCTACTCATGTCCATTGGCAGCTTATGAGTAGTATCAGCATAATAAAAGTACCATTCATGCTTTTTCAAAACCTTTTTAAAAAAATTAAAATTATACTTATATCATCCAAAACCAATAAATGGGTTGTGAGCATGATCTTATTTTCATATATATATATATATATATATAGCATAATCCAGGTACACACATATCAATGCTTAAATCTACTTAAACATTTTAATCATTTTATCAACTTGATCAACAATAGAGTTTGAATTTTAAAACAAAAAGTAAAATGTTACTTTTTACTTTTTAAATTTAAATCTTCATGGTTGATAAAACCAATTGAATTATAAAGATCCTTAAGTGGATTTAAGTAATTCAACTATCAACTAGTGATTTCCATTGATTTCTACTATTTCTTTATTTTTGAAAATTGTCCTTCTTTTGTTCAAACCATCACCACTACTACAAAACCACTTTAAAATCTCTCTCTACCTATCGGTTCGGTATTGCATGTGAATCCTACTGTACTAGTACCAATAGGTGGCATAGGGGAAGAAGCACTACACCTAGGAATCAACAACACGAAAACTTTGTTATAGAATTCCCCCTTCTTCTTATTGGGATCGGGACTACCAAGAAACAAACATCAAAGATCCATCTCGTTCGTGTAAAACCATCAAAGATCGTTGAAGTGACTAATTCCTGGAAATATGGGGCGTTGAGAACAAAGAAATTGCTGGAGTTACCATTTCTATCTAATAAAGACCAACATGTTTGGTATTAAGTAAGAAAAGACCTCTTGCAGGAAGGCTCGAGGGAGAGAGAGTTTGAACTTAAAAACAAAAAGTAAAACAGTACTTTTCACTTTTTAATTTCAAATCTTCACCTTTGTTAAAATCGATCGAATAGTAAAGATCCTTAAGTGGATTTAAGCACATATATATATATATAAGAGGGTCTGTGCTCAATTGAGCATAATGTTGAGTTCCTTATTTTACATGATTTCATCATTTCAAGCATCAACAAGTGATTTTCACTGCTTTCTACTATTCCTTTATTTTTGAAAAATGTCCTTTTGTTCAAACCATCACCACTACTATAAAACCGCTTTAAAACCTCTCTCTCTCTCTCTCTCTCTCTCTCTCTCTCTCTCTCTCTCTCTCTCTCTCTCTCTTTATATATAGGTGGTTTCTTGGTGTTTTAGGTCGATAATGGTAACCGTTTTGATCGATTAAAGATGGTTTTGAAAAGTAAAAGAGTAACAAAACATGGTAGTCTCATGTTAAAGTGGAGGAACGATGTAAAAGGAGGATTGAGCACCATACCCGATTGAGCATGGACTGTGGTTCAGAACCATCATAACTTAAACCTTGTCTGTTTTCATGGATCTTTGACCACCAAATGCTGGATCCAACCAGTGCCATTGATAGTATTAAACGAATATCCCGCTAGCATAGGCCATCTAAAGCATTCAGCGACCCACCAAAGCATGAAAGGCAAGAACTTATTCCTATTTGAAGAGTGCACAAACACGTTATAAGGTTTAGGAAATATTAGAAAATTCTAAATTGGAGTTTTGTTACTGGGAAGCAATCTGCTTATGTGTTCAAATGCATATGTGACTGCTATTATTTGTCATCCGTAATAGCAAGTTTTCTAATATTTATTTATTGCAACCAGACTTTCCTTTTTGTTACAAGAGGAGGCCGAAGCCTAACACACACACATGCACCCTCAGGGAGTCGAACTCCCCACCAGCAGTAACGACGCTAGAGCAGACACACTAGGGACGGCAATTTAGGACCAACCCGACTTGGAAAATTCGGGTTTGAGTCAAGGGTGGCACGAAAGCAACCCAATGAAAGTTGGGTTGCATCTAGAGAACCTGATTTTATGTGCCTCATGTGCGCATGCACACACACATACGCACATGTATATGTATGTCAACGTCTTACTCGGGTTGCATCTAGAGAACCTGATTTTATGTGCCTCATGTGCGCATGCACGCACACATACGTACATGTATATGTGTGTGAACCTCTTACTCAAGTGAAACTATCAAAATTGCTTCAGAAGCATTAATGCCACTTTCTTTATAAAAGAGTAATTCGGGCATGGGATTGACAACGAAATCCGGCACTTCCCCGACCAAACGACTCTCGAGTTATCAGGTTTATACGACCTGATCTAGTTTGATTTATATTCTTTACTTCTTTAGCGGATAGTAAAACTAAGGCAACCAAATACCCCCACCCAACTCACGATCTTCTGTTCTTCAGTCTTCTCTTTGCAACCTACAGTACATCAACGGACCCAAGCTCCTTCCTCTCCCACGAACGGCCTATTGGAGCCAGCAAGTCGCCCCCTCCCGCTGGACCACCACCTCACCAACTGTCCCGCTCGTCGGACCAACCACCTGACCTGTCAGCGAACGAAACGTTGAAACCCCCTTCTAAGATTGGTATTTCATGAATATTCTTTTATTACTTTAGATTAATCATGCCCCTACTTTATTTTCAAGACATTTGATGAATCATTTTTATTTCTAAGTTTACTAGTTTGTTAGCTTGTATTGGTTCATCGTGACTTGCAGGTTTGCAACACCAATGGCAGTATGGGTATGTATACCAATAGAACATACTTTTGAATTGCTTCTCTTATTATGTGTGGTTTGATTTCACTGTTATCACCCATTTTCTTCTCATGCTTTGAAACTATGACGTATTTCTAACTGCTCATTGGAAGATGGTATTTTTTAGCAAAATATAATGGGAAGCTGGTATTTTTCAGCAAAAATATGATGGGGAACTTTGCATGTCGATCTGTCATATGACTGATCCATATCTAGTTATTAATAATGAGGTCTAAGATGTCATAGATGATAAGGTCTTTATATTATATAAACATGAGAATGTTATGAACTTATCACTTAATAATGAGGTTAAGCTTAACCTGAAAATGTTATGAAATTTTCACTTAACAATTAGTATTCTTTTAGTAGAACACCCCGAGACCATGAAATCATGGTATCTTTGATTTTTGTTTATATTCTCTTTCTTTATGTTTGACCCCTCTTAACTATAATTTATAGTTCTAATGTTATTTTGTTTTATGTTTAATTTTAATATAGATTTTGAAGATAAATCTAACTGATGATGACAACCTTGATGTGATAGCTTAAAAAGACCTTGATTCTACTGTTGCCTCTAATAGTGTTGTGTTTGAGTTCCCTCCAAACAAAAAGTTAAAAGAATTGACATCACATATTTGGAGATTTTTTACAAAACTTGAAAAGGATAATGAGGGTATAGAAAGAACAATTTGTAATGATTATGTCATCTAATATAAAGTTGTGCCAAACCTGGTCTAAAGTCTAAACATTATGAGACATCATATTCCAGTTTGTATAAAAATCTCCTATCCCCATGTAGGTCAAATAATTATGGATCAAGACGGCAAACTAAGATCTAAAAAGATTGTTCAAATGATAAGGAGTTATTAAGCATGATTTACCATTTGGCTTTGTTGAGTAAGATATGCTTAGAGCTTGGGTAAAATATCTAAATCTAGATGCGGTTATGTCTTCTAGGAATACTCTAGTATCTGATATTAATAAAGTTCATGACATAGAGAAGAAAAAGATGAGAAAATGTTTGGTTAATATTTCTAGCAGAGTGTGGATTTTTTATGGTTCTTCAACAACATGTAATCAAGAAGGTTATGTGTGTGTAACTGCTCATTATGTAATTTATGGTTGGAAGTTAAGTAGTAAAATACTTAATTTTTCTTGCATGAATTCACATACAATTTTTTATTTGGTTACTGCTATATATGATTGTTTGAAAGAATGAGATATAGAAAAGAAGATATACTCTGTTACCTTAGATAATGCTTTTGCTAACGATGTATTAGTGAGATGTTAAAAGGTCAGCTTTTCTTACATAATTCTTTGTTATGTAATAACAAATTTTTCATGTTCATTGTTGTGCCTACATTTTAAATCTTATTGTTCAAGATGACTTAAAGTGGCTATAGATGTATTGCATAACATTAGAAAGAGTATTAAATATGTAAAGCATCATATACAAGGTCAAATTTTTTTTTAAATGTGTAGAGCAAGCAAGTATTGATGCGAGAGTTGGGCTATGTTTAGATAGAACTCAACATATACAATGCTTGATAGTGGCATGACCATATAAAAAAGCTTTTAATAATCTCTTATTGATTGATATGAATTTTAAATATTGTCCAACATTTGATGATTGATAGAGAGGAGAGAAAATTTGTGATTTTTTAGAACCATATTATGAAACTACTAATTTGATGTTCGGTTCTTCTTACCCAACTTCTAACCTATACTTTTTGTAAGTTTGAAAAATTGAGTGTATTGAATGATCATTTCAATTGTGAAGATAATGTTATTAGAGAGATGATTGTTGACATGAAAGAAAAGTTTGATAAATATTGGAATGAGTATAGTACAATCATTACATTTGGGTTTGTTCTTAACCCACTTATAAAGCTTCAATTTTTAAGTTTTGCTATACAAAGCTTGACCCTAATTGTGCATAATATAAGGTTGACTCCATGATGGGTAACATGTATAAGCTTTTTTAACATTACAAAAGTAATTCGACAACAACTTCTCAATTTAAATCAACTTTGGGAAAAACAAGTGGAAGAAGAAAATGTAAAGGATCAAAACTTTTTATTGCAAGTTAGAAATGTTTATTTTCTTAAAATGTTAACTTTATTATTTTATTATTTATTATTGTGTTACAATTAAATAATTTTATAAGCTTATATAAGAATTTGAAATGTATGAATGTGAAAATAGTAGAAGTCAAGGCAAGTTAGAATTGGATTTATACTTGGGAGAGTAAAAGCTTGAATATGATTTTTATTCTTACTTAGATGTCTTGAACTATTGGAAAGATCATTTGAAGTGGTTTCCAAATCTTTCTTTAATGACATGTGATATATTAAGTATTTCAATTATTACAGTTATTTCAGAATCATCATTTAGTAATGGTAGTCGTGTTCTCACTAAGTATAAAAGTCAAAATCCTTTCTAAACATGTTCAAGCTTTAGTTCATATAAGAAATTGGTTTCATGACTTTGACTCGCTCACACAAGTATTATATATCATAACTTAATTGATCATTTCTAAATATTGTTTTTATTTTGCTAAGTATATTATTGTTAATTCAATTTCTAATTAGTTGATCTATTTTTCTTGATGAAGACAAAACAATAGGGATTCTCTTGAAGTCAATGGTTTGTAGAGGAGTTTCTCCACAAGATTCAAATACAATTGATGATATAAACACGTCTTAGTCTTGACCCTTTTTTATAATAACTAGATTGACACACTTTGAGAGTTGTCATCTCTATTAGCTAAGCTAGTAATTTTGTTCTATATTGACTCAACTGAAAGTACTCCTATGTTGTGGGTTGTGGATATCTATTTTGTTAGAGAGCTTCTATATTAAATTAAGCCTTTACTAAAACTTTAGTACAATAAAACTTTGTGCTGTTAATTAATGTAACTTTGTAGGTTGTGGTTTTTCATTCGAAAAAGAACTGCAGGACCACAAGCAAGGAGTTTCAAGGTTCTATACTTTGTGTTTGTATTTGTGTTTGTATTTCCTCTGATCTGTTACAATAAAACTTGATACTTGAAGCCTCTTGATCTAGGATTTTTCTCTCAAGAGTATTTGTCTTTGTATTTTCACTTTGGGCATGGATGATGATGGACTTAATATGTTTCTTTATTGATTTTCTATCTGCTTATGTCTCATTGTATTATTATTATGAAAAGCTACCTATTTTGTAAGATATGACCTCCAAGCCTAAGAAGCCAAGGGGTCGAGACGGAACCATCTTGATGTCTCGAGTTGTGCAAACGGCAACAACATCTGCCTGTGCTTGCTCGCTACTATGTGGCCCGGCCCGACCAGTGGCCCTGCAAGGGCCGGGCCGGTTCAACACTTTAGAGGCCCATATAAAATGTGGGCAGACTAGGCCAGGCCAGGCCCACATTTTCCCCGGCCCACAAGGGCTAGGGTCGGGCAGAGCCGGGCCATATTGACAACTCTACTCCGGATGCAAGGGTACTATTTGCTTAGGCCACAGTAACAGTTGATCAAGTCATGTCGGGATTGAGTAAAAGATGGTCATGGTCCATTTGGAACTAAAGTAACTAGTAACCGTCTAGAACCAAAACCAAAACCGGAACCAGTCAAATTGGACTCAAAGTTTGACCTAGAATCGAAGATCACCTAGTTTGATTTTGGCTCAACCTTCCATGAAACTAGAACCGGGCTGAACCTCTGGTTCCATATAACTTTTTAAATTTTTTCATATTTTATCCTGTTTCGAGCAATTTAGGACTCAAACTGAAACCCGCTCAATCTTGGTTTGATTTCGATTCTTAATTCTAGAGAAACTAGAACCTATGGTTTGGAACTGCCGTTTCCAGTTTACCAAAACTGGCCATGTCTAGTTTGAGAGCAATGAGTCTAGTTTGACAGCAATGAGTCGATGACATTCATCCAGCTTACACCATGTTTTGCTGCACTTTTAAGTACATGCTCTTCTTACCAAGCAGACCACATGGGCATCTTAAAGCTTGCTTCTCGTTTCTTATAATCTTTTGGCAGCTTAACGTGCTTTTTCTTTGAGAAGAAGCATGCTTTTCCTTGACACACTTCCACTGGATTAGCTCCAAATAACTGGCGTCACAGCAAAAGAACTGTCTCAACTCAACATGGGTTCGGATTTAGGTTTTAGTTTGAACGAGAAAGAAAAAAGGAAAAAGGAAACAGATAAAGAAATTTTAAAAAAGAAAACTTATAAAATGGGATTAGAGATGGCAACCGTCAGTTCTTGTTTCAATTTTACGGAGGAGGAACCATAACCAAACCGCAGGGTTTCATACTACGTTCTTGCGCAAATTACCAAAACCAAGCTTTTCTTTTACCACATTAAGTGTGGTCGGCTACATGGTCAGTTATTGGCAGGATCCCTCAACATATTAAGATGGCTATAGTGTCCTCCATTAGACCTGGATCAAGTTGCACCAACTTGTGACATTTCAGTTTCATGGTGCCCAGGCACTTCACAAGGTATGACATCAAAGCCGCTGGGAAGAAACTATAAGGTAAGATCTTTCATCTTTTGAGATGAATGTTGAATATGATGCAAGATAAGGAACAATGGCGAATGCATATTCATGAGACTTACCCGAGTTACCGTGCGAGAAGGCATCCTTTATATTTTGGTTTGTACAGTGACCACTTCGACATGAAAATAACTCAACATTTCATTACCGTAATCAGTTTCTAAGGTGGACACAGATAGTGCTGAAGTGGTGCATTTGTATGCTCAAGGGTAGCATATTGTTCTTTCGATGGCCGGCAAAATGACCACTGCAAGGTAATCCTCTAAAGTGCTGTTACGGTTCATCAATAGCAAAGGAAAAGAAGTCACTTCATCTGTGTGTGTGTGTGTGTGAGAGAGAGAGAGAGGAGGGGAGCCATGGGGCATCAGTTGTAAGACAAGAGAGAGTCAGAGAGGTAATGCGCCTAGCACGCTAAAGATTGGTAGAAATGGCGGATGAGAAGTAATGAGTGAACAGGGACGCGGGACAGTGGACAACCTATCAGAGATGCATAGGCGCCTGATCGAATTGTACCCACTGAATTATTAACTTGCGTCCCTTGGAAATGCACCTATAACAGAACTCAATCCTGTAATCCACCAAGAACAAGCATAGAATGAAACATCAGGGTTTCAACTGTACTTTTTACAAGCTAGTATGGATTTAATATACGAGAACTAAGCTACCACGATGAAATATTGAAATATAAATGGCATTTACTGTTTATGTAAAGGAGAAAAAGAGGAAGAAAGAGACGTTTTCTCATGGACGAGATTTTCTCCATTCAATTCAATTGTAAACGCAGTTACAGAGTGTCTGTAAAATTACGTCGGCGTTGGTGTCGGTGCCTTTTCTTCGTCTTCCCCTCTTTTTGAGACTTTTGCTTGTCAATCTCCATTCTTTCACCTCGCCGTTTATAGCTTTTGAAGCTTATGTTTCTATCAGAAGCCATCTGCATAGCCTTCATAGTTATCACATATGCAATTTCCCTGTTGTACAGTTTCCTAAGACCTCTCATGAGCTTTGCATATGTATCAGGTTGTGGCAAGAAACCACTATCCATCATTTCAATACACCGCGAACAGGCCTCCTTCACATGCCCATGAGCAAACAATGCCTGTACCCAAATCGTATATGAAAATACATTCAAGTTGGCTCCACTGCTCTTGATACTATCCCATGCATCGGAGGCCATCTCAAGTTTCTCTTCTCTTAGAAGTGTGTTCAGGAGTTCCTTCAGAGTTCCGTATTGAGGCACACACATGAGACCTCTTTTAACCATCTCTTTGAAATACTTGCAAGCTTCAAGCAGTGAGCCATGTCGAAGCAAACCATGTATCAGTACAATGAATGTATCAGTCCCAGGACTAAATCCGGTGGTCTTCATCTCATTCCATACGTTTATTGCCTCCTCTACCTGATCCAATTTGCAAGACAAACGGATAACTGGATTATAGATAGAGAGATCAGGAAGACAACCTGATTTTCTCATCCTCGAAACTAGGTTATGACATTCTTCCAGTTCTTCCTTCTTCTCGTGCGCTAACAGGATGGGTAAATAGGTGTTCTGGTTGGGACGACAACCATTCTCAATCATGCTATGCAGGAGATCATAAGAATCATCCAGCTTACCAGCTTTACAAAATCCACTAATAAGGGTTGTATAAGTTACCACATCAGCAACACAATCATTCCTCGACATTTCCGCAAAAAGCCGCATTGCTGCTTCCATTTTTCCTCTCGAGCAAAGGGACTGAACCAAAATTGTGTAAGAAGCTGCATTAGGAGGACAGCCCTTGCTCCTCATCTCACGCAGAAGTTCAAAGCCATCCTCTATCTTACCCAAAACACCATAGCAAGATAAAAGAGTATTATAAACAACAATATCAGGAGTAAAACCAGCTTCTCTCATCTGAATTAGCACATGTTTTGCCTCGATTAACTTCCCAGACTTGCACCATCCGTTTAGCAAGCAAGTATAGTGCTTCAAACTCGGGGAAAACCTAAACTTCATGTCCTCAAAAAGCAATGCAGCCTCCTTCACATGATTGTTCTTGCACAAGGCATCCAACAAGCATCCAAAGGTCTGATCATCAGGCTCGCATCCAAACTTCGGCATCTCCTCAAGAACCTCGATTGCTTTTCGAACCATTCGGGCTGACGCGAATCGCCTCATCAATATAACAAAAGTTTCAGTTGTCACAAGATGAGGATTCTCCCTCCGCATCTCCTCAAGCAATGACCAGACAGTATCAAACTGCCTCATCTTGCCCAATATCTTTATCATTAGCTTGTAGGTATCAAAACCATGGGAATAACCAGGTTGTTTTGACGCCCAAATGAAGAACCTAAATGCTAAATTTCCAGCATCTCCACACCTTTTCAACACTTTCTCAACCAAAGATGTCCTAAGAGATATATCACAATCATGTAAAGCTAACTCTAGCTTAGGAACGTGAGCATGAAACTTACTAAGAATTATATATATCCTCTCTATTTCAGGAAGGTTTTTATCATGATTTTGCTTGTAAATACCTCTTCTGTTGTTGAATTTGGAGATAAAACCTTGCAGTGCATCATCATTACGATAAGTTACCATGGCACCATGAAAATTTTCAATTTTATCATACCCAAGTTGGTCGCTTGCTGCTTCATCAACATCACCGCTAGCGTTGCAGGCATCAAGAAAGTACGGTTTTGAGGGATGCTGGAATTTTCCCTTTCGGTCGTTTCTCTTCGTCATTTCAACAAACACGTCGTCAGCATCTGAGATATCATACAGGTTACCATCTTCAGCATCTGAGATATCATACAGGTTACCATCTTCAGCATCATCGTTTTCTTTAAGAATCGTCACGGAACGACGATGATCAACACCATTGTCGTCGTCATCATTGTCAAAGGGCACGCTAGCATGATCTGAACGTCTGGGCGGATCACGGGCTCGAACTATTGGAGTCTCTGTGAATAGAAAGCGAAGATTTGACGCGAAACTTTTTATGGGCAGATTGGATGAGAGAAGGAAATGGCTTATCTTGCGGCGGGAAGCAGCAGGGATGTGATTCAGCATCGTCACCACGACAAAGAAGCCTGAATCGCCAACTTAGGGGAGTTTGACATCTTGAGGATGCGTTTCACTGTACTGTGGAAATTGTTTCCAAGGCTCTTCTTTTCCTGGAACGGAGGGTCCCCCGCCATGGAAGGGGTCAGTGTTTGCTGTCATGGAGAGAAGAATCGAAGGGAGAGAAACAGGAGACTGTGAGGGCTTCGAGAGTAACTAGATTGTAGAACTTCCAAGGGGGCTTCTCTTGATGGGTTTTGACAGGAGAAATGACAGTTTTTCCTATCGAAACTGCTGATTCTTCGTCAAGTCTGCAGAAGAAACAGAGCCATCACAGAAACAAACAAAGTTCTTACAAAAAATATATCTAAAGAGGGAATCAAATGTCGATGTTTTTAGATATAAATGAGTATTGACTGTCTCGAAACAGATCCACCAAATGATATTTTCTATGAGAATTCTATCATTTTCTCACACTAGAAGTGCTTGAAACAGGCGTTCTGGTACATATACAAATTATATCTAAAGTGTCAACTGTCGATCTTTTCTGAATATCAATATTTTAGATCTTATTGAGTATTTACTCTCTCTCATAAGTTGGATTTACAAGCTGGACGTGGATTATGCAGAGCCCTGCAACATGTGGAAGCTTGAAATTTTTTCTTCAGTCCCATAAGTGGCGATAGATAGGTAGACGTTCGGTTCAGGATTGCTTGAAACCTAGAATCGAAACTGAACCATTTTAGAAGTTTCAAATTTGAAACCGTCACTGATTTTTTTTTTTTAAAGAAAGAGGGGATTTGGAACAGACAATTTTTAAAAATCAGAAACCGTAACAAACGGAAGAGTCCTCAGGTGGTTCTGCGATCCGTTTGGTTTTGGTTCAAACCATCAGATCAGTTTCGAATCGGTCCTGTTTAGGGATAGCTGCAATTTCAAAATAAAAAGCATGAGCACAAAATAGACATGGGTATAAATTATATAATCTTTATATGATTTTTAATATTAAAAAATATATAATCTCTATTAAATGGTACTTTGGAATTGTTGGTTTTGGTTTTAGTTTCGGGCCCATTTTCAAAAATCCGAAATCGTAATCAAACCGAAGGTCATCGGTTCTGAGGCCTATTGTCAGTGTTCCACTGTTGGTCCGGTTCCAATTCAAACTGTTAGGCCAGTTCTAAACCGGACATGTTTAGTGATAGGTACAATTTCAATATCAGGAGCATGAGCACAAAATATATGTGAGAATAAATCATACATGTTTCTTTTTAATAATTAATAATATCTTTCAAAATTAAAAGAACAAATTAGTTTGCATATTATGTTTTCAAAAAGAAAAAAAAAGTATGATTGTGACATTACCACTAAACCAGCAAAAGGCTAGAAATTTTGATAAAAAATATTTCACATAGTTAGTGATGAGACGAACAAGGAAGAAGTGCAATTGTCGTGTCGCAGTCTTGACACGAGTGCAGCAATAGAAGTTATCTACTCGACGCATATTTGGGTCTTCATGGTTTGATTCAGTTCGATTCTGACCTAAACTTTGAACCAAATTATTATAGTCGGTTTTCTATTTTTAAAGAACCAAACCAAACCAAACTGAACCGTGAACACCCTTACTCACTGGCGATTCTTCTTTCTTTTCTTCACTGTCGTTGGTTCCATTTTGTTTTATTCTTAACTATGATTATTTTGATTTAAGCTTTCGACAGTCAGCGTAAAACTTTATCGGATTTTTATACCATGGATTATACAAATTATTTTGGGCAGTTAGTCATCAATACGTACAAAATATGTCTCTGACAGAAATCAAGATGTTGAGATAGATGAACGGTCATACAAGAAAAGACCGTATATATAATGAGGTTATTAAAAAAAAATTAGGAGTAACACCAATAGATGATAAAATGAGAGAATATCGTTTAAGATAGTTTGGACATATAAAAAAAGATTGAAAGAAGAACCTCTAAGAAGGTATGAAAAACTAGATTTTGAAAGTATTAAAAGAGGTAGAGGACTACCACAAAAGTGTTGGAAAGAAACAATAAAAAATGATATAGCTTATTGTGAGTTAACTGCTAACATGGCACATGATAGGGCTATGTAGAAACAAAGAATCCATGTAGCCGACCCCGTCTAGTATGGGAAAACGCTTAGTTGTTGTTGTTGTTCCAAAATAGAACCAAAGCAAACCAAACCATTTGTCTTTTAGAACCAAACCAAACTGCCGGTTTAGTTCGGTTTCATCGGTTCTTCGAATACCCTTCTCGAGAGAACTCCTCCATTAAATGGCTTCTTCACTTAATCCCTTGAGCTGGCTGGGTTCATGGGCCTCTTAGTTTAGTCTTGGCGCCACTATGGTTCACGAGCCTACGTCCCGTCGCTGGACCACCAATCCACGGACCATATTGTTGTTCTTCCAAGGGACCATCTTCCTTGTCTTTCCTTCCTCCTTCCATTTGCATACCTTTTATACTTGTTCTGGCACCCAAACTAGAGATGGCAATCGGGCGAAGGGAAACATGTAAAAATGAGCATAAATGTATATGTGGGTGTGTGTTTGTGTGTGTTTTTGTGTATATATTATATATAAATATGTACATACACACATACATATACATACATCCAATAAGATCGGGTCGAGTATGGATTGAGGCATCTTATGCCCGAACACAAACCTGAGTCTAATCGGGTCAGGTATTCCCCGCTCCCTCAAGTTGGAGCTCCATGGTCAGGATAACATTGCCATCCCTAACCCGAATCCAGATTTTGTGCTCCCTTTACAGCCATTCTCTGTGCTCAACCATCCTTTCACTTTTAGCTGCTAAATATCACTCCTTATTAACTTAAACTAATTTAATAAAATAAATTGCATAGGAAGCCATTAGTACTAAACATCATTCACTTTCAACAATTTCAGATTAGTAGGGAATACCAATTTCTCCTAAATCCTATTCTTTACAAAAAAATGCAAAAAGCGGACCATTTTATCGTTTATGTTTCTGATATACTTAACGTGATAAAACTCCCTCTTGTTTATGTAATGAATACATTTATCTTGACGAGGTCGATAGCATATTCTTAACAAGCATTAATATATGGTCGGCTTGAAATGGTCCGACGGTTCGAACCGAAACCCTACCTTTGAATCGGTTCCAGAATCAAAACTGAGAGCTTCAAACCGTCTCTAATTAATATTTATATAATTTTTCCAACATTCAATAGCGCAAGTTGGTCTGTGACTCAACAGGACGTTGAGGCAGTTGGGGAGTTCGACTCCCACAGGCCACATATGCCTCTATCTTTCTTAAAAAAAATTGAACCAGTTCCAAGATAATTCCGAAATCAGAACCGGCTCCTGCCTGATTCGGTTAGGGATCCGGGTTTTCGAAGCCTAACATTTCTAATTTAATATTACCTCGAAAAAAACGTGACCTATTTTAAAGTTTATTATAAAGTTTCAAACACAAGTTGCAACCCTTTCTTTGGGAGTTTTGTTACTAAAGTTACCGGCTCCGGTTTCTGTTTTCTTTGAACCGGACATGTCTATTTTAATATTACCTCAATAGAAACGTGACCGATTTTAAAGTTTATTATCAAGTTTCAATGCAACTTGCAGCCCTTTCTTTGGGAGTTTTGTGACAGCCAGACAGTTGAAAGAGTTGGAGTTAGCAGCATTTTGAATAAAAACTTTCTTTTTGAAAAGAAAAACATAAATTATATAATTTATTGTTTAAGAATTGAACCTATGTCAGAACGGGTCAGCCAATTGAACACGACGATGACCCAAAACCAACTGAAGTCCTCTTTGTGGTTAGCTCATTATCTCATTTGAGCTGGCTCACCACGCGAGGAAATGGAGTTAGATGAGGTGAACACAGGTCGCCCGCACACAATTAGAATTTTGATTTGTGTCACTTCCATTAGAAAATGAAATTCTTCCAAATGTAAGTACATCTATGAATTTTATATAATATTCTAAATGTGAAATACTTATCATTTTTGTAGATATCGTTTTCTACGAGCTTAGTTCAGATAACATGTTGCTATGGCTCCCATTGGTTATATATATATATATATATATATATATTATAAAGAGAGAGAATAGTTCATGCATCAAATGATGCTTACACATGCTTTTAAATCTCAAAGCTCTAAAAAGAAGTGCATTGTTACTTATACCAGGTGCAATAAATGCATGTGATATGAGTTGCTTTTTTATTTAAAGATCTAAACTATTGATCTTCAAGATTGGATAATTGACATTAATATAACTATATTAATGTGCCCATGTACTAATCTCTCTCTCTCTCTCTCTCTCGCTCTCTCTCTCTCTCTCTATATATATATATATATATATATATAGAGAGAGAGAGAGAGAGAGAGAGGAACAATGGTTCATACTTAATTGAGTATGATGCTTAGTCCCTTGTTTCTTACCATCACCTAAAACCCACAAAATAATTTATACATACAAATAAATAATATTTAGGTTTTTTTTATGGTTATAACGATTTTCACTAATATTGTGTTCGTGTGTGTATCTTATATTGCTGGCTGTGTTGTTTCAAAAAATATTGTTGGCTTGATTTGGTCTTGTTGGAAGAGGTGCACTAAGACGTAAGTCTTTTTCTTTTTCTTTCTTTTAGGCATGTTTTCTTGGGTTGATGTTGAAAAAGTATTTTTATTTTAAAACATGTCATTCATTACTTTATTTATATATTTAAAGTATGTTGAGAGAATAAACATGCCAAAATGTCGTCACTTTATCCATCGAAATCCATAAAATACATGCCCAGCTTTATGCCAACTTGTAAAAAAAATACCCGTAATGAAAATGTGAGATAATTTTCAAAATAAATGATTTAAGTTAAATTATGATTTACTTTTCAAAATAGCATTCAATTACAATTCTTTGTGAAACTGATTGCAATGCAAGAGTTGGTTATAATTTAAGGTGATAATGGATTGTAACGTATAATAATAATTTAAGAAAGAAAAATGTAATGATAACAAAAGTGAAAGAGTTGGTTATTGCACTGAAAGCAGCTTGAATTATAGCTTTTATGGATATCAACTCAAGGGTCAAAAGAGGCCTATAAATAATTTTACGTATGAGGTATCAAATGTTTTCTCTCAATAATTATTTTTTCTTGTGTAATTTTGAGAATTTTTTAGAAGTCTTGTTTAGTGTTAGTTGGATTTGTAAATTTCTTTATTGTCTATGACTCGATTGATGTAAGATGAACCAAAGGTGCTCGTTGTATCTTAAAGACGATCATCAAAATCTATTACATATATATATATATATATATATGATAATTAGACATCAATGGTCCTCAATAAATCTAAATATTAGTAATTATCATGTATGAAAAAATAACATTTTCTTAATCTTTTTTGATGATGATGATCTCTTGAGAAGCTAAGATTGCCAACACTAAAAAACATTGTTTTGAATCGCTCCTTGTTATATCATCCAGAAAATTGTGTTTGTTGCTTGTTGATTTTGCCGGTTCCAGAAAAAATCGATTACAGGAAAGTACTAATTCAAGAAAAGAACTGTTTACCATTTGCCGATTTCAGCAAAGACGATAACCGATATCTCGGAAAGAGCTGAGTCATCGCATGAACTGTTTGTCTAAAATATTATTATTTAAAATTTTCTTAAATATTTTTTCTATTCTCTTGGTTGATGAAAATTTATATGTAAAAAGTTAAATTTTGTTTTTTATATTTAATATATCATTTATATTAAATATTTTAGCACATGATAGAACTATGTGGAAACAAAGAATCCCGTCTAGTATAGGAAAAGGCTTAGTAGTTATTGTATTTATATTAAATACTTTTTATTTTATCATTTCATCTATTACTCTCACATCACAGATCGAATGAAAAGTATATTAAACTCATTAATGTAAACATAGGTTAAATTTGCCTCAATATTAACATTCTCAACAAGAAATTGGTCAAGTTTCTAGGCAATCAATAAAATTTATCACACATAAACTCATTAGCATCTTTAAAATTAGATATGACCAATACGGAACCAACTTGACGGTTCGAACCACAACCGAATTGGTCATGAAACTGTCTTTAATAGGGATATGTTCTAAAACCATAACTAGAACCGAAGATCCTCGGTTCGATTACAGTTTGTGATTTTTAGTAATCGGTATAAAACCAAAACTGATGGTTTTAAATAATCTCTTACTAAAGAATAAATATATCTTTTTAACGTTAAATATCACAAGTTAAGTAGTGGTTCAACAGTAGAACACTCCTTATTGTTACGATGGGCGTCTCATTTTTTTTTAAACAAACTTTTTAACCCATTCCAAACATCCAGAAACCGAACATGTCTACTCTAAATCATAAATGATGAGATTTTACAATGTAATTTTAATTTATATTTATATAAATCAAGAGGAATTAGACGTTATGAAGTATGTGGGGCCAAGTAAATCAAGAAGATTCTTATGATTTTACACTATTAAATTACGTAAGTTTTAATTTTTAATGTTTGTTATGATTTTCCACTAATGACAATTGGCTGGGTTGGGTTCAGGGACGATCTAGTCTTTCAAAACAAAGCGAGGGGCATAAAAGACAAGTAGAAAACGCCAGCGGGTGCGTTCGCCACAGTCCAAAGAACAAAATTAAAACGTTAAAATAAGAATAAGATATTTAAACTTCATTTTAAAATATTTAAGATATCGCTTTTGCTTTCTCTTGATGTGCCGCCAACGCTTTCCACTTCTCCCTCAGGTGGTTTCTGTGCTCTCCCTCCCTCTCTCTCTGTCTGAGATATGTGATTGAGATTCGTATGGGTTCGCATCGACCAAGGGAAAAATCACGTAAATGGAAATGATTACCTTCGGAATTTTGTTCTTTTCATCTGATGGAGAAATTCTGCCCTTTTCCGGATCCCTTTGTCCGTGGGAGAGAAAGAGTTTTCCGTTGTTACTCCTTCCGATTCGATCGCTTATTTCTCGTTTTGCCGTGAAAGAGAAATCCTGTTCTTTTTCTTGTTTTCTTCCTGTAGTTTTTGGGGGTTAGGGTTTGGGAACGACGTAAATTCTGTTATTTTCGATTTCAGGTGTGAGGATTCTTTTTCCTCTTTGCTTTCTGCACGAATTCGTCGAAATCGACAATGATTTGGATTTCGGAGCGTAAGAGCTCTGGACTAGCAAGATTCGAGGAATATCAAAGATTTTCTCTGATAATCGAAGATATTTTTTGAAATTTGTGATGGCGATGGACTATCTCAGATAGCGATGATCTATCGTCTTGTAGATATCTGTTTGTGAAGAAATAACATCGAAAAAACTGTAAAAGGCTTGTTTAATCAATAGTCGATAATTTCTTAGTCAAAAATAAAAAATAATCGAGAATTTCTTTCTTGCTAGGGGAACTTTATCCCAGTTCTCTGGGCATTCATGAACAAGGGAAAACTTTTCCAAGATCATTATCATTGGTCATTAAGGAATGACAGAGTTAGGGGTTGCTCTAGCCAAGGGGAGCAACATACTCTGACATAGCGCGCATTGCTTTTTTATTGATGGGGAATGGATGGTAGCTGGCCTCTTGATTGGTAGCTGCCTCATCCAATGCTGACTCTACTGTTGTTCGAATGGGTCTAGATCGGGGTCAGCTGGATTATCCCTTTCATTTTTGGAAAATCAACGACGGGGATCAATTCGGTACGTTCACCTCAACTACATCAGCTCTTGAGGTGGTAATTTTCTCTCCTACGTTATACATTTAGCTTATGTTTGCTTCATTATGTTCTCGAGTATCGATGGCACAAGTATATTCATGAAAAAAGGTTATATACACGGTATACAGATGTTGAGAACCAATATGGGGATGATAAATCTTTACACCTAACATTTTGTTATATACACTACACAGATGCCGAGAACCAGTATGAGGATGATTCTTCCAAGACATCCCCACATCTAACTTGGCTAATTTCGTCCGAGTGGCTCTCTCTTTTGATGCATTTAGTATGAAATTCAGCTCTCAGTCATTGAACATGGTGGTGATCTGGGTTATGGAATGAAGTGATTCACGAACATGTTGGTGATCATAGATGCAGAATATTTTTGAAAATTCGTGTTCATTTGTTTTAATTAGTCGATTCATTTCTTGTACCTGGGGTTTCGCTTCCTGCATAAATAATGGTGTCCAGTGGTACCAAAATGGGCCCTGCATTTCCTTTTTAAACAGTACGACATTAAATTATGTAATATTTTCTTCTCTGGCCATAGAAGGGCGGCAATTCGACGCTTTTCTTTTTCGACGTTGCTTCTGTGTGGATACATAGGCGCCACGTCGCCTCGAAACGAAGCAGGAATAAAGAACTAGAGAACGAAGGAAAGGTCTGGGGCTATTTGATAAGACCCATTTGAGATCTTCCAGGGCGGGCTATTAAAATAATCGTTCATTGTGACGTACGGGCATTATTTTTTCTACGTTGGTGGTCGAGAAAATTCGTTGCTTATACGAGAGAGAAAAGCCAATAAACCAGGGAGAAGGACTGGGGCAGTTCGAAGTTGAGTTGCTTGGCTTCTCTGAACATCTTTAACTTACTGCACTAGTTTAGGAAGGATTATCGAGTTGGGTTTTAAGAATAATAGCTCCATACGGCGTTGAATGCATGCGTTGAGAGTCCGGGAGAATATATGATCTTGAGGAGGTGGATAAATATCTTTTTATTTGTTACTGCTTTTCCTCTCATGAACTTTCCCATGATTCTTGATCTTTTGCTCTTTCTTTCTGTTTTGAAACTACTGATTATCTATTTCAGACATGATGGATATCAGACGTGATTACTTTTGCATTTATGCAACTACAGTTTTCTTTTTGTATATAGGCTAGTGAACTGCTTTTGCCGTTTCAAGTTAGGGGAAGCGAGGTGTTGGTGTTGATAACTATTGTCCTTGTTGGTATGCATCATGTCGTTACAATAGTGTACACAAGTAAAATTCGGCATTAGAACTTAGAGACTTGTTATTTCATTTGTTGATTGTTTCGTCACATTTAGACTGCTTTCCTCTCTATTTCTCTAAGCTAAAGAATGCGCCCTTTTTCGCATCAAGGGGGTAATCTGTTAAATCTTTTCGCAATCGTCTCGCAGCTAGTTTCACCACTTTATTATTACTATTATTATTTTTGAGAGAGAGAGAGAGAGAGAGAGAGAGAGAGAGAGCGCTGGATCTTGTTTGGTAGTTAATCCAAACTTTTAAAACAAATACTTCCTATTCAAGGTGTTGAGACATTCGTCGTTTTTTTTATGTCAAAAATTTCGCTGGGTTTTTTCTCGTATATCAATGTTTCGATTGATGTCTATTGTTTTAGATGTTTTCTTCCTCATTCATTTTGTAACTAACATGCAGAAACATTATGGGCAAATAAGTTATTATCAGATTCTATGAGTCTATGGTGGACTGGAGATGGGTTCTAAAGGAAGTTGGACAATATGGTTTAGGTGCAGCAGAGAAGAATACCTTGACATAAATATCTGAATGGAGAGTTCCGAAGGGTCGAGGTGGGAAATACCTGGCTCTGGAGAATCCCAGGTGCATCCTTCTATTGTTTCAGGCAGTAACCGTGGTGTTTATGGCGGCATATCGGGACATGCTTCACAGTCAAGACCTACCAGTCAGGCTGAGGGGAAAGAGTTAAATTTTTCTTCGACCTGCAACCTAGAGAATCCGAAAGTGTCTTCATGTGTGTCGGGCAATGAGGCGATGGATGTTCTGGAACCTTGTGATATTAGCTTGCGCCAATGGCTGGACAAACCGAGTAGGACCGTTGATCTTTTGAAGTGTTTGCACATATTCAGGCAGATCATAGAGATTGTGAATGATGCTCATTCACAAGGAATTGCTGTTCACAACATTAGACCGTCTTTGTTCATAATGTCTTCATTTAATCGTATCTCCTTCATTGGGTCCGCTTCAAGTTCCGGGTCTGACTCGAATGAAGAGGCACTAAAGTTGGTGGATCCTCAATCTATGGTTGGCGAGCATGGCTCCTTATCTCCTGTTTCATGTGGATTGTCTCGGCAGAGCAGCTTCCGTGTTTGTGACGATTCAAGATTGGAGAGATCTCCTACGGACACATCTAAAGGTTCAAAAAGAAATGAGCATGGATGTGATTGTGCGTCTGTTGTCGAAGCTGTTAGTTACTTGAGGTCGAGATCTGCACTTGACGCATGCTTAGCTTCAATTGAAGCTACCCAAGAAATGGACGTCGGTGGAAGCGACAAGCATAATGACCATGAGAGATTGAGGAAGATGCGATTGAAACACGCATTTCTTGTGGAGAAAAATTGGTATACAAGTCCGGAAGAGGCTTCCGGTGCTGCGGGTACATTTGCTTCTGATATCTACTGCCTTGGTGTCCTTTTGTTTGAGGTATTATTCCTTTTGGCATTTCGAACGCTATTCAAATTGAAATGCAAATCTTGGTGCATTTGTTTGCTTGGTTCTTGGTTAACAGATGAAATTTCTCAGAATTGTTCTGTCTTTCTAGTTCAAAATTAATTTATCTTTTCTCGTGCATGTGTTCATTAGCTATTCTACACGTATAGTTCAGAAGAGGAAAAACTCAGAACAATGTCCAACCTGCGCCAGCGTGTTTTTCCACCTCAGCTGTTGCTTAAATGGCCTAAGGAAGCTTCATTTTGCTTGTGGTTGTTACATCCCCAGCCTAATATGCGACCCAAGATGAGGTGAGCCCCTTAGAGTTTGAAATGAAGTGGGATTTTTTTTTAGTAAAGTGAATATGCCTTCTTTTGTTTCTGGAAAATGCTTTATCTCTGCCTGCCGCTATTTGGTGTTATTTGGTAATTTTCCGCAGTATTTGCACATTTTCAAAGTCTTTAAGTAGGGGGATGCATCTCCTTTGAAAGAGACGTGGCAAAGTTTTAGTTGTGTGAGACGTTTCCCCTTAACCTCTATCCTTTTGCTCTAAGAAAGCTGAAAGAAAATGTTTATCGTATGTTTGCGGGTATCTGGTGAACATGTTATTGCATAAGAACTTGTTTCCGTGCGGGTAGACATTCGGGACCTATGGTTTTCTGTCGTTTCACAAATTGCTGCCAGGAAGACATCTTGACATTGCAAACGGGTCGAGATTCTATTCTAAAAGAGCACATTTTCCAGATGTGCACAAATAAGGTCGCCAGGTGTTTGCAATCAAGTTGCTGCAGAAACAATTGTTGGGTTTATTTGTGTGGTGTTCAAAATATAACCATGGCCAGAAGGAAATTTGTAGTCCGAACTCGAAGTACAACAAACATCTGCCCTTGAATTGCAATGTCAAAATAGATGATCTCATGAATTTCGCCTGAGGTGGGGTACTCAATACTTCCCTTTTGGCGGCACCAGTCTGGTCAACACAACAGTGCCATGGCGGACCAATGTCGGAGGACTGCAAAAGATAGTGGCAAGTTAAGAACAAAAATTTGCAGCTAACGTTCAATTCTGAGATATCAGAAGCAATGGAAAAGCTGCTTTTCTTCCACTTCCACTTCCACTTCCACTTTTCATTTTTGACAATGAAAATCTTTATTTGGTGTTATTATGGTTTTTACAAGGCCAAGTACTTCTACAAATACTGAAGGATCTTTTGGATCACCCAAGCTAAGTTTTGGTGTTGGTCAATGGGAACCTTATAGCGCCATAAGATGTTCTATATCTATTCTCCACAAGTACCGTCTGCTTGAGAAGTGCTTGTTCGCCATATCCAACATATTCATCCCTCTCGGCTTTTAATTCACATTTCACACCAGGGGGGGAGTTAGAACTATATTTGCCCAAGGGCTTGAAGTGTGAGTCTCTTTTCAAATTTGTAGGCTACAAATTAGAAGATCCTGAGACCATTGCTGTGATTTTCAGCAACCTCTCCTTTTGACATGAGATAGTGCATAATTGCATATTTGAAACTCTAAAAAAAAATAGTTTTGACTTCTATACTGCTTTAACGGTTATGTGACAAAACCAGTGGCTGGACTTGCATTTACTTCTGTTGGCTGCAACTGATATTTTGTAGCGAGCTGCTGCAGAGTGAGTTCCTTGATGAACAAACACACGAGATAGAGGAGCCAGAAGGAGCATTAAAGATCAAAGAGGAAATAGATGAACAGGAGCTGTTATTGGAGTTTCTTTTGCAGATTCTCCAGAGAAAGCAAGAAGCTGCAGATAGTTTTCACAAGATTGTCTGTTTGTTATCCTCTGATGTGAAGGAAGTTCTAAGTCAGCAATCTGACTTGAAGAAAAATAGAGTTTCTTACGTGGAATTGGAATTGAACAAAACTTTAGGCTTTGAAAAGCAAGAAGTTTGGCAATGTCCTAATGACAATGACAACCCAATGGGCATGTGCTGTCATAAGCGTTTCAAACCAAGTGGAAATGATGATGTCAAGCCGGATCTATGTGAAAGCCACCGAAAAAATATGTTGACTAAGAGTTCCCGAGTCATGAGACATTTCAAAAAACTGGAAGCAGCTTACTTTTCCACCAGGTTGAAGCAAATCAACCCACTGACAGAAGCAGAGAGTATAGGTTCACCTGCTAGCAGCTTGGGTCGTGGATGTAATATGAGATTGGAGGGAAGTAACTTTAGGTCCACTGAAAACTTGGCTGTCCAAGATTGCATGAAATGTAGAAGGGGATGGGTAGGTCCATTTCTTGAGGACTTGTCCAAATACCTGTCATCCAGTAAGTTTAAATTGCGGTCAGAGTTGAAGCAGAGGGACTTGCTGAATTCTTCTAATTTGGTGTGCTCTCTAAGTTTTGATAGAGACAAGGAATTTTTGGCCATGGCTGGTGTGAATCGAAAAATTAAAGTTTTTGCGTATAATGTGATATTTAATGGAAATCTTGGCATTCATTACCCTGTGATTGAAATGGCCAGTAGATCGAAGTTCAGCAGCATTTGCTGGAATAGCTATATAAAGCATCAGATAGCTTCCAGCAACTTTGAAGGAGTGGTGCAGGTCTGTTGGGTTTATTGTCTTTGATCTCAATAAAATAGGTTAGCTTCTCGCATATGTAGTCATTTCTTTTTTGTCCTGATTCAGGTTTGGGATGCTACAACGGGCCAGGTTTTAATCGACTTGAGGGAGCATGAGAGACGGATCTGGTCTATTGACTTTTCACAAGCAGATCCAATGATGCTGGCAAGTGGAAGTGACGATGGTTCTGTTAAACTATGGAATATCAATCAGGCAATTCTATCTCGCACTTGATGGATATCAGATTTGAAACTAAGCGTACTACATTCATGTAATTTACTATTAGAAGTTGTTTTTGACATAGAAGAGTAATTAGTTATTTATCTTATATGTGCGGTTGCTGCAGGGTGGAAGTATTGGCACAATTAAAGCAAAGGCTAATGTATGTTGTGTTCAATTTCCTCCTGATTCAGCTCAGACACTTGCAATTGGGTCCGCTGACCATAAGGTCTACTTCTATGACCTTCGAAACACGAGAGTACCTTCTTGTACATTAACGAGCCATTCTAAGGCAGTGAGTTACATCAAATTCATAGATCCCACGACCCTTGTTTCTGCATCAACGGACAACACACTGAAGCTCTGGGATTTATCTTTGAGCTCATCAAAGGTGCTAGACAGTCCAACACTGACATTTACAGGGCACACTAATCTGAAGGTTAGATATCTCATTGAATTTCTTTTCATGTCGCTCATTTTAATAGAGTGAGAAGGCTTCCTCTATAATTAGCTAATAATGTTCCCCTTCCTCTGCTATGGATTCCATTTGTATTAAATCTGTGAGAATTAGCTATCACTTTTCCTCTATAATTCTTCTCTGAAGTTGATAACCGTGGATATTCTTAGAAAACAGTGTTGGATACATGACCTGTTATTGGCTAAGTTACTGAGGTGCATATGAAGTACCATAAAACTCAACTAGTTCTAGCTTGAGAAATGTATTCATTTTTCCATGTTATTTCACTACATCGAAAATCTATGTATTGGGCTTTTGGTGTTACTACAACAAGTTTACTGTCGTTTGCTACTTACTACAAATTTACTGCCGTTTGCTAGCTTTTGGTGTTCTGGGTCCATTTTTAGTCTTTCTATCCGATCACTAATCTGGAAAATCTACCATTCTTAATTTTAGGATCATAATTCTAATACAGTTTGATTAGACGTAATATGGGAAAAGGCTTAGTTGTTCTTGTTGTTGTAGAATTCTAATACAGTTTGATATAGTACGGATTATGACAGAGGTTTTGGTGTAGAAGTTTATCAGGTGTGTCTAAAGCTTTCTAGCCAAACTTAATCTTTTTGGAGTATATATCATGAGAAACTTTTGAAATTAAAGTCTTAATATGCTTATTGTTTAAAGCTGCGTTTGCAGTTCCCCAGTAGGGTATAGCTGAATTAATCATGCCTTATGTTCTTAAGATACGCGAAATATGTGAATAAACATGTCTTAGGATGCGGATTTCTTTCACTTGCAAACACATACATCCATGTATGTGTGCCCCAATGTTGTAAATATGAGATCGTTTCATATGATGCGATACAAAAATACATGCATCATTACTTGGACACACATGATCCAGGTATCTGTATCGTCTTCACCTGTTTATCAGCGTATATCTCACCATATTTTACCATACGCTTATATCACATTGTGCGATATCTTTATTTTTTCAGTTTCTTATAATTTGCGGTGTTTTACAGTTTACAGTTTTTATTGTTAAAATGAATCTATCATTATCAAATAAAGGAACAAAATAGTAAGATGCATAACTTGAATATGAATGCCTCATAAGATTTCACTGTTTGGGTCTTGAGATTCTAAAATTACCACCAAGGGACATGTGGGATGTGTGAAAAGGAACACAAGTTACTCGCATATCCCCCTTTATACTTAATTTTATGTGACATTTAATGCTTATACGATTCATTGTTCGGTTGTTAATTTGCCGTACTGTCTATTCTTTGTAAGATACAACTCTCGAGGTTTGGCTAATTCAACTTGCATGTGTCTCCAGAATTTTGTTGGATTATCTGTTTCTGACAGTTATATTGCCACCGGATCAGAGACAAATGAGGTATTCATTTCGAATGCTCTATGACCTCGTATCTTTCTTAACATGTCCATCCCATGGGTTTGGTGTGCTTCTAATGACAAAATATTGAATAATGCTACAGTGGTTCCTCTCTGTCGATTTAGGCTTGTAATTTCTAAGGATATAGCATGTTACTGGAAGATGGTCCTTTCCGAAGTTATGCCTGGCTTTTTACTTATGATTCGTTGCTTGGGAATTATCCTCTCTCTCTCATCTGCATTCATGTACTCATGTACATGTTCCATCACCTTTGCAGCTACGTGGTCCACATGAGTAGAAAGCTTGTAGTAGTATGATGGCCCGGTAAACTTCTGGCATGACTTGCATGCGTTATGGTGCCGAGTATTGGGCACTCAATCTATGTCGTCACGGATAGTTCAAAATAAATTTTTGGTTATACATGGTATGACAAAATCGACAACGAGACTATTCGGAAAAGCTTTGTGGTGCGATTAGAAGATAAAATGAGATATCTGGGGAGATGGCTGGATGTAGTTGCAACAAGAGCAAAGTCTTTTCTGAAGCAAAAGACTGCATGGAAAGTGATAGGAAGAAAATCTATAAAACTATTTTTCTGCTCTTTGTGTTAAATGGGGTTATGGTACAAGGTGGAGCACAATGGCAAATGAAGACAAAAGCGGACATAATATTGGGAAAGCCTTGGTTTTGGTTGTGCCGCTTACTGCGATTGTGTTATCCGTGCAGGTTTTCGTCTACTACAAGGCCTTTCCGATGCCCATGTTGTCCTACAAATTCAGCAGAAAGGACTCATTAACCGGTTCTGAAGAGAACGACTATTCACAATTTGTTTCTTGTGTCTGTTGGAGAGGGAACTCTTCAACATTGGTAGCTGCTAATTCCACGGGCGACATTAGAATTCTTGATATGGTTTGATCATCTTCTCGCCCTGAGATAGTATATGTCTACCTGGTGGATTGATTCTTTTGGCCAGGGTAAGACCCTTGCATAGCAGAGAGTGGTCATCAGACAGCCCCGGTTGGTGGATGGACACAATTGAACCTTCACGGCAAGAGGTGAAAGCAGTGTATAAAGAAATTCCCCGAGTTTTGGCGGTCGGAATCTGCTGTATTTCAGAGAGGCATTTGCAGTAAATGGTTTAAGAGGTTAATCATCAAGAAAAGGTATAGAAGAAACGTCCATACAGTGTACCAACATATGTTAAAAAAATTAGTGGATAGCAAAGTCTGTGTGTCACAGAGAGAGAGAGAGAGAGAGACCACAATAATAATTAAGTAGATCAGTGAATAATGGAACAATTATCCAATAACCCGGTTTAATTGAAGGGACAACATGGCATATTTGTGTAATGTGAACTTTGAGCTGACATAGCTTATTCTATATCTCAATAGCAATTCCAAAATTTATTATCTTTTGGGATTAGTTCGGTTTAAATTAATTAATTGGATTCAAAATTAGGACCTGTTAAAACAAAAGGGTCTAACAAGAGCAAACCCACTCACAACCAAATCATTTTTGAGTCAAACGAATAGTAGCAGGTTAGGGTTTGGTCCGAATTACAGACTAAATTTGGACCCAGTCTGATTAAAGTGAATCGAATACGCTTTCATCCCTTGTGCAAGTGATGATGACGAACAAAATCTAGAAGAGCAGTCTGGCATGAACTTGGTTGACAACCAGGAGCAAGAAACTGGTAATGAATTAACATGTCACTCTTCCTCGTTTTTATCCTAAAGCAGCAATTCTTTCTACGCCTACATTTCTTGAAATGGTGATGTGTTCGTGTGTGTGCACACACACAGATGTGCTCTAGACGAACCTGTCAGTGTTTTAAGCTTTACAGCCTATTCAAGTTTGTCTTATAAAAATGTTACTAAAATATCCTTTCCAAAAGTACCAAATTAGTTTGGATGTCAACAAGGTCAGTATCTAAATGAGAATTCCCTTGTTCTTGCAATCCTCCCATTCACTCAGAGATTTCCTTTAATTTATTAAACAATCAGCTCGTCAAGAAGAATGTCACTAACTACAGGCGACTGTAACATGAAGAAAATTTATGTACATACATGAATAAAGTTTATTTTAGATAATTAAAAGTTCCCCACCACTTTAGATATCAAAATCTTTTGATGATCGATATTTAGTTATCAATCACCAACTTTCCAACCATTTGAAGGTTGTTCACTGTGGTGCATGCCTATATATTTCAGATTCATGATAATTTAGTTACAACTTGGGGGACTTTTCATTTGTCTTTGTTGATGTCTCTTGAATTCGTGTTGATGCGAAAGTGGTCCTATCCGAAAAGCTCACATCATGACACGAAACAGACCTTGAAAATAAACGATTTACGTTGGTTACAGAGTGCGAAGGGGAAATGCAAAAGTGATGTTTTATCTGTCATTGAAAGGGATAAGTCGTCGTGAAAATTTGCTTATACTCTTAACCATAGAAAATGCACATCTTGCTGAGCCAAGTAAATGCTTATGTTACCTTTTTCTTCTCCTTTATTATATTTTTCGTAAACAAATTGCGTGATTGTATATGAGCATATGCATCGACTCGTCTGTTTCTGCATCCATCTTCAAAATATTTTGATATTATTCTACGATAAAAGATCATATTATGACCTAATTTTCACTTAATTTTCCTCACACCATCTATTATTATTGTAACTTCCCATACATGCTTCTTATTGCAAAACATGTGTATATATTGTAGGTTCATAACCGGCAGCCTCTTTGGTTTTCCAAATTGTCATTACTGCATTAGAAGATGCTTTAGGAGTACGAGATATACAAATTGAATAAATCAAAAGTTGTCTTCTTCCTCTGCTTAGCAAGGAACCTGTTTCCCTTGCTCTGTTTGATCTCGTGCCGGGCCACAGGCATCAAACAGCAAGGACAAAGCTTTGAAATTGGTACACTTTGATTCATTTACATATGTTTTCTCATTTACCCACATATTCTTACCAGCTCTATTATCAAAAGAACTTGCGAGTTCTACAAGGAGAAACCAATTTCAAAGCATTTTTTTAATTGAAAACCCTAGGAGACTACAGTATGAACGTTTGGGATAATAAACTTTTAAGGTTAAGATCCTTATGTCCATGCAGGAAGAGCAATAGCTCGGGATCGAGGTAGTTCGACTCAGAAGTTGGTGATGAGTTCGACGCCCGGGGCATACATCTGGCCAGAAGACCCTTATCTGTATATGGTGTGCATCTGCCTGTACAAAGGGTTGCCTGACTGCATGTGGTGAACCCGAGACCACCCGTTCATGGGTGTGGAGGTAGTCCAGTAGTCAGAGTCCTTCCCCACCATCCACGTGATGTGAGGGAACTTTCAATCACATTTAAATTTATCAAAATGCATCCATATATTAACATATAATTTGCTAACGATGGGAACCATCAAGACCAAGTGATAAGGTAAGACAGCCCACGATGTTACGCTTTCCCACCATTATAGCTTTTAAGAACTTGTGGTGACCCCCCATATATATATAAGTAGTTCTAGAATAAAAATATTAAAGTACAACTTTATTTAAACATTTCTGGTTCAATCTTTGAGATAATGCTTGAAGTGATAAAATAAAAGTATCAAAGTACAATTTTATTTTATTTTTTAATTCAAATATCCATTGTTCAACACACCAATTGAACAGTAGAGACATTAATGCATGATTATACACCATAAAACCTTATGCATTTAGAGTTACTTATATATGTTAAGAATGATAGAATACTATGGGAGACCGCCCAATTACTTTTGGTGGACAATTGAAGACGACACTAACAAAGTATTGTTTTTGTCACATGATAGGATTGCTCACATTAGAAAGATAGTATCTTGTTGATATGTTTTTGATTTTCCGTCAAAAGTAATGATGCTGGGTGGGGGTGAGTGAGTATATACTTTGAGAATACTCTATCATTTCTCTCTCTCTCTCTCTCTCTCTCTCTCTCTCTCTCTCTCTCACACACACACACACACACACACACACACACATATATATATATATATATATATAATCTAATCCTTCACTTTTAAGAGTTATACTGTAACAAGTTTGTTCCTTTTATTTTTGAAACATCTGTTCAAGATTTGAAAAGACACTCTTACCCACAAAAGCAAAAGGAGTGCATGAGTGTACATGACGCATGATGAAAGGCAAGCAGGATACAATCACAGTATATATATATATATATATATATATATATATATATATATATATATATATATATATATATATATATATAAAAGAAATGATATATATATAGAGAGAAACTAGCGTTGCTAAACAACTTTTCTTACCAGACTATTTGTACTATGTGTGATTGCACTAATAACTCATATCGAGTTGTCCATAAAAATCGATACGAAATAGATGACATATATGAAAGAGATAAGGTTATCATCATCACTTGAATGATCATACGATAAGTCGAGCAATTTCTAATACCAAATGAAACCTAAAAAAATCTCATTATCTCTAGATATACTAATGCAAAAGAAAATACGCGCGAACTAATTGGCTAGTAGCCACACACGAAAAATCTGGATGAAGAGTTAAAAATCAAGTAAAACGAAAAAAATTATTTCTCTTGAAAGCTAAGAATGTAATTGCGAAAAGAAATCTAACAATGGTTTCCTTGAATATACCAAAGATACGTTGTTAATTGGAAAAGATCTGTGTAAACATGAACCCTGCTTCGACGCTTACCAACTTGGAAAAGAAATTTGTAGTTTGAAATTCAAGTAAAACGCCGAATTTAGGTAGCAAAAAATCGTATGTAGCAGCATTTCTGCACAATTAATAGAAGGGAAGCCTAATTCTTAGACATGAGCTCCGGTCTCGGCTCTTACAGGTTAGCAAGACGAGCTGCAAATGAGTCGGGTTTGTACAGGCTCATGTACTTTATATATATATATATATATAAGAGACATATGAACATGCACCACGATCGTTCTTGTGTATATGTGCAAAAAGGATATATATATATACATATATTAGATGCTAGTAAATTAAAACAAATCTTAACTATAGTGATAGATGATTAATTTGAAATAAAAATATTAAAAAATATATTTTAAAAGTATACTTTATTCACATGCACATAATTTACTTTTTGAATTGAAATTCAACTATCTATCAATTCAAGATAGATAGTTGAGATCTTTTTGATTTACTTACACGTTAGTTTGTTACATATACAGTACTCTCTCTCTATATATAGTATACTTTATTCACATACACATAATTTACTTTTTGAATTGAAATTCAACTATCCATCAATTCAAGATAGATAGTTGAGATCTTTTTGATTTACTTACACGTTAGTTTGTTAGCATATACAGTACTCTCTCTCTATATATAGTTCAGTTCCAAACTTTAAATAGCAAATAAAACCACTACATTTTCACTTTTTTAAATCCAGCCAAACCAAACCAAAAATGAAAGAGAAAGGTTTGAGATAATAATGAGCTAAAATAGTTTAAGAATATTCGGATAATACTCGACAGGGCTAGAGGAAAAGGAAAACAATTTGGATAATAACTAAAAAAGTTTACAGAAAACAAAAATGAGGGTGGTTATCCAAAAGATGAAGGTTGGCTGGCAGTCTCGTTAATGCAAAGCTGTGCCTTGTCATCCCGTTTCCCCATAAACGGCACCCGCCGGTGCCTGAAATTACTTTCTACCGATCAATAGAACGCGTAATTTACCTGATGTCCTATAAAATGGCAGACGAAGACGGAGCATCGTAATTTACCACATACGATATATTGGAAAGGCTAAAAGTAAGAAGGAAAGGGAGACAACGAAAGGAAAAACGATTACCCTCCATTGGTGGGTGCACGTGAAGGAGGAAAATGCGTCATTGGCATCACCAAACATATCTCACCTTAGAATTTTGCGTTAATCTGATGCACTCGACTGCGAATGAGAGAGAGAGGGAGTTAGGTTGGACGTCGTCGAGGTTGCTTCGATGCAAGAGTGAGGGGCAGCAGTAGATAAGATCGGAATGGGGACAGCGAGCAGCGTGAGAGAAGGCAGTGAGAAACCAGCGTGAGAAGGCAGCCGAGCGTTTTATACATCTTACCTCATAACTGGATAAATATTATCCATTTTCAGCGTTGACACGTTCACCGTGTCTCAATTATATGACACGGTGTCGGTGCGGCACCGACACGGCCAGTCTTTTTCCTCGCCGCCTTCTCACGCTCCTGAATCATTTCAAAGTATAGCATATCAAGCTCGAATCAAATGAAGAAGCATCAACAGCTCCTAGAGGTAAAAAGCATATCAGAAAATGATTCTCATTTTAAGGAATTCTCGTATGAAAATGATTCTAATGCCAAGATTCTCATTCTCAATTTTATGATAGTTCCCTTGTTGATATTAGATAGAAAGCATAAAATTAAAGGAAAATAGCGAATTTTATCAGAAGAGCACCAATCCATGAAATCTTTCCTTTTAGATTATTTTGTTGTGGTCGAATTCCAAGGTATCTGATCTATCTCTGTCTCAATGGAAAACTAATGAGTACCCATTGGTATTGATTTCAGGCTGCGCTACGAAGAAATAGTTTCTTTGAGGAAAGTGTGAGGCGAGATATCGAGGGGGCCCTTCTTGATGCACGGAGCTCTCCTGTAGGTAATACTACTACAACTAAGCCCTTTCCGGTGACTGCACGCAAGGGTGGACGGAGTTAGAAGTTATCTGCCAGCAGGTAATCATAAGAAAATTAAACAGTTGCCTATGATCGATCATCTTGAATAGGATGATGGTCTGCATACTACTTCAGATCTTAGCCGTTCAATTGGTCGTTGAGGTTCTTTCCCTTGGCCTAAAAATGAAAGGTTAGCTAAATGTATGAGCTTAAAATAAGCATCCTAAGCATGGTCTGCAACATGCATATTTACGCACTGTTCAACTTGTATGCCTCCGACACCTCGAACTTCAATTATGAACATTCATCGATCTATAAGAATTTAGTGAACCATCCTACAACTATTATTACTTAAAATTTGCCTAACATCAAAATTGAACAAAATAATGATGTCCATAGCCAATGATTGGTCACTTAACATCAAGATTGAATAAAGATTTTAACCTACTATCACGACAAATACTTCAAAATCTAAATCGTAAGAAAACAATGAACTATAAATAATGTTGAGGCTTCGACAAATCTCAACGAACATCTGAACAACAAAGGGAGATGAACAGAACAACTACTAGTGGTAGAATGTCTTCCCTCTGCTAACTCCCTCTCATATCAAGCACAAAAGGGTCTCGTTGAAGCATTTCATCGAACATATATTTTGCAGATTCACAACACCGAAGAAAAGAATAGACAACAAAAATAAAAAGGAGAAGCAAATCCATGCAATGACATAAGTCCTTAAAAGAAAGTAATCGGTGTCATCCACAAGAGTCCTAAGAGTCCTCAAAACGAAGAGAATATAACCGAATAAAGCAGTAACCAATCCAGACATTCAATGTACTTGAATCATTGAGAAACTGAGAAAATTGCATTGACATTTAGCGGAACCACATATGATATATTGGAAAGGCTAAAAGTAAGAAGGAAAGGGAGACAACGAAAGGAAAAACGATTACCCTCCATTGGTGGGTGCACGTGAAGGAGGAAAATGCGTCATCGGCATCACCAAACATATCTCACCTTAGAATTTTGCGTTAATCTGATGCACTCGACTGCGAATGAGAGAGAGAGGGAGTTAGGTTGGACGTCGTCGAGGTTGCTTCGATGCAAGAGTGAGGGGCAGCAGTAGATAAGATCGGAATGGGGACAGCGAGCAGCGTGAGAGAAGGCAGTGAGAAACCAGCGTGAGAAGGCAGCCGAGCGTTTTATACATCTTACCTCATAACTGGATAAATATTATCCATTTTCAGCGTTGACACGTTCACCGTGTCTCAATTATACGACACGGTGTCGGTGCGGCACCGACACGGCCAGTCTTTTTCCTCGCCTTCTTCTCACTCTCCTGAATCATTTCAAAGTATAGCATAGCAAGCTCGAATCAAATGAAATCCTTGTGAGAAAAGCAAAACGACATGGCCTTTTGGACTTCGTACAGATTTCATCACATCAGCAAGCCACAGACTTGGTGCCAAGCCACAGGTGGAAATGCTAAACCAGGTCCAACAATCTCATGATTAAATGCTAATGGTACCAAAAGCAAAATGAAACCAAGTCTCTTCCCAGACTAAATTGAGTCAGGCTACATGGTTTCTAAGGATGTCTTTGCGTGTGCACTTCGCGCCCCCTGAGTCAGAACACACGACTTTATTCAAAAAGCAATGCATATCCGCAAAGACCCATTTTCTGGGGTCCGGCCCACCCGCACACACCACACACACAAGCATCACCAAAGTTGCCACCATTTTCTTTATGGCGTCACATAGCATAACTCCAAGTACGCAAGATAATGTTTTCTTATTGCCTTGTGACGCTTCTGAGGTCTAGTAGTAGTAATAGTAAATAATAATAATGGTAATAATAAAACAAAAATGCTACTTTCCTTCTGCTCTCTAACAGCAGCCTTCTCGGCAAGCTTCTTTTTCCTTTCAAGTGCCAACCTGGCTTTTGCAATCTCTTCCTGTCTCTTCATCTCCTTCATCTTTTCCACGTCCACCTCTTTGTTTGCTGAGAGAACCTTATGCGTCTGTGCTCCAGAGATGAGTTCAGGTTCCTCCAGATCGCCACCTTTTGCTTTTTTATCTGCTTCATTGGATTTCTTATTTTCCTGTTTCTGGATTTGGGTTTTATTGCCAATAGGAGTGTCCTGTAGAATCGGAGGGTGTACCACATCCTTTGCATGTTTGGTGGCGCTTTTCTCTGGTGCTGCCTTTGATTGGGCAGCAGCTGGTTCTTCTGAAACCAGTGGCTTTTCGTCGGGATTTCTCATCCGCCATCTCTGCTCAACTGTCTGCTATCAAGTGGTGGCAGAATCCTCTTTTCATAGTCATCTCTCACTTTCTTGTTGCTATTCCAGAGGCCCATGAATTTCTCCGTCTGAAGAAGAATAAAAGAGGAAAAAATAAAGAAAAATGCTAACAGGAGAAATATAAGCCACTTAACGAAAACAATTGCGGTATCATCCACCTCTTTGTGTGAAAGCTCCTCAAGAGCTGATTTATCCTTCTTTGCAGCCAGATCCTTGAAAACCGTCTTCAGTGATCGATACTGGAAATATGATGCATTCTGCATATTAACACAATAGAGCCGCAGTAGTCAAATACCATCGCACAACTTGCTGTAACCTACTAAAATGTCACCTCATGGAGATTTATATGAAGAAAAAAACTGGTAATTTGATGCAACCGATGCTATATAATACTATAGTCAATTTACAACACCCAAGACAACACAAACAAGAAAACTGGCAAATAATAAATGACTGTATTCCATGCACATAGACAACACACATCCCAATAATGTAAAGAATATTTCCGCAGCAAAGAGTTAACACTGAAGTGATAGCATCAGCTCCGATATTCCAAACCTTCCAATGAACATTGGACATGTTTTCTATAGTCACAGCAGGATGGTCATGAAATTCGTAATTTCAAACTTGTGATAGTTTTAGGTCATGCGACCAACTTTCAGAAGTGTTCCCCTGTGACAAAATAATACAAGCAAAGGACACATGTACATGTCACCAATTGATTTTTCTTTTTGAAGGTAGACCACTTTTTCCATAATTGTAAAGACTAAAGACAATTTTGTTGAGAAATACTAAAGCTGATAAAAATCTCAGCACAGAACACGTATATGACCATGTCATGTCTACATTTCCCCCCAAAAATCAGCCAGTGTCCCATAACTGAGGTAATACTTAATACACCACACACATTATAGGAGCTTTTGGCACATGACATCATACAATGATCAAGGGTTCTTACACTTGTAACGACCAACCATTGATTAATAAAGAGACCACTATTAAGGCTTGATTATCTCTTGTATTCATTGTTTAATTCTTGTGAGAATCACGAATTACATGCTTCCTTAAATAGAGATAAAAAACCGCATCTTTATATCGGTGCACATGTTTGTGGATTGTTTGAAAGATTGGTTAGCACGAGGTGCTAATGCCGGTCTTCGGAACTAGCCTGATGACACAATGAAGATTGTGTTTCAAGTTCTTCAATGGCTACCCATCAAATTGATCAATATGCCAAAGAAAACTAAGTCATGGCTCGAGGATCGTTTTTCTTGTTCCAAGAGGAGGCTGAAGCCTAACACATGCACTGTCCCACACATGCACCCTCTGGGAGTCGAAATCCACACCTTCAGCAACGGCGCTAGGGCACCCTGCTGTTGAGCTAACTCTCTGGGTCCAGAACCATTTTTATCACTAGGCTTGTTGAACATGGAAGTCTAACTGGCTAGAGAGAATTAAGTAATTGCTGCATTAAATGATTTCTTTCATCAAGCATATTTCTGAAAAACTAGTAAAACCCAATAAGAAAGACATTTGCTTACCGTAGAAAATACGAGCATATGCGTCTTGTCTCCCGGCTAAACCGTGGTGGATTAACCTGTTTTTGAGGTGAAAAAAATTGAGAAATAGAAAAAGAAAATAAATGTCCCATATATATGAACAAGATGCACCTTTAAAATTTGCTGCTCCAACATGAGTGTTTGAGATCATAATATTATTCTATTGGACTAAATGTTACCATCCATCCGGCTTAATTGGCTCGATTCTTGTAAGGAAATGCAACAAATAATCGAGGCAAGAAACTAAAAATAATTGACAAAAAGGAAAAAATGTCTTCCAATAAAATTCTTAAACAAAATAGTACAATTGATGGATAGAAGAAATTTGTATATTCACTCCTAAAATATATCCAGAAAGAGTCAGTTATCTGCTCGATCAAACTCAAAAGTTGGGCACATGGTAACATCTAGCATGAGCTCAAATTAAACCCATATATATACACTTGTATATATATAGAGAGAGAGAGTAAGAGAGTGGTATATGAATCTACTCAAACATTTCCACTGTTCAATCCATGTAATCAACAGTAGAGATTTGAATCTAAAGACAACGTATCATTCTGTATTAAATGCAAGTATAAAATGTGCAATTGTACAAAGTTGTTTTCTGAATTCAAATTTCTAGCATTAATCACATTGATCAAATGGTAAAAATGTTTTAAAAGATTTAAGTACAAATGGGGTGAGTTACGACCACTATATATATATATATATATGTATAGAGAGAGAAAGAGAGAAATTAGTTCATGCACACATGCATCTATGCTAAAACATTCTCAAGGACCTCAATTATTCAATTGCGAGATTGATTGCTAAAATTCAAATTTAAAAAGGAAAAAGTACCTTAGTATTATTTGTAGGTGCAATAAATGCACCTAGTACTATTTTTTTTATGAGAGCAAAGTCCATGCACACACTCACTAGTACTCTAATCTTTTTAAAGGTCTCAACCATTGACCTTAAAGATCAAATATGAGTGTGTGCATGTACTATACTCTCATATATATATATATTGGGAGTATTAAATGCACCATGTCCTTTAGTGCATATGTACCATTCAATATTTGAGATCAAAGGTTAATATTTGAACTAAAAGTATCATTGTACTTTTATGCTTTATTTTAATGCATCATATTTATTAAATGTAAAGCAATTCAAATATTTACTTGTGATCTCAAAGATCGAAGAATTGACATGTTTATGTAAGATTATGCATTAAAAGACATTATCAATCTAAGATGCCCTATATATAAATATATTTTTAAATACATAATAGCTTTCAATGCATAATTTTATAAAAGCATTTTCACCTTTTGATCATCTTGATCTATTTGACTTAAAGTTATGGTTTTGCTTTCACACTTTACATGCTTTTTATTTTATTATCTTACCCATTCATCTCAAAGGTCAATGTAAAAATGTATACAATATTGTGCATCTAAAGACAGTATCGGGGGGGGGGGGGGGAGGGAGCAGCTTCAACTGTGTTTCTCCGATCACCCTGTCCAGCCACAACCCAAAATTGAGCGAGGCTCATTTCTTGATTGTCTTCAAGTGTTGGTTGCCAAACGCTAACCTTAGGTGATTCCCTCTAGCCGTTCATATTGGGTCGCACACTGGTAGGAAAATCAGAGTTGGAGACCATTTTGTTAACCACATATTGATTATGCTTCATCATTGCACACAACACCATTAAATATCATTCATTATTTTTTTTGTTACAAGAGGTGACTGACCACAAAAACCTGTAAGAAGGTTAGAAAAACTAAATTTGGAAAGTATTAAAAGAGGTAGAGGACGACCACAAAAGTGTTGGAAAGAAACAATAAAGAATGATCTAGCTTATTGGGAGTTAACTGCTAACATGGCACATGATAGGGATCTGTGGAAACAAAGAATCCATGTAGCCGACCCCGTCTAGTATGGGAAAAGGCTTAGTTGTTGTTTGTTTGTTTGTTGTTTGTTTGTAAGAGGAGGCTGAAGCCTAACACACTCACACATGCACCCTCTTAGAGTCGAACTTCCCACCAATGGTGCCTTTGAGCTAACGCTCTTGGTGCACCATTTACTATTTGAAATGGCACCATGGTTGTGAAGCAGTAAAAGAAATCGTTAGGAATCCCTTGAATCACTTTGAGCCATTTAGATGTGTGCTAAATGCTTATTGCAAAAGTGGCCGCTAGTTGGAAATGACAAGACCATATGCTTATGTGTATTTATAATTATATATATCACCTTAAACAAAGAATTATAGTATAGTTTAGTGAATTTTACAATTAAAAACACGGCATTAACCCGTGGACAATACGACCAGACACCTTAACACAAAAATCGTAAGAGTGATGCATAATATAATATATATATATATATATATATATATATATATATATATATATATATATATATATATATATATATATATATATATATAAGATGGATGGTGGTATAAAATAGAGGTCGGGCTTTAATATTTTAAATGTGTTACTAGAAAAAAGGCTTATTCAGATGGTTGGCGGAAACAATTCTCACAGTCTCAGACAATCGGAATATAGTATGACATATTTCGGCTGTTGACTAGCAAGAATAAACTAACAAACTGAGCTCATAGAGGTTCTTCTATACCAAAAATTGAGCTCGAAAAGCATCTGTTTGAGCATATTCACAAACATTTCTCGATTCTTTTATAGGCAAAGTTGAACCCCGTTCAAGAGAGAGATCTCCTTAAAATCCATACATAAAATCGTCCACTGTTAACCCAAATTCTTTCCTTGTGAGAAAGTCAACCAAAGTCCATTCACCTTAAAAGACCTGTACATAATTAAGTTTAACAAGATTAAATTTCAAAAGACCCATTAAACAATCTTTGATGAGATGAAATAAACTAAATCTACCATGTTCATCTTCAAATTGGATGGTTTAATAAACCGAACTGGGACAAGCCAGCGATGACTGAATCCAATCAAACTAAAAGAGATGAGAGTGCTTGACCTCATGTGTGGCGCCGTCCAGCTGATTAGACCTTGTATAATTCCAATGAAGGAGATGAGAGTGCTTGATATCTATGGTCTGTTCGAGCACAAAGTTCTTTTTACCACCCTCTTCTGTCCATTCATGAAGCACCTTATGATCATGAGAAGGACCATGCCTTTTGTTCGTCACCCTCTTCTGAAAGGAACACTTGATTAGTACATGTAATGGAATTACATTGAAGCTGTCATCATTTGATTGGTGTTGAACAAGTTAAGTGAAACTTAAAATCATAAGAAACTAAAAAACAATTTCTCTTATTTAGCGCCCGCACACACAGGGCGCAATAGGATTGAGGAGTAAGTGTTGGTCCTATGATGCATGAAAGATTGAGAGAGAGATCAGTTTCCATCTCTACCAAAGTTGACACCCTGACATAGAATTTATTTTTAGAATCTATCTTACAGTAAGAGCACTTAACCTAATGCAAGATTGAGGTGCAACAATTTTATGCCTTTGATTGTGGTTATGGTATTTCAGCACAAACAACTCATCTTCTAGCTGTCGTCTTTGTTGAGTTTTGGCCTTGGGTATTAATCTTTCCATTGTTTGGGTCGTGTTTGTGTCATATCCTTTTTGTATTTATATTAAGGCTACGTCAACTCAAACACAAGCTCTTAGCTCTTTCCCTTGATCCTTTAAATGGACACGAACACGTACTTTCATTTCCTTACAAAAGCACAATGGAGAAAGAAACTAGTAAATTGGCGATCCTCAAGGAGTAAAGAAAAAGGAAACTAGTAAGTTTGGGGGAGGACGTCAATTTTAGGATATATCCGATTTGACTTGAACCTATATTCGGTTCATTATATTGATAGAAAAAAAGCCATACAACAACAACAACTAAATCTTTTCTTATACTACATGCAGTCCACTAAATGAATTCTTTGTTTCTACTAAGCCCCATCATGTGTCATGCTAGCAGTTAACTCAACATGAACTAGATCATTTTTTATTATTTCTTTTCAACACTTTTGTCGTCTTCTTCTTCCTCTTTTAAAATTTTCACAATCTAGTTTTTCATACCTTCTCACTCAAACTTACTTTGGTTATTTTTTACATTTTAAACCATCTTAAATATTTTTATCTCATTTTATCCTCTATTGATATCACTCCCAGTTTGTTTCTAATAACCTCATTACGTATATGGTCATTCCATGTGTGACCACCCATCCATCTCAACAATCTTTATTTATGCTATATTTGGTTCATTAGATTGATAGTGAAAAAACATAAAAGGAAAAAAAGAAACATGATCTTTGCTTTTCAAAAGTTGGAAATTAGGTGCACCAAAGCCTTAGCTCAACGACAAGGCGCTCTAACACCGTTACTGATGGTGAGAAGTTTGACTCCCATAGGATGAATGTGAGGGAGTGTGTTAGGCTTAAGCCTCCTCTTGTAACCAAAAAATAAGTTGCATACTAAGGTACAAGACGAAGCAAAATGACAACCAAGAACCCATGTATCTGATCACACGTAGTGTATGATACTGCTAAATAAATGAAACGAACCGAATAAGTGTTTTTGTTTCTTGTGTTGTTCTCCATATAAATGAGCTGATTTTTTATTGTAAATTTGACTTTTAAAGTGCATGAAGAATGAATCTTTGCCTATTTATAGGTGTGGTATTGGCCATATTGTTTCATGTTTATATTTTTCTTATTCTTGAAAATTCATATGAGTCATGTCTACCACTAATAGGTTCCTAGAGGTCACTATTCTTGACAATGTTGTGGCTAATAGACCTAAAGGTCAGCATACAGTGCACCTTGAAGAATAGCGTTTTCTCTAATCTTATTTTAAGGGCACTGGATTCAATCTCTCAGGTGTTCAATCTCAATAAGCCGAGCCATCTCTTACGAATAACAACTTGTTTAGTACTTTGGTCACGATAATGAAGGGCAAAGCTAATAGAGACCAAATGTAATATTACCCAACCTTCTCCCAACTCCTTTATCATGAAGAAAAGATTAAAAAAAGCTAGGTTAATATGCCCCAAATTGCCCAAAAACGCATAAAATAAATGTTCAGAGATCTCCATATCCTCCAGTGAAATCCAAAAATGTGTTAAAATATTTTCATCCACAGTTTGGGTTCCAAGAGGAGGTCCATAGGATGGGACATCATGAGAACAAATTTGGGTCTGTTCAGGTATGACTTGTAAAGAACAAACAGGTCTATGTTGACCCAATTGTTTGTGCTTAAATGTTTTCTAGGAGAGAAAACGTGACCTGTTTGCGAATTATTGTATCCAACCATAAGATCCACAAGCCTAACAAATGGGTTTACTTGCTTGGGCTTAAATATTTTCTAGGAAGTTATCATAAAGATTTACTTGTTATAATCGAAGATGGTGCATTCAATTGTTCCCCCAAATAAAAGAGTGTAAATTCAATTCAATACTGAATTACTTTTTTTTTGCTTGATTAAACAAAGAATTGGAAATTCGTGTCCATTAAACTGTTTAACAATTCGGGTTGTACCCAGGACCTCCATAGTAAAAGAAAACGTTTCCGTCCGGGTTTAGACCATGCAAGAGGTCATAACAATTGGGTTTAGTTACTAATACTCCCATTTAGAGCAGTTGAAAGGTGGCGGCACGAACACGTATCACCTCTTACATACTTAAGATGAGTGAAATAGGCAGCTTTGTCAGCTCCTTCACTCGGGAAGCGACCACTGCCCATTTGAATGTTTGGGTATTGCCCTGTCTTCGTATGTGTGATGATCTCTCCTCCGCATTGCACTTTGTCCGCGCCACGGGACAAGAGTGGTAAAACCATGGCTGGCCAAAACCTTATATGAACTCCATTAACAATCAAATGCCAGTCGCCGTTCGGGTGCTGATCACAGAGTCACAAGCAAAAGAAACACCATATTAAGAATGAGCATGTTCTCTCTCTCTCTCTCTGTGTGTGTGTGCGCGCCTCGATGCACATAATTTACATGCACAACACATGCATGTTATGTAGTATGTAGAGTGCAAGTTCTGTCATTGGAGTGAGTAGGGGTGTTTATGGTTGTGTTTAGTTTGGTCCTAGCTTGAACCTCGAACTAATGTGCTGCTTACGGTTTATGGTATTTTGAGAATCCATCTGAACTGTGGCAGGATCAGAACCGACTTAGGATTTGGCTAAAGACTTCGTGGGCAGCACCCTCCCTCCAAAAGAAATTAATTTAATATCATGTCATCTATCTATCTGATATGAACAGATACTAACGCCAAGAAATGTATGCTTTGTTCAAACCCATACAACCTATTTTATAATCGTCATAGTTCTTCTCCTCACCTTACATGTCATAGTTCCCCTCACTCTATATGTCTTCCCCATACTTTACTAAAACTTTTCTTTTTCAAAAGGTTTTCCTAGCAGTTTGGTTCCATTACCGAAATCGTAAACTGAACTGCACATTATTTCTTTGAACACCTCTAGGAGTGAGGAGGTTGGTAATGAATGAACTAATGAGCTGTTTGTTGGGGGATTGTATAGTGTCATGGGTAACTAGGAAAACACACACACATACACACAGAGTTTATACCATTACAAGCTCCATTGAACACCATGGATTTGAGAAGCTGGTAGTGGTTGCCCTATAAACTGACCGGGATTTGTTTCTGTGAAGGTGTTGGGGCATTGTGTATCATAACAGAGGACGTTCCTGTAGTTGTCGCTCTGGCAAGAATTGAAGGAAAACCCTGAGAGCATTCAGTTTCCTTAATTTGTATCATTAAAAGTATTTCTTTCACAAGTTAAAAAAGGTTACCATAATCATCAACTATTTGGAAAAACTAATTAACATTTTAAATGCTTCTTAATTTTTTTAAAGCAAGTTTCTTTAATTTTGACAATAAATCATTGACGAGATATATATTTTTGTATGTGAGAAAGAGAGAAGGTTGAGGTAGGCATGAGCAAGGTGTTAGTCCGGAACTTTTTGGTTGGTCTTCTATCTTGATGCTCTTGGAGGGTAGGGCAAGGCAACACAGATATTAGGCTCCCAGGCGGTGTCATGGGGTTGTTGTGTGGACTCCTCTATGATTTTTGTAATGATCTGATTAATAAAAAAACCTCCATTGAGGTTTGATTATCTCTTGTGTTAATCATTTAATCTTTCTGAGAATTGTGAGGTTTAATCTTTATGAGAATTGTGAGTAACATGCTTCCCCAAAATAGAGAAAAAAACACATCTTTATATCGGGTGCTCATGTTCATGGATTGTTCGAAGGGCAGGTTAGCATGAGGTGCTAATGCTGGTCACTGTAACTCGCCCACTGACACAATCAAGATTGTGTTTTGTACGACTCAAGTTCTTCATTTGGATGCCCATTGAATTGATCAATGGGCCTAACAAAACTAAATCATGGGTCCAGAACCATTTTTATCACTAGGCTAGTTGAACATGGAAGTCTATCTGGCAAGAGAATTAAGTAATTTATGCATTAAATGATTTCTTTCATCAAGCATATTTCTGAAAAACTAGTAAAACCCAAAAAGAAAAAAAATTGCTTACGGTAAAACAAATTGGGAGTGGCACCAATAGAGGATAAAATGAGAGAATGTCGTTTAAGATGCTTTGAACATATAGAAAGAAGATCAAAAGAAGAACCTGTAAGAAGATATGAAAAACTAAATTTGGAAAGTATTAAAAGAGGTAGAAGACAACAACAAAAGTGTTGGAAAGAAACAATAAAGAATGATCTTAGCTTATTGTGAGTTGACTGCTAACATGGCACACGATAGGGATCTGTGGAAACAAAGAATCCTTGTAGCCGACTCCGTCTAGTATGGGAAAAGGCTTAGTTGTTGTTGTTTGTACCGTAAATAATACGTACATATGCAGCCTTGTGTCCCCGTTAAACCGCGGTGGATTAACCTGTTGTTGAGGTGAAAAAATTTGAAAAATAGAAAAAGGAAATAAATGTCACATATATATGAACAAGATGCACCTTTAAAATTTGCTTCTTCAACATGAGAGTTTGAGCTCATAAGATTATTCTATTTGACTGAATGTTATCATCCATCCAACTTAATTGGCTCGAGTTTTGTAAGGAAATGCAACAAATCGAGGGAAGAAACTAAAAATAAGTGACAAAAAGAAAAATGTCTTACAATAAAATTCTTAAACAAAATAGTATGGATAAAAAAAAAAATTGTAGATTCACTCCTAAAATATATCCTGAAAGAGTATCAGTTATCGGCTCAATCAAACTCAAAAGTCAGCCACATGGTAGCATCTACCATGAGCTAAAATTGAACTCCTATATACGTGGAGTCATAAATGCATGTCTTTTAGTGCATAATCTTACATAAGAGATAATCAACGACTGATATTTGAATTACGTTGTAAGATGTTAACCGTTGATCTTTATATCAGGTGTTCATGTTCATACAGGGAGTCATCAAGGGTGCATATTTGAATTACTTTGTATTTAATACACCATAGATAAATGATGGAGATTTGAATTAAATGTAATGTTATACTTCAAAGTGATTCAAATCCCTATAATTGATTTATGGTGCATTAAATACAAAGTAATTCGAATCTCCACCATTGACCTCAAAAATCGAATTAAGAAAAGATGTTAATATAAGATTATATACTAGAAGATATTATGCAGTTAAGGTGTCCTATATATTATTTTAAATGCATAATATCTTTTCGTGTATAATCTTAAATAGACATCTTCATCATTTGATTCTCATGATCATCTGTTGAGATTTGACTTAAAAGTTGCATGGTTTTTGTTTTATCACATCAACCGTTCATCTCAAAGATTATTACGCACCAAAAGACATTATGCGGTTATCACTATGTTATATGTGTGTATGACAAGTTCCTGCCAACCAGCTTCAACGTAACCCAAAATTGAGTGAGGCTCATCTCATTGTCTTCAAGTGTTCGTTGTCAAACGCTAAGTTTTGTCTGGATTCCACGGTAGGTACTACCGTTCACACACGACTACATGCTGGTAGAAAAAATCAGAGTTGGAGAAGATTTTGTTACTTATGGTTCATAATTGTACACAACACCATTACATTTCATTGAATGCCATTCACAATTTGAGACGGCATAAGTAAAAAAAATCTTTGGGAGTCCCTTGAATTCCACTCTAAACCATTTAGATGTGCTAAATGCTTATTGCAAAAGTCGCCGCTAATTGAAAATGACAAAATGAGAGTCATTGGATCCTGTCCACCTATCACAGTCTCCTCCCCCATTGCTTTTAAGTGGCATGAGTTTAATAATAATATTTTTTGTACTTTTCTAAAACCTCTTTAAAAAATTTAAATTGAATTCATGCCACTCAAAAATAATGTGGGTATATTAGAAGTGGACAAGAACCGATTTTATGACAAGACAATATGCTTATGTGTATTTACAATTATAAATAACAACTTAAACAAAGAATTGTAGTATATTTATGTGAATTTAAAATTAAAAACACAGCATTAACCCATGGTATATATCTATAGAAGTTGGGCTTTCTATCAAGATGTGAGCAGTTTGAGGGAGCTAAAGGGTTAGTTTGCGATTGTAGATTGAGGTTCTTCTATACCAACAAACTGAGCTCGAAGAATATCGGTTTCAACATATTCACAAACTCTTGATCCCTTTACAGGCAAAGTTGAGCCCAGTTCAGGGGATAGATCTCCTTAAAATCCATAAATAAGATTGTCCATAGGCAACCCAAATTCTTTCCTTGTGAGAAAGTCAAGAAAAGTCCTTCATTTACCCTAAAATACCTCTATATAGTTAGGTTTAACAAGATTAAATTTCAAAAGACCCACTAAACGAGCTTTGATACCATGCTCATTTTCAACTTGGATCAGTGGTGGATCTAGAATCTCTTTTGATGGGGAGAATATCCCTTTCAATGGTTTTGGATCTATTATAGCCCATGGATCCCACCCCAGCTTAATGTAAACCTACCACTGGTTTGGATGGTTTAACAAATTGAACCGGGACAAGCAGACGATGACTGAATCCAATCAAACAAAAAGAGGCTCATGTTGCTTTTAAGGTCCTTGACTATCACCTCATGGATAGCGTTGTCCAGTTGCATAGATCTAGTATGATTCCAATGAAGGAGATGAGAGTGCTCGATATTTGTGGCCTATCTTCTGTCCATTCATGAAGCATCTTATGATCATGAGAAGGAGCATGACTTTGGTTCGTCGCCCTCTTCGGAATGGAACACTTGATCAGTACATGTAATGGAATCACATTGAAGCTATCATCATTTGCTTGACATGAACAAGGGCAATTTAAAATCACAGGAAACTAAAAATCAGTTTCCCTTATTTAGCACATGCGTGCACACACAGGGTGCTATAGGATTGAGTAAGTGTTGGTCCCATGATCCATGCAAGACAGGGGGAGATTGGTTTCCATTTTAAAGTAAGAGCATGTAGGGGGTATTTGATTATGAGGTCTGGAACTACGAAACTAAAATATGGGTATCCATTATGAGGCATACTGGCAAGGCACCCCTTGGGGAGGGTTGTTAAAAATATAACTGGAGTTCGAGTTTCATAGTCCTGGCCTCGCAATTAAACACCCCATATGAAGATCGGAGGTTGAATTTACATGAAGCAAGTCACTTTTGTTTGGAGGTGCAGCAATTTTATGCCCATAATTGTGATTGGTCATGGTATTTAATTTTCATGTTAGGAAATAAGCTAGCTCAAACAACCAACCTTCTAGCTGGCATCGTTGTTGAGTTTTTGGCCTTGGGTATTAATCTTTCCATTGTTTGGATTGTGTTTGTGTCATGTCTTTTTTGTGTGTATATCAAGACTGCATCAACTCAAACACAAGCTCTTAGTTCTTTCTCTTGATCCTTTAAATGGACATGAACATGTACTTTCATTTTCTCACAAAAGTAAAGGGGAGAAAGAAACTAGTAAATTGGTGATCCTCAAGGAAAGATAAAAAAAATAGTAAGGTTGGGGGAGGACTCCACTTTTAGGATATATCCCATTTGGCCTGAATGTACCTATATTCGGTTCATTAGATTGATAAGGGGAAAAATTCATAAACGAAAAAAAGCATGATTTTGCTTCTCAAAAGTTACAAATTAGGGAACCCATAGTGTTAGCTCAATGGTAGGGCACTCTAGCACATTGCTGCTGGTGCGGAGTTTGACTCCAGGTGGTGCATGCAGTGTGTGTGTTAGGTGCATATAAAAGAGCTAAACTAAGCACTATTCATATTGGCACACTTATATTTCCCTGTACAAAGTGTCAAATTGAGGAAATTGAGGTGCATGCCTGACCTCATCCTAAAGTGAGTCTGCTACTACTTGTATGCTTTTTTATGGTTTCTTCGCATTCTTAGGTTTGGACGCCATGCCGCCTTGCCCGTGAATAGGTTCACCAGGCGGTGCATGTGTTCAATCATAAATGCATCAATTAAGTACAATAACATATCTCTTAATCCGTAGTAAAGTAACTTGAGAAAACAAGCACTAACCTCAGTGATCTCCAATGGAGGATCTTTAAGATAAGTTTCAAGCTCATTTGGAGGAACTTCATGCCCTTCTCCAGATAATATTATGTGGTTGAAGGCCAAAACTCCCACAAGGAATGTCACAGTGGAAGCCATGACTTACACTCAACAGCTTTTGCTCTTTTTTTGACAAGACCAACTTCTATACTCTCTTTTTTTTCCCTTTTAGAGTGGCTGAATGGTGTAAAATATTAAGATTTCTATGAAACAAAATAGCAAGTTTAGATGTGAGTTCCTAAATGGGACACTAAATAAATAAAATACATTATAGCATTGTGAATGCATGCATGATTCATTCCTATCGAGGGCCTAATTAGATTTATCAAGACCTAAAACAATGGAAAATGGAGATTCAGTTAAAAGATCCAAATATCAACATTTGATTTGCAAAAGATAGAAATACCCTAGAGTTGGATGTTTTGCCATTGCATTTTACTTATTACATATATATTCATATATTGGTTATTTTATTTTATTAATTGCATCATTCTTTTCGAAATGTAGACTTTTTATCAAAAGGGCTCCATAGAGCAACATACAATCAAATAATAGATGTAAACCTCACACTACAACAATAGGAGATTTTTTTTAAGTAAAAACTATAAAATTTTATGTTACATGATGACGAAGAAACAAGACACCCATGAAAAGTGTCCACATTGCAAAGGCACCTTCAAAAGACATAACAAATGACCTCCGAAGGGAACACTTCCCCTTCAGTATTAGGCACACATAGCCTAAAATCCCTCCACAAGCACAAAGAACTCCCTACTCCCACCCAGTAGGGACAAAATTACTGCATCCATCCCTTCTTGTCCTCTCACCTTCGTCAAGTTAGAAGAAAGAAAGATGAAAAAAGAGAAGAAAAGAGAGAGATTACAAAAAGACAAATCCATCGCTCTTCATGTGTCCAAAAAATCTCCCATCATCTCTACATTGAAGAGGGATGAAGAGAGGACGAAAAAAGAACAAATAAAGAGAGATTGTAGGGGGTTGGTAGGTGGAAAGTTGAAAGAATGGCCATTCTGATCACTCTCTCAACCTCTCATCACTAAATTTATATTGCATTCATTTAAATAGCATTCTAGATAATATTTCATGGGTTCATGAATTGTCTTAGGAGTAGGGATAAGCTCCCAATTTAGTTAGGACTCTTTTTAAGAGATTATTTTAGATGAATAGGACTTCAGCCACATCCTATGGGGGGTTCATTGTCTTGGACAAATTTCACTATTATATATCAGGTGATATTCTCTCATAAAAAATGTTAAGTTTTTATTTGAGTGCTTCATATCATCCCATGTTCTCAGCATTAACAATTGCTTTCACAGCATAAACTTGAGCTCTTGCCTGGTAAGCAATGTACTGAAAGATATTCTCTCTCTCTCTCTCTCATGCTTTTGTATTGGTGTTGCTTTGGAAACAAGAACGAATTCTACACCTCTAGATCAAAAATGAGTTCACCAACATTCTCTCACAAAATTTTGAGATTGATGACATCCAAAACCTGTTAAAAGTTGAATCCTTTCCCTATATGATTCAAAGAACTTAAATTGGGTGAGGTCCGCTATTTAAATAAACCAATTCATTGTTACATGCATGATAAGCTTTGAAGTCGAATCATATATGATTATATTTCAGATGTTCGATCAGAAGCAGACCAGATGATAGTTCTATGCTTATGTGCCAATGGCTAAAAGAACCGGATATGGCTTGATATCTGGTGAAATTATTTTGATGAATCCTAATACATTCATATCCATTTGTGGTGAGGATCGGACCCAACGCAATTTACAAATGGCGCTTGTTTTTAATATGCGTCGGAGGCATCAATCACAATCCCGGTTCAATTCCGGTTTCACTTTTTTTTCAAAATTTTCTTATAATTTTAAAATAAAATTATCTGTTCCAAGTAGTACTGGACTCAAACTGGAATTGTCCCGAAACCGACGGTTATGATCCTCAAGTCGCTTCTAGTTATGAGTTTAAGTTTTTGAGTTACGATTTACTTGAAACAGCTGGAATGAAGCATCAAAATCATGACTGTTAAGTGCTTGAAATTTTAGCATTTTTAGTACTCCATGATGCTTATATGGTTGCAGTCCTTGAAAATATGTCAAGTATTGATACCACAAATCCTATCATATGGTGTGATACTTGGTTTTTCGTTAGGGTGAAAGCCCACGGAATTCATCAGAGTGCAGCGAGCGAACTGTGTCATAGGCCACGGATTCAGGTACACTTTGCTCCAGTTTATCTAAAGGGAAACGAACACTTGGTGGAGCGAACTGTCTCACAAGATTCACAACCCACAAAACTTATTCTTGTAAAAGACCTTCTACAAGGACCAAAAAGTTTGTGTTGCATGCCGAAATTAAACACTTCAAATGATAATGCTTAACCTCTGTCCTTAAGAGGAGATGTCGAATTCGTTCAAGATTAGACGAATTTCATATCCTTAAAAATCCTCAACCAAGTATATTAGAAAGGATTGTCACCAATCTTCAACCAAATATATTAGAAAGGATAATCTTCAACCAAGTATATTAGAAAGGATTGTCATTATTAGGACTCTGATGACTTTCTAGAGTAGATATGATGGGTTCCCAACTTTTTCGATGGTTCCAACCGAAACTGGACCAGGTCAAGAATTAGTTGAACCCATAACCAAAAACTATAATGGGGGAGCAGCTAGTTCAGTTCCGGTTTCACTTTTTATAAAACCGGAATTGAAACCAAACTGGAACAAGTAGTTACTAACCGTTAGTTCTGTTTTTTGCTTTTTTATAATTTTTATAAAATAAAATTACCAGACTCAAACCAAAACCTGTCTCGATCCGGTTCAGCTACAGTTCTAAGTTTTTGGCTAACCGAAATTGAACGTGTTTATTTGGAGCACTTGTCGATATATATATATATATATATATATATATATAGAGAGAGAGAGAGAGAAAAATTAAAAAAATCAAAATAAAAAATATAAAAAAGAAAAAGAGAGGGTCAACAAGGCAATAAAGGAAAGAAAGAATGTAAAGAGGAATTTGTATTAGGTAGTTGGGATGAACTTTAAGCAGACCTAGTTTCATGCTATTTTATTCTCTTTGGTATTTAACACTTGTCATATTCATATTACCTTCTCCTTTACCTTAGGCCTATTACAACCTTGAACAAAAAGTTCTCATATGATTTGTGTATTGCATGTGTGTTAATTAATTGGAAGTAGAAGATAAGCAACTTATGGTGTCAAATTTTCATGGGTTGAATTGGGTAAATACCACCTTTTAAACCTTGAGAGATTGAGAGTGAATCTTGTAAAGATCGTATCATTCTTGACTGTATTTGTTCGGAAGTTATCTGAAATTCCATATAGAAGTGTTTCTGCTGGCTTTGAGATGTGAGATATGTTACATCATAGAGGAAGAAGTTTGTAAGTTATGAATGCGGCGATTGCTCTTCGTTTCATGGACTTTGAACTGTATGACCTGGATCTCGAGTCTTTTGGAGAGTCTAGCGATGTTTTAGAGTGTCTGGGAGCTCTTTAGGGCTGCTGATGAGTTGAGTAGATGTGGCGCTTGTGAGATGTAAGTTTTGGCGTTTCCAGATTTTCTAGTTAAGTGCGAGACTGTGTTTGAATTTGATGATCCGGAAATTTTGGTTCATTGCTAAGCTTCATTTTTAGTCATTTTACACTCTGCCAGGGCAGGTGGAGCTTAAGTTACTGGGTTAATTATGTTTTGTAAGTCGAACGCTCAGGTTGCTGCACCTGCACCTTTAACCTAATGGTGTAACTGTCATAACATTATTCTCTGTTTTCTGAGGACTATATGACTATGGGATGTAGCATGCTGGTCAAATGGAGGTGAATCTTTATGACATTTTAAAGATTGCGAGAGAGCTCTACCTGCTTCCAAGGGAATACCTCAGAGTGCCCAATCACTCGATTTGACTGCTGTAACTTAATCTATGGGGTTGAGTAAGTACATTACTACTATGCAGTGCCAATTCGATAAAATTAGGACCATATATGTATGTATTCATTATTATGCCATTTTGGTGAGAATTACGGAGGCTTCAATTCCTGAGATTCAGTTTCTAGTAGGTAGGTAAAATTTTGGTGCTAATTATTTTGTTGGAATTTATATGTGAACAAATGTCTTGAACACTAATGATCAGAAGTCTGAGGCCTGTGTTTTGGTCATGTCATTAGACTTTGGAGTCTCCGTTCCAGAAGGCTGATTAATGTGCACTGAGTAGTGTTTGATGTTTGGAGCATATCACGGAGTTATGGCGGAAATGATGCTGGACTCAAACTAAAGCCATTGAAAGCCAATGTCCACGGCCTACAACTTTGTTGAACGATCTATGTTGGGTTGCATTCTGAGGGACACATTCAATGCATTGCCAAGAGCTAAATGATTTCGAAGCTGTAAGGAAGGCATCCATAGCGTGCCTCTACTCACCAAAAGTTATTTGAAAATTTTTGACTCACGCGCTGGCGTCATCCACTCACTAATGACTTAAGCCGCCTTATCGTTTGTCTACAATCCTTATAAAAGGGGGCCTTATGCGCATCAACCTAGCTGGTAGGTGTTAGGTGCAAAATAGTAGTGCTATGTTGCCTTATGTAGGTTTTCTTGATAGTTGTCTTTTTCAGCTTGTTAGTTCCTATAATTGCGTCTATTTACTTACAGACTTCTTCTCTCTTTCTTTCTTCTTGGCTATATAGGTAACATACAGTTACGCCATTCTATGCTGAAGGGTGAAGAAGTGAAGCTCTGTTGATAATGGACATTATTTTTGGACTAATTGAATACAGTCTCTTGTTAACCCATGGATTATTGTGATAGTAAGCCTAGCCTGCTGATGTAGAGCCAAAGAGAAGCGAGGCACTCGGTGCCAAGAGAATCCAAGAACCCTCGGATTTCAACGATCAAGAATTCTTGGAATCTCCAAAGCACTTATAATAGTGGAGTTCTTGATTATGTTGTAGCCAGAAGTGGCGCAATGAATCATTAACATTTACAAGTGATGGTATGCTAGATAACTCTCCTAAAGTGGTAATCTTGATTTGTCCTAATTAAGATTTAAAATGGCCCAATAAGATACTATTATTCAAAAAACAAATTTTCCTAAATGAGTAAAATCTGTTAAAAAATAACGAACTAAGAAGAATAAAATCCCTAATTACGTATACTAGATTTTTAATGATACTTTGAGCGTTAATGTTTCGATTGGAATTATCTGTTATGTGGTTCCTATATTGAGTTCAAAGATCCTAAATCTTGTCCTTAATTCTATTTACTAAGTGGATCACTACCAACAACAATTCCATTGTGTGACCAAGTCAGAATCACCTCCATTGTTGTAACAAACTATTTCATCCTTCAACATTAACTTCATCACCATAAATTTTTTGATTCATCACATCCCCACCATGGATATATCCCTTCGGACTCCATGCTATTCACAAGCCAACTCTATGAGATTACTATTCACTTGGATTTGCAAATCTCATAGACAATTAAAAAGTGTGCATTCTTCATCGTCACGAGCGATTGGCTTACAGAATATGACTTCAATTCTTCGGCTTGTCGGTGCACAATTTGTAAACTATATTTAGAGAACAAAAAAATACAACAAAAAAGTCTTGAAAGAAATTTTCTATTTGATGGCAGGTACTATCGAATGTTTGAGGCACAAGATGGATTGGGTAAAATGCCCCCAGTGCACAGCATACATGGTTCGGTTGCTTGCTGTTGGAGAGCTTTTATGTTAATAGAATTTTCAACATTTGCATTGATATGTAGAAGCTTTTGTAATTTTTTTTTCTCAATTGCTATTCTTGACAAATTGTGTCCATTTTCAATTAGCATTATCATAGCATGGAGAGACACATTTTTCCTGCATATATAAATTTATGTTCACAATGCTAAAATTTGAGAGAATTTATATAAAAGTTTAACTCAAAAGAAGGTAAAAAAGATATTTTTAGGAGAGATCGAGTTCACTTGGCTTACAATACTATTTAGTGAAATATGGATAACTCAAAAGATGCCCAAGAAATAGAGTGAGTATACTTATACCCATATCTAAGAACAAGGAAGATATTCAGAATTATGTGGATTATCAAGGTATCAAGTTAATGAGTCATACTATAAAATTATGGGAAAAATTATCGAACATAGGTTAAGACAATTATTGAGTATAACAGAGAACTAATTTGGATTTATGCCTGGTAGACCTACTATTGAAGTGATTCACCTCTTGAGACATCTTATGAAATATTTTAAAGCAAAAAAGAAGAACATTCAAATGATATTTATTGATCTAGAAAAAACTTACCATAGGGTACCAAGAGATGTTCTTTGGAGAACCTTGAAAAAGAGAGGCATCCCACTGATATAAATAAATCTTATAATAGAAATGTACAATGTACAAAAACATGTGTGAGTACTCGTGAATGAATGACAAACTCCTTTGAAGTTAATATTGGGTTATATCATGGAACAACTTTAAGCCCATATTTATTTATATTTAATTAACTAGTAGCATGGCATATGATAGGGCTTTCTGAAAACAAAGAATCCATCTAGCCGACCCCATCAAGTATAGAAGAAGGCTTAGTTGTTGTTGTTTCAGTTAACTCATATATACCTCTCCACTTGATTTTAATATTTTTCTTTAAGTATCTTACTTTTTTGGTTTTTTTGTTTTCAATTTTTTGGAGTAACAGCTTCAAGTAATCCTCCGAATATCTTGTAGATGCAAAACGTTTTTTTGTAAACTATTTGTTTAAATGAGAAAACCACATCTCCAAAATCATGAAAGAGAACTCTATTTTCTTAATTTTGTTGGAGTGTTAATGGAGGCCGAGTGATACAATGGAAACCTTGAACATGTTGGACAAGTACCATGAAATATGAAAATTAATCACTAGAGAATTGTTTTCCAAGATACCACTTCAAAAAGTCTTTTGATCAAGCTTGAAGATGATTTCTCGAATCAAACTCATTGATGAGTATGATAATTAGATTTTAAAAGGAAAAAGAAAAGACAGTGATGATACCTGAAATTCTTTTAATAAAGGTTGAAGATGGTTCCTCGAAACAAACTCATTGATGAATATGATAATTAGGTCTTAAATGTCATTATTAATTGACATGTTCATCCATATATGATTAAGATTTTGCTTCCTTTTCATATTATTGATCTTTCCAATTGGAATCAATTGGTTGCAAAACAAGCTTTTGGACTCAAATATTCTATATTAGCTTGACCTAGCTAGGCCAAACTGAGTCATGGTGCAAGACGTGGGCTCGTTGGCATGGTCAACACGACTTCTTCTACTATATATAACAAATCAAACGGGAAGGGTGAGAATTTTGATGATTGATTCCTTCTTTTTTATTGAAAAGTACTTTAAGAATATACTAGAATAAAACATTTTTATATAATATATTATTTGTAAATTAAAATATTTCCTTAAAAAACATTTTATCTATCAAAACCATGCGTGTGGAGTTGGACATGCTCACGCATGCCGTAGATATACAGAGAATGATTCTATCATCTGACTTATCATTGACAATTTCATACTGTTTAGAGAATCTGTGTCCATAATTATTTAATACATTCATCTGGATGGTTGGTATTTTCCAATGTTGTATAATTTATAACATTAAATACATACATACAAATATAACAGCTCTCTCTCCCTCTCTCTCTCACACACATATTGGTGGTTGTTATTTGACAACCAAGTCCCATACAATTAAAGCGACAGGCTTTTAAACTTTTTAACTCTACCAATCTTCAGTAAAGGAAGAAAAAAGGTAAAATGTAGAAATTATTTGTATTAAATCAAGGATAATGTGATCGTTAAGTTGTGTAAAGTAAATTATCTTAATTGAGAAAATGCCCATATATTTACCCATATGACTCAACTTAGTATGGTTTTTCTAACATTTCTCATCGAATATATTTATATAATTGACACCCTCGCCACCATGCACCTTAGCCTTAGGTGTTGAGACAATATTATAAGGAACAAGTAACATTAGGGATGGCAACGGGCGGGTTGAGGATGGGTATACCTATACCTGGATCGACCCAATTGTTAACGGGGTGGATACAAGTTCAGGTTGTCTTTTCTCTCACGGGTATTGGAAAAAAACAGGTCCTGAGAGATACGGGTAAAAGCAGGTCATATGTATGTATCAGATATACCATATGTATGTATCAGATAAATACGTACATGTGTGTGTATTTGTGTTTGTGTATGGGTCAGGGCAAGTATTGGGTCAGGTATGGTTTGGGACATCTTATCCCATACCCAAACCTGATCAGGTCAGGCGTGAAACCAACGTTTATTGCGGGCCTGTGTGCCCAAACACCCACTTATCGTGGCCGAGCCTTGCCTTGCCTTGCCTGAGTTTAGATCTGCTACTGGGTAGGATCAAGATCCAACCCCGTGGTTTTCACTTGATTATAGATCCTTCCAATATACCAAATGAGAGGACCTCATAAGTATCATATTAAATGCATTCCATATATTGATAATGTCACAAGACTTTGTTCTCCCGTTGGCTCCCAATTAGGCAGGTGGACCTGCTCCCTGTCAGTCCAGAACTGGGTAAAAATTTAGCTTGCTACCGACAACCCATATCTGGATCCAACCATAAAGAATCCATACCCAGGTCTGAAAAAAGATATTATCAATATCCAGTCCATGCTCAGGAAAGCTTTATTTTGAGTGAAAAATTGCTCATCGTAGTAGGGATGACAACGAGGGGGCTCCGGAACAGGCACACCACATCTGTACGGTATGGGTCAGATTCTCTTTTCCCCGGCAGGTACAGGCTAAAAGAAGGGTCACACACACACACACACACACACACATATATATATATATATATATATATATATATATATTGATTGAATCTTGCTCACACTAATATTAACTCACTCGTACTCATCCATTGCTTTTTTAATAACATAAGTATAATAAAATTATCCTTCGTGTTCTTTAGAAGCCTCTTATAAAACTTGAAATTACACTCACACCACCTAAAAACAATAAGATAACATAAATGGGCAGGCGTTAGTGTGAGCATAAAACAAATTTCATATATATATATATTTATTTATATATTTATATATTTATATATTTATATTTATATTTATATAATATACCTAAAAACAATAAGGGAACATGAGTAGGCAGGTGTTAGTATAAGCATAGGATTCAATTTTCTTTTGTGTGTGTCTATATATATGTATGTATATATAATTTTCTTTTGTGTGTGTCTATATATATATATATATATTTATATAATATACCTAAAAACAATAAGGGAACATGAGTAGGCAGGTGTTAGTATAAGCATAGGATTCAATTTTCTTTTGTGTGTGTCTATATATATGTATGTATATATATGTATATATATATATATACACATATATATATACACATATATATATATATTTATTTATTTATATTTATATAATATACCTAAAAACAATAAGGGAACATGAGTAGGCAGGTGTTAGTATAAGCATAGGATTCAATTTTCTTTTGTGTGTGTCTATATATATGTATGTATATATATGTATATATATATATATATGTACATATATATATATATATTTATATAATATACCTAAAAACAATAAGGGAACATGAGTAGGCAGGTGTTAGTATAAGCATAGGATTCAATTTTCTTTTGTGTGTGTCTATATATATGTATGTATATATATGTATATGTATATATATATATACATATATATATATACATATACATATATATATATACATATACATATACATATATATATATATATACATATACATATATATATATATATACATATACATATATATATATATATATGTATATATTATGTGTGTGCATGTACGAAGGATGAGATTCAGCAGACTCCTCCCAGATGCGCACACTCAAGTATCGAACTATTGGCCACACATTAGATAGGCAACTCTGAGAGAAAAAAAGGATGAAAGGGAAGTTGAAGAGAAGAGGAAAGGGAAACCCAGCCCCAAGGTTTGATATTGAGATTTCAGTTTGAGCTCTTACTTGGATAGGTCGCAATTTGAATTGTGGTATTTCTTAAGAATTTGCTGGGAAAAGTTTTCCACCAAACACAGGAATCGTGTACAACTGAAATTTGTTACTTTCTTGCCCTTGGGTCCCAAGCTGATGCAAGCTTATATCTTCGGTACTGATTTCTTTCCTCATTGTTCTTTCCTCATGGGATGCTTTGACAATCGCCTGAATGTAATCTCTTTCTCCCACATTATAACCTCGATAAAGCGCGAGCATTTTTCTTTGGGGATAACGGGGAGACCCAAGCCAGGTGCATGCCTCATGTTTCGAATTCATGACCTTCAACTTGTGAGTTGATTAGCTGGTGAGCTATGACTCAATTTGTACATGGAAGTATGGGTATTCAAGGAACTGAATCGAACTGCTAGAATCGAATCAAACTGGTTGTTTGAGTCGGTTCTAGATGTTGAGTGGCTTGATTCAGTTTCAGTTCTAATAAGAAAAAAAATGGTGGTTCAGCTCGTGGTTCCAGTGTTGGAACCTTACCAATACTATATATAATAAGTTTATATACTTAGATACATACAAAGTTTGATAAGTTTATACATATAACCTCATATATGTTATATAAAGTTTATATATTTATATAGATATAAAGAGTGATGGGATCTTCCTATCAATGACACTTGCTTATTTGTACTTGACGTGAGTGTAATAAAAATATTTTAAAATCTTTTAAAAATAAAATTACACTCGTGCTACTCAAAAACAATTTTAGTAGACGGCATTTACTATACTAGTTAGACTATGTTAGATGTGACTAAGATCCAGTTTTACTAAATATGAATCCAGATAGATTTAGTACCTCCGTATCACCATGAGTAAAATTCGACAATGGGTTTAAGTAGGTGATAGCCGAAAAAGAAGTACAGCGGTGACAAGCATTCAGTAAATTTTTTTCGTTAAGACGGCATTAAGAAAATTAGTTTTATCTGTGTACATGAAAGGAAAAAATGATTGAAAACTTTACGAGAATTCCCTATATCCAAAAGAGGAAAATTATTTGGGTCAACGAGAACAGTTGGTGATAAGGAAATTACAAAAACACCCACGAGCAAATGGGTGGACCCACCACGACGATGTTGACGTGGTAGGCCCACATGGTCCAAAAGTGAAACCCAAAGTCAAACGGCCTCGCAATTGCACCGATCGGGACCGCAAGTACAAATTTGGAATTATTAGGGAAGGGCAGATTTCCACGCCACCAATGCGATCGCGAACACGGAGGAAATACGTTTGCTTAAATATTTACGCTTAAATAAATGATTCTTTCATAATTCAAAATAAATGAAAATTAAAACTGAACGGTTCATGACAGTTCCTACCAATCTAGTGATTCAGCTCAATATTAGAGCTCTCCTTTATCGAAATCACCTCGTCATGGCATCGATTTGTATTTGATTGCAAGGTGAGGATTATCGAACTCGAACTCCAATTCCAGTTTTACCAGTTCGTCTTCATTGATATTCTTTGCAATTAAATAAAAAGTTGAGTTATAAATCTGAAATTATAATGAAGATCAGAATTAACATAGATTAAAAGCATTTACAACTGTCTATTGAATGGTAGCGCAAAGATGCAATGAGTCACAACACCTAAGGCCCATTTTAAGTTGAATCAAAATGAACTTTCACTCTTAAGACAATATGGGAGTTGTTTGACTTTTATTTATTTTATACCATTTGTTTTTATTTTAATCGTTCAATCCAAGAAATGAAAGATATAGAAGCAATCTCTCTCTCTCTCATGTCCATGCGTGCATATATATATATATATATATATGCACGCATGGACATGAACCGAACACTAATAGAGCTAGTCCCATCAATTCACAAGGCACTAGATAACTTGAATATGGATCTAGTCCTACGAATCCCACTCGTATCGATCCAGTCAATCCTTGTCGATCCGAATTTAAAATCGAAAAGGATGAATGAGCTTTTTTAGTAGCTTTTCAGCAGGGGCACAAGAAAATCAACTGACCCTTACGAGAGAGAGAGAGAGAAGAGAGAGAGAGAGAGAGATTTCTTGCCTCCATCCCCTTCTTCCTTTTTGCCTATTTCTCGGCGATGGGGAGATCAAATTTGAAGGCGTCAGCGTCGGGATCACCGACGAGCTCAAGCAGCCATGGAAGCGCCAACATCAACCCCTCCCCGGCGCCACCGTTGCCGTCGATCTCCAAGATCCCGCCAAGACCGTCGGTCATCGTCCATGAGAACCCGAATCCCACCACTTTCATCCAGGCCGACCGCTCCTCCTTCAAGCACGTCGTCCAGATGCTTACGGGCCATCCAGTCTCCTCCTCTGCTGGTGCTGCCCGAAAACCCTCCGTTAATCCGCCCGCCCGCAGCAACCCCCATACTTTCAAAAAGAGCTCTTCCTTCGGCCTCTACCAGCGGCGCCACAACAGTGAGACCCTCCGCAAGCTCATGCTTTCTGATTCGACGCTTGTCGTCCCCGGCTCCTCTTCTCTGGCGTCGCCCCTGGCGTCTCTCTCCCCGAGCTCACTCATTGATATCACCACGCTCTCTCTAAGCCCTGTCACCCCGCTCGTCCCCGATCCCTTCTTCTCTTCAGCTGCCGCCGAAAAGAAGGCGATTGCGGAAAAAGGGTTTTACCTTCATCCTTCGCCAAGGGGCATCGAATCGGTGGAGCCGCCTCGGCTTCTCCCCCTCTTTCCGGTTACCTCGCCGAGGGTTTCATCGCCATCGCCGTCTTGAGAAGATGCGTTCAGACTCTTCCGGCAATTGAATCCGTTGTTGGGTCGGGCAGAAAGGCAACGGTTCGATTCAATTTTTTGTACAAATTCTCTTTCTCTTCCGTTTTCGTGATTTGAATTGTGATAGATTGTGGTTTGTTTGATCTAAGAATCGAATGCCTCCTCCTCCTCCTCCTTTTGACTAATTACGATTAGTGGTGCTCTTAATCATCATTTAGATGGATTTAATTGCACGAAACTTGCCTTTCTCTGTTTCGTGCTTCTTCTTCTCCTAATTAATCGTTGGGTCATCAACTCAATCTGCCTTCGACCGGTGACGGTAGAACTGCCTGTGCTTGCAGCTAAACCCATCGGAGTCGTGATTGTGATTTAGAATTTGTCCGTGGGGTTTTTAGTGATTGTAGCCTTCATCCAAAAATGACGGTCTTCTCCCTAGCATTTGATAATGGACTGTGTCAAGAGAATGGGTCAGAAACTTCGAGCAGCTCAGCTGGATAATGGGGTGTTGACACCCAGTTTTCAAGGTCATGGGTTCGATACCCAGGGTGTGCATCTGGCTTCAGCCTCCAATTTTTACCCAAAAGAATAAATAGATCGGATTTTATCCAGATCCATTCCTCTCTTCATTGTTTGGTGCTTTTGCGCTAGGGCTGGTAAATGAGCACCACTCGTCAGTATCATGTTGAGTTTGTGATCGAAACGAATCGAACTCGAGCTGTTAGTTAAAATGTATCATCAGTAGAACATGAACAATGCATGCTTGGTTTGGTTTGGCTCATATTAAGTATTTAGTTGCACCTTTCTACACATACCAGTGTTCAGGAAAGCGGACTGATCAATGAATCAGGGAAGGCACTGGTTTGCTAAAGGTCCAACCACACACACACACACACACATATATATATATATATATGTATATGTATATACATGTATATGGAGAGAGAATATGCTGAAAATAAAAAAGAGAAAGTATCTTACTTTTTGTAAGGTAATTAATCATCTCACATATATATTTTTTATTTTTTGTTTTTCAATCTATTCATGACTTTTGATCCGACTGTATTTATGTATATAATTTTATTATAGGTCACATATGAAAAATTGAAAAATAAAGAACCCCAGAAGGTATCTACTTGGGTAGATTTCATTCAATTAGTCATCTCCAAATAAAAAGAATCAGAAAATAATTTAAGTCAATAAAGAATAAATTATTGAAGTTATTATTTAGGAAATATTAACTAAATATCAAAAATAAAGAAGGATGAAAGTAACAAACCGGCCAGTTCAGTGGTCAGCAGCCAGTTTTTTCCCATGCTGGTTCCACATACGGACTGAACCAAAACATGGTTTGGTTTCTCATTCACGGGGTCCAATCTACAGTCCCAGTATCACAAACTATGGTTAAAAGCCCATGATCTTTTGGTAATCTTCCAAAGGGTTATTGTTTCAATATCCAAGGTGTTGCATATGTGAGGCGAAGCATAGGTCTTACTCGAAATCGGGAAATTCTTGAGTCTGTCAAAAAATACAAGTACTTTGTGGGTGTGAAATATAAGATGCTTCACTTAAAATACAAGTACGCCTTATTTCAAAAAAAATCTTGAGTTTGTCATTGCTTTTGTCACAATACGGATCAAGTATGGTTGCACTCTTCCTTTGACCGTGAGTTTAAGCTCAAATGAAGAAAAAAGAAATTTGATGATGTTAAAGAGTCTACGACCAAATGTAAAACTTTGTTAAATCTTTTATGTTATTATGAATTATAAATGTGTGCATGCATGTGTCAATTCTCATGCTTGGACTTTATCTTACTGTTTCGTGTGCATTGACCATGGGTTCATGCAATATGATACTACATGAGATATTCAAAGTATCTAAATATAAATAATAATTTTCCAATATTCTCAAAGTAATTAACTAACAATTTACATGTCAATGTCTCTTACCTAATTATGACTCTTAAATAAATGTTTATTTAAGACACACAAGAATATTGAAAGGTTTATAATAACAACGAACCCAAAGTATCAACTCCCCACAAATCTCTAGTTTATCCTTAATACAAATCTTAACCTATAACAATGAGGTAAACATAAAAGAATATCTCTAATAGATAAAATAATAATGATAACGTATCCAAAGCGTGAGTTTAGCGACAAGGTGCTCTAGTATCATCCCTGCTGGTGGGGAGTTCGATTCTGAGAGAGGGCATGTGTGGTGTCCAATATGCTTCGGCCTCCTCCCGAAACCAAAAAGGAAAATGATAATGATAATGCACAAAACACGTGTGAATACCCCTAATAGGTTAGTAGAGAATACTCATTATCAAATGGATCTGGATTCAGATTTCGACCAAAAACTCGATATTCTTACCGGATCCCAAAAGTCGGGATTTGAATCCAAATCCCACCACTGACGCCTCCTTCCCTCTCTCCCTCCCTCAACACGAAGCTTATCCCCCTCCCCCCCCTCCTCCTCCTCCTCCTCTCTCTCTCTCTCTCTCTCTCTCTCTCTCTCTCTCTCTCTCTCAATGGCAAAAGGAACGGACCGACTGGTTCGGTTCGTGAAATTCAAAGCTGACGTCTTAACAAAGATCTTCAAGGCGAAGTATGCGCCTCCTCTGGTGGACTTTCTGGGGCTTCCCTTTCGCCTCGTCGTCGCTCCCTTCACTCTCGCTTTCGACATTGCTGGCTCCGCCCCTCGCGGTTTTGGCATCCCGGAATTTCTCTCCCGCGTCTCCTTCTCCGCTATTTTCGTAAGCAACGTTTTCCTTATGTTAATGCCACTAGCAATTCACGAAACATTCTCCCAAATTTAACGCGCTGCAGTTCTCTTTCAAAGATTTCTGTCGTAAACTTGCTTCGTTGTTTTTGGAGCTTGAACTTTGTTCTTTGAGCTATTTGATGGCTACCCTTTTTGCTTTGTTGTTCACTTCTGTATGTTACAGAATTAACATCGCAATAACTTTCTCTGTTCATTAAGAGTTTGTGCTACCAATTGTCATGTTCTTGACTTGTTTCTTTAGCCATTTGGACGCTATACTTTCATGGTTTGTGCTAAATTATTAATTGTGTTAACAATGTATAGTTTCCATTGACGTAGGCAAGGTTTTGTAGTCATTTTAAGACTGATCTTTTCGTGGTTCATGCTACTCTATGAGCTTGTTTTACCGATATTTGCTTCTCATCGACGCTAGCAAGATTCTGTAGCAATTCAAAGATCACAATGTGTCTTGCCAGTTAGGATTGATGAGTTGTAGCTCAGTGCGGTACACCTTTTCTTCAGTGAGAAATTCTAGGAACGAATTTCCTATTCTTCTCCTGTTGGTCGTTTTAATAGTTGGAGAATTTCTTGTATTTCTGTGCATTATGGATCTTCTCCGGTTAATCCACTGAATGTGGCAACGGTTAGTTCTTAGAATCTCTGTTTCTTAGTCTTGAAACGCATGTCAGACTCAGTCATCCGGAAAAGTGGGATAAGCTGGCATCGTGTTCTGATGAACAGTGGAACTCCCTAATTTTGTGTATCTGGATGAGTGGCTGCAAATGAGAATCTCATTGATGGTCTTATCACGGTTGAGTTGGATTTATTCGGTGACCACGTCCTAGCAGCAGCTTTGGAGGGAGAATTTCCCACTGTCACTTGTTTTATTCTTTTCTGAATACGTCATTTTGTCAGCACACGCTTGTAGTGTACATCATTTGTAGTTATTAACTTATTCTGGGCAATGCATTGATACAAAGCACCCCATTTAACAACATTGTTGTTATTTATGAAGTCATATTACTGCTAAAATTGTGATGACTTTATGATGCAAATGTCTGGATTGCTTATTGAGGGGACTTACATGCAGTCTATTGCTTTTCAAAATTGTTAATCTGACAATTTTCTCTCTGTTATTACATAAATTCAGGCTATTGCTACACTTGGCAGCTATGACATTGCTATGGAATTAGGGAAGAAGGTGCTGTGTCAGAGGTGCTCACTATTCCAAACATGTTTTACTTCTATGCAGTACCAGCTCTCTCTTATTGCATGATTTCTGCTTCATCTGACATCCATTATTTTTGTGTTCTCATTTATACTAAGCAAATGAATAAAGTCTTACTATGTTGCACTCTAGACCAATCAGCTCAAAAAAGTGTTGCCCTGCAGATCGTGAATAGCTTTTCTAGTCTTCATTGTTTAATCTTTCAATATATGATGAACCATGGGTATAAGATGCTTCATCATTTTATTTGTTCGATAATGTGATGAACTACTTTGTGTATTGTATGTATTCTTCATTCTGGGTATGTATGCTTTGGAGGGACATCTTGTTTCAACTGTTGATTAATATGGTTTCTTTGTTTCATTTCGTCAATCTACCTACAACCGTTGATCCATTGGAAGAGCTTGTCTAAGTAAAAACTTGTGAAATGTACAGCCAAAGTGTGACATTCTCAATATTCTGTTCCAAGATGCATAATACTGATACACTTGCCTGTGATTCCAATGATTGTGCTTGTTTCTTAAGATCGGGATTTGAAAGAAAATTTTTTCCTGTTTGTCTACATCTCATTCTACATTGCAGATGTTCAGATCTCCATAACCTTTTGGTGTAAAATGCTTGGCATGCGTACTTTATTGCTCGCTGTTTTTAGTAAACCCATACATATTGTCATATTGATACATAAACAACCGCAATTGGCAGTTCTTGCATATGATGAACATGTAATGTACAATAAATTGAATACCAAAACTAACCATGTTTAAATTTTCAAAAAATTCATTGTGAAGTCAGAACAAGGTCATTAACTATCAGGATGCATAGATCTTTGACATTCTTGAATTCTGGGACCCTTCACAACAACAACAACAACTAAGCCTTTTCCCATACTAGACGAGGTCGGCTACATGGATTCTTTGTTTCCACAGATCCCTATCGTGTGCCATGTTAACAGTTAATTCCCAATAAGCTAGATCATTCTTTATTGTTTCTTTCCAACACTTTTGTGGTCGTCCTCTACCCCTTTTAATACTTTCCAATTTTAGTTTTTCTAACCTTCTTAGAGGTTCTTCTTTTGATCTTCTTTCTATATGTCCAAACCATCTTAAACGATGTTCTCTCATTTTATCCTCTATTGGCGCCACTCCTAATTTGTTTCTAATAACCTCATTATGTATACAGTCTTTTCTTGTATGACCACTCATCCATCTCAACATCTTCATTTCTGTCACAGACATCTTTTGTACATGTTGATGATTAACTGCCCAACACTCAGAACCATAAAACATGGAAGGCCTAATTGCTGCTCTATAATATTTACCTTTTAATTTTAATGGTATCTTCTTATCACAAAGAATACCTGATGCTCCTCTCCATTTTAACCAACCAACATTTATTCTATGTGTAACATCTCCATCAATTCTTCCATCACTCTGAAAATTTGACCCTAGGTATTTAAAACTTTCCTTTTGGGGAATGCAATGTGTGCCAATTTTAATTTCTATGTCCTTTGAAGTAACCAAATGATCAAACTTACATTCCATATATTTTGTCTTTGTTCTACTAAGTCGGAGGCCTTTGCTTTCTAATGTTTCTCTCTATAGTTCCAATTTCCTACTAACTTTTTCCTTAGACTCCTCCACTAATACAATGTCATCTGCAAATAACATACACCAAGGTACCTCATCTTGAATATGTTTTGTTAACTCATCCATCACCATTATAAATAAGTATGGACTTAAAGTTGATCCTTGATGTAACCCAATATTAACTTCAAAGAAGTCTGTCGTTCCTTCACGAGTCCTCACACATGTTTTTGCACCATCATACATGTCTCTTATAAGGTTAATATATGTCAATGGGATACCTCTTTTTTCCAAAGTTCTCCAAAGAACCTCCCTCGGCACCCTATCATAAGCTTTTTCTAGATCAATAAATATCATGTGAAGGTCTTTCTTTTTTGCTCTAAAATATTCCATAAGACGTCTCAAAGGGTGAATCGCTTCAATAGTAGATATGCCTGGCATGAATCCAAATTGGTTCTCTGTTGTACTTGATACTTGTCTTAACCTACGTTCGATAATTCTTTCCCATAATTTCATAGTATGACTCATTAACTTGATACCTCGATAATTCGCACAATTTTGAATGTCTCCTTTGTTCTTATATATGGGTATAAGTGTACTTGCTCTCCATTCCTCGGGCATCTTTTGGTTTTTTCATATTTCATTAAATAGTCTTGTGAGCCAAGTGATTCCTAATTCTCCTAGTATTTTCCAAACTTCTATAGGAATATTATCTGGTCCTGCCGATTTACCACCCTTCATATGTTCAAGAGCCTCTTTGACTTCATTCTTTTGAATATGTCGGTAGAAATTGTGGTTTATATACTTTTCTGACTTGGCTAAATCTCCTAAACTAATACTAACATCTTTATTTTCATTAAAAAGATTATAAAAATAGTTTTTCCATCTATTTCTTATATCATCATTTGCCACTAGAATTTTTTCATCCTCGTCTTTTATGTATCTAACATAATTAAGATCTTTAGTTTTCTTATCTCTAGCCCTAGCTATCCTAAAAATATCTCTTTCACCCTCTTTTGAGTTGAGTTTTTTATATAAGTCATCCCAAATTTTAGCTTTTGCTTCACTAACGGCCTTTTTCGCTTCCTTCTTTGCTTTCTTATAAGCTTCTAAAGTTTCACTAGTTTTCTTAGCATAATGTAATTTATAACATGCCCTCTTTGCCTTGATTTTATTTTGTACTACTTCACTCCATCACCAAGCTTCTTTTTGTGCCGGTACACCTCCCTTAGATACCCCTAACACATCTTTCGCCACTTTCCTAATATGTATAGCCATATTGTTCCACATATCAAAGGGTGTGCCAACATAATTCCAAACATCTCCTTGAAGGACTTTCTGTTTAAATATATCTTCTTTCTCGCTTTTGAGGTTCCACCATTTAGTCCGAATAGCTCGATGCACTCTTTTCTTCTTTGTCCATTTTTTTATTTGTAAATCTATAACTAAAAGTCGATGTTGGGTGGTTAAGCTTTCTCCTGGAATTACCTTACAATCTTTACAACAAGCTCTATCTTTTTTTCTACAAATAAAGTAATCATTTTGTGTTTGTGATAAGCCACTCTTATAAGTAATTAAATGTTCATCTCATTTTTTGAAGATTGTATTGACTATAAAGAGATCAAATGCCATAGCAAAATTTAAAATCTCCCTACCTTCCTTGTTTATATCCCCAAAACCAAAGCTTCCATGAATCCCTTGATATCCTAATGCCTCTTTACCGACATGTCCATTTAAATCTCCTCCTAAACAAATCATCTCCCTTTGTGGAATCTTTTGAAACACCTTATCTAATTCTTCCCAAAAAAAATCTTTATACTATCTTCTAGTCCTACTTGAGGTGCGTAAGCACAAACTATATTCAAAACCTCTGCTCCTAACACTAATTTCAACGTCATGATTCGGTCACCATATCGTTGTATGTCTACTACACTCTCCTTTAAATCTTTATTTATGATAATACCAACTCCGTTTCGAGCCTTTTCTTTACCTGAGTACCATAATTTAAAACCTGTATCCTCTATCTCCTTTGCTTTTTCTCCAACCCATTTTGTCTCTTGTAAACATAGAATATGAATCTTTCTCCGAATCATAGTATCTACCACCTCCATTAGCTTACCCGATAATGTTCCGATATTCCAAGAACCAATACGAATCTTATTATCTAGGACTAGCTTCCTTACCCCCCGCATCCGTCCATAATCAAAATGCTGAGACCCTCTCTGAAAAATTTTCACTACATTCGGGCGGCAATGTAGCGGGACTAACTTCTTTACCCACACCCGTCCATGATGTGGGAACCCTCTCTGCAATTGATTCACTACATTCGGGTGAAAATGTAGTGACCCTTGCTTACTTCTTACTGCATTCGGGCTCTGCAGCACGTCGCTAGGCGTTGACGCCTCAAAGCAATGCTCATAATTTTTGTAATCAATGTTATAAAAATCTGATGAAGTTTTACGCTGGCTGTCGGAAGCTAACACAAGTTTTTCCCTAAAAGAGATTCTAGAATCTTTAGACGAAAGTATTTTTAGTTTAGAAGGGAAGAACCAAAGCTGAAGAAAAATGAAATCGGCCATTACTCTGATTATTGAGTCCCACTATCTTCACCTCCCTGTCTCTTCTCTATTATTTCCCTGCTACTAGAAACCCTTTTTCATCTCCCACTCCCTTGTCCCTGTTCTGCCTCCATGAGGTGAACCTCATGCTATCTAGAGCTGTTACATGACCACTTTTGACATGGTGCTGTGCCTGTGGCAAACTAGGCATTAAGTATATGTTTTTTAATTAAAAGTTCTATATGTTTTTTAATTAAAATTACCGAGTATTCTTTTGTTAGTGAATAATGATTTATGAAAATTGAGTTTCTTTTTCTTTTAAAAAGTATTTAGAGATATTTTCACTTATATAAGATAACATCTGTAATTTATACATATGATGTGTCCTCGTATCCATTTGTTGTATCTCGAACACACAGAGACGTCCACACCCGCACCTACACTAACACCCTTGTGACATAACTTGAGAGGTTGGAGAATCCAGAAAAAGGATAAAACTTTTGTACAATGTTAGCCTTTATGTAATTGCAAGGACTATAATGAGTAGTGTCCGTTGAAAATTTTGAATGTGGTGTTTGCCATGTGTTTCACTATAAACACTCAAATGTTGGCATGAAAGGACTCAATAGCATGCTTGAATAAGCTCGGATTTTGCAAGAGCTTTTTTGTGATTTGTGTTAAATCATGTTAGGGTCATCAACAAACTTCTCATTAACAAAAGCTTTTGCTGATAAACTTTTTGTACTTAACAACTTGGTATCCATCAAGTTGATAAATCATTTCCTAATGTGATGTAGCAAAATTACAACCCCAGATTTTTATTTGTCTTCATATTGTAATACAGGTCTTTCTGCGATTAATTTTTCTGTCTGCTGTAGGAACTGCCAAACATGTAATGGATGGCAAGCATTGCAATGTACAATGTGCAAAGGCACTGGTAGAGTACAATATCAAGTGAAAGACTATAGATTGAAAAGGTAATTTTGATAAATGAAGCAAGAATTTTCATTCTCATTATTCATTGTGTGATTGTACTGTCTTATGGGATATTGGTCTATTGAATTTTTATAATTAGTGATAGAAGGGATTTATGATATATTATACATACCCCCATCATTCCAGGTGCCTATGTAGTCAAAATTGCTACTTTTTGCTTAGGCACCAGGTCAGTAAAAAGCCTAATGGTTAGGACCATTAGTCAAAACACGACTCGTGGTTTGGCTTGGTTGGGTTCAGCCTGAGCTCATTCTTTTTCCGCTCAGCATGACTACAGGAAGAGAGTAGAATTGGTGGGCTTCTGCTCTCCTCAGTTCATATGGATTTTTGTAGCTTGTTTATTGAGTTTGTATTTTATCTATATGTCAAGAAAATCATGCTACCTTAACTAGTTTGATAGGTTCACCTCTATTTAAGAGGTCAAGAGTTCCAGTTTTCACAATGCAACTTGTTTTTAGAGAAAAAGAAAAGGACGTCAAGCATAATTCCTGTGAAATGGGTTGAAAAGCTTGTATTCAAAGAAAAACTAAAGAACATTGAGCATCATTGGATGGGATAGCCCCTCAAGATAAGTAGTTTCTCCTCCAGTAAACGTTCAACTCATGCAAGAATCTTGTCCGGTATGCTTGCTTTCTGTGAGGATCCTTCACAGTCGCAAATGAGGAAGAGAAACAACATGGGAATGGAATTCTGTTTCGAGGAACTAAGGAATTATCTGATAAGTCTTAAGGAATTAGGTGAGGTGCGGTACCAAATATTGATCTTGCCTGAGAAATGGAACACTTGTTGCTATTGTCCATTGACAAAAGAAAATTCTGCTGGAATATTCTGTCACATCATTGACTGGGCCAGAGTAAATTTTGTTTGGATGGCTTTACTGGTTTTGTGGAGCTGCAAATCACTGTAATTGAAATGCTGGCCAGACTGCATAGAAGTGAAAGCAACAATAGGTGAACCATCTGCAACTCCCAGCTTTATAGATTTCTAAATTTGTTGATCATTTGGTTTCAAAGTATGTTTGAGTGCATTACCCACCAATTTTGTTTATGAAATCTTCTATTTGGTTATCTTCACCTCGACTGTAGAATCTTAGCTCACAAGCTGCATGAATTTTCAGCAATCTTCAAGCAATCGGGGTACGCCAAATTGATTGCTGAAGCACTTGAAAATGATTGCACACTGAAGATAAAAGAAAAAAACTTTTTTCTTCCACTCAAAGCATACATATAGAATACATAAGAGGAGCTTTGAAAAGCTGCAAATTCATGCGGATGAGAAGAAGGCGATGAAGAAATAGGGAGTGAGCTAGTCATTGGACACCTTAACCGCTAAGTCTTGCTAGCTGGAACAAAGTAAGGAAAGAGACAACAATCACTTAAAAGCCAACAGAAGCAATCCTAAGAAGACCATCTCTAAGAAGACTAATCCGAAGACAATTATTTCTAGAAAAAGCTTCATAATAAAAAAGAAATACAACTGTGCCATACACATTCTAATTTACATGTCCTGAACATTTTCCGGTTGATAATAGGCTCTTATGTGCCTTGTACTTTTCATGAAAAGTAGTCCTTAATCATTATTTTCCTTAGCTAGATGTTCGTTCCTGCAGCTACCTTTTAAAGATATATAAAATGTTTCCAATTAGACTTTGTTTAAGTTTGCACATGCCATACATGGTTCCTTGTAACTCATGCCAGTGTTGTTTCAGTGGACAGAAACCAACTGCGGAGAATATTGCAGAAGCAGTTGCTGACAATAGGGCAAAATTGGTTCCTCTTCCATCTGCTATTGAGCTTCCTATTGCATTGCCGACCAAAGAATGCCCAACTTGTGCTGGATCAGTGAGTTATTTAAATTGATAACATGACCATGGTTTCATAGTTTTATATCTGAAATTGTCATATATATATATATATGTGTGTGTGTGTGTGTGTGTAAATAACTGTAGATAATCGAAGGTTGAATTGCCAACGTAGCAATTCATCAAATCGCCAAGATCTCAAAACATCCGAATATGGTTATCACACGTAAAGAACACTATAAGCTAACAAGATATCAAACAATGGGTCAAATCACAAACAAAGGCTGTGCAAGACAACATAATTTATTGACAAGTAAATGCACTATTTATAGAGGTAGATACATGGCAAGAAGAAAAGAAATGGGACAGCAAAGAGCTGTTGCAAGTGCTGGCCAGCACTAGCCGTTGGCTTTCAACGGCCAGAAGTAGCCGGTGGCCAGCAAGTGACCGTTGGAGGTACTGCTGGCTAGTGCCAGCTAGCCCATGCCATTAACATCAAATGCACGGGCCCTAATGGCCCATGCGCCTATTACATTTAACACCCCCCCTCAAACTTACGGGATATATACCGAAAGTTTGTCCAACAAAAATTGAAAACGAGTGGTCGAGAGAGATTTGGTGAAGAAATCAGCTAGCTGCAACTGTGATGTAACAACACAAAGTTATCTTCTTTTGCAAGCATTCTTCACGAACAAAATGATAATCTATTTCAATATGCTTTGTTCGTTCATGAAGGGTGTTGTTAGACGCAATGTAAATGACGCTTTTATTATCACAATACATAGTGGCAGGTTCGTGAGAGGTAACACCCAATCAGCTTCTGTTGTTTCTTACAAGAAATCTCCATAGTCGCAGTAACCATGGCTCGATATTTAGCTTCGGTTAAGAAAGTGACACCTTCTGTTGTTTCTTACATTTCCAAGAAATGAGTGATTCACCTAGAGAAACATAAAAACCAGTCGTAGAATGCCTATGATTGACATCTGGACCCCAATTAGCATAAGTGTAGACAAATAAATCAAAAGAAGAGGAAGAAGTTAGAAGTACCCCCTTATCCACAGAGTGCTTTATGTATTTGATGATTGTGATAATTGCACTCATGTGAGCACTAGTAGGAGCTTGTTGAAACTAACTTGCAGTGTGTACAACGTGTGATATGTCTGGACGGGTGATAGTTGGTGAGATTAACTGAGAAAAAACACTTTATTACTAAATGAAAACAACTTACATCAAGGGCTGCTCCCATGGGATGGTCGGCCACATGCTTCCAGTCGCCATCTCCAAATCACGTTTTTTTACTTAAGACCCTAACCCTAATGACTCACTAATTTATACTAACATTCTAACTTGAAAGACTTAACTACCCCTAATAAGTGGCTGGTAGGATACGGGTCCTAATGATATTACATTTATTTACATAACTAACTAAATCTACATATAAACAAATAAATTCTGCATCTAGGTAATCGAGATTCAAGTTGATCTCTAACACGCCCCCTCAAGTTGAATCTTGAAGATTTGTAATTTTCAGTTGTAGATGAGTTTTCTGGAGTCCTCCTGCTGATGATGGTTTTGTGAGAATATCTACTGCCTTTCTGAACATACATGAATTAGATAAAAAATGGCTTGTGAAATCTTCTCTCTGATTAAATGACAATCTATCTCAATATGTTTGGTCCGTTCATGGAAAACTGGATTAAGTGCCATTTGAAGGGCTGCTTTGCTATTTGTGTGAAGGGAACTGGAGTCGTTATTTTTAGACCAAGTTCTGTCAGCAGAGGTAACACCCATAATCCTTCATATATACCCAATGTAATTGCACGATATTCAGCTTCTGCACTAGATCTGGATACCACAGATTGTTTCTTACTTTTTCATGATACAATATTTCCCCCTAAACAGACCACATAACCAGAAGTTGATTTTTTGTCTGTCTTCGAAACTGCCCAATCAGCATCAGAGTATATCTTCAGGTCTAGTGATGAATTGGAGGTATAAAATAAGCCATATGATATTTTAGACTTCAGATATCGGATGATGTGAAAGACGGTGTTCATGTGATGTTTAGAAGGATTATGCATCCACCTGCTAACATAACCAACTGCGAAAGAGATATCGGGACGTGTAATAGTAACATAGATCAACTTTCCAACTAATTTTTGGTACATGCGCATATCCTCATATGGTTTTGTACAATTGTTATCCTCTTCCTTGGGTATCTCTATAGGAGTTGAGCATAAACGACAATCTTCCATTTTTGTTTCCTTTAATAAGTCCATGATATACTTTCTTTGACATAGGAATAAGGCATTTTTCCTATGAACAACTTCTATACCCATAAAATAATTCCGTCTTCCCAGATCCTTTAAGTCGAATAGAGTGTTGAGTTTCTTCTTTAGATCAATAATGCCTGCAGTATCATCTCCTGTAATGATAATGTCATCAACATATACCAGTAATATGATAATTTTCTGACCTTGTTTAATGAAGAGAGTGTGATCACTGATGCATTGTATAAAACCAAGCTTTCGAACCCCATCGCTAAATTTTTCAAACCATGCTCGTGGAGATTGTTTCAATCCATAGATTGATTTGTTTAATTTACATACCTTCTCTTGTTTCTGCCCACAGCAATATCCAGGGGGTAAATCCATATAAATATCTTCTGTGAGATCACCTTGGAGAAAGCATTCTTCACGTCCAACTGCCATAGTTCACATCCTTTATTGGTTGCCAGACTCAATAGGATTCTGATAGTATTCATCTTAGCTACGGGAGCAAATGTTTCTGTATAATCAATCCCATAAGACTGACTATATCCTTTAGCTACTAATCTAACTTTATATCTTTCTATATTACTATCAGCCTTATATTTTACAGAAAATACCCACTTGCATCCCACAGTTTTCCTTCTTGATGGTAGATCAGTTAAATCCCAAGTTTGATTGCGTACAAGAGCTGAAATTTCCTCTTCCATAGCAACTTTCCATTCTGAAAGTTGTTTGGCTTCTTCGTATGTTCTTGGAACAAATGATTCTCTGCATTCATTACGAACAACTGATATTCTCGAGGGCAATTAGAATAAGATATCATTTTTTCCAAGGCATACTTCCCGACTATACGTTTGCCTTTCCTGATAGCAATAGGTAGATTATCCAATTTACTGTCTGGATTAGAAGGAGTAACTAAAGGAAGAGATAAATCTGATTCTTGATGTAAATTTCTATCACCAATCGGATCTGGAAAAAATATGTTTCGGTTACCTCTATTGTACACTTGCCACTCCTTCTCTTCATTAATGGATGGAATTTCAGCAGGAAGAAGTAGAAACACCTGAGTGGACTGCATATCTGATGAAGAATCTTCTTGTATTTTATAAAATGGTGTATCTTCGTGAAAGGTCACATCTATTGTAACGTAAAATTTCCTCTTTAGTGGATCATAATACTTATATCCCTTCTGGATAGTCGAGTATCCCAAGAAAATACACTTGACTGATCTTGCATCTAATTTGTCTCGAACCCCTTGATAAATATGAACAAAGCAAGTACACCCAAAAACTCTCGGTAGTATATGAAACTGTTTTTAAGATGGACATAAAGAGTGAAAGGGAGTATTCCCACTAAGAATTCTACTTGGCATGCAATTTATAAGAAACACAGATGTCAGAACTGCTTCACACCAATAATATTTTGGTACATTGCTTTCAATTAAGAGTGTTCGTGCCACTTCTAAGATATGTCGATTCTTCCTCTCAGCAACACCATTTTGTTGAGGAGAGTGAGAGCATGATGTCTGATGTAAGATTCTATGCCCTAAAAAATAGGAGTGAAGTGATTGGAACATAAATTCTCCACCATTGTCACTGTGAATTTTTTTTTATAGTTCTCTGAAATTGATTTTGTATAAACTGACAGTATACTGGGAGGATCTTCTTCACTTCATCTTTAGTCTTCATAAGGTAAATCATAGTAAATCTAGTACAATCATCGATAAATAACACAAAATACTTATATCCCTGCACAAAAGTCATAGAGCACGGGCCCCAAATATCAGAATGTACAAGATCAAAGGGAATAGAAGCTCTATCTTCATTTAATGGAAATGAAATACGGTGATGTTTTGTCTTCTGACAAGTTTCACAATTCAAGTTCATATCATTACAAGTACTAAATTTAGGTAATAACAACTTTATTTTTTAAAACGGTAAATGGCCTAATCGCCTATGCCAATGGGGTATATCTTCTATTTGCTTTTTTGTAATGGTAGCTAATTGTAGTGCAGAGGCCTTATTATTTCGCAAAAATAGAGGCCTCTCTTTATGTTACCCTAACCACAGATCTTCCCCGTCTTGATTTCCTGAAATACACATCCAGTAGAACTAAACGTTATTCTACATTTCAAATCCTAAGTTAAAGCAAATACAGATAATACGTTTTGGAACATGTAAAACATTTTGTAAAGTTCCAAAGGATGTAATAACACTCCCTCTTCCCACAATCGGAGTAAGAGATCCATCAGCTAGTTTGATATTGATATTCCCCTGTGTCAATTCATACGTATCAAAGAATTCTCTCCTGATCATATGGTCTGTGGCTCCAGAATCAATAATCCATATTCTTGAATAGAAAGAATTTACATTACCTTGGATTAGAAATGAAAATGGATTGGCCATGGTTACTTATGGGTCACTGTAAGAAGAAGTAGATGGCAATTGCGAATGAGTCAGGCGTGCCTTTAACAGTTCTATCTCCTTTTTCATATCCGCCAGTGAAGTTGAGGTATCTTCAGTCTTTGGTTTATCAGTCTGATCACTGCTAAAATATACCTTAGATTTATTCTGAAAGTAAGTAGGCTTTTCAACCAGATCCCAGCAAGTTTCCTTGGTGTGTCGCGGTTTTTCACAATGGGTGCACAATAACTTATCCTTTTCGTCAGAGGTCAGTCCAGATCTGCCTCTGCCTCTACCATAGCCTCCTCTTCCTCGAGCAAATGGTGGAAAATAAGCATTCTTCCTGATAAATGCTGAGGTCTCTATATTGATTTTGGTTTCCTTTTTTAAATGTTTTCGGTCTTCTTCCCGAAGAAGTGAGTATACTGTACTCAAGGAGGAAAGTTCTTCTCTGCTAAGAATGTTGTTCTTTACTGCGTCATATTCTGAAGATATGCCCCATAGAAGATCAAACACCTTACGTTTTTCAAATTCTTCGTGCCGCGTGTACACGTCTGACATTTGGTTTTTGAATACAACTGTAATTCTTCTCACAAACCTCTGAGTTCTGCATAATATTATATTCACTGACTGATCTACCTCCCTGTCTGCACTTTCTGATCTTTTCAATAATATCGTACTTCTTTACAATATTCTTCCTCAATGCATATGCCTCTTGGGCTGCTAGCCAAATGTCCTTTGCTGAATCTAAAAACATAAAAGTGCCACCAATCGAAGGTATCATAGATTGTATAAGCCAAGTACTAACAAGTGTATTTTCCCTACACCATCGAGAATATAAGGGATCTGTAGTAGGAGGTTTGGGAATTTCACCTGTCAGATAGTCCCATCGCCCCCTGGCCATGACAGCAAGCTCCATAGATCGGGCCCATTGGAGATAATTCTTCCCATCGAGTTTCAGATTTATAATTTGGAAGGTTTCTCCTTTGTTTGAGAAATTGTCACCACCTTCAGTAATTTTGTTTCTATCCATTCTTTCTTACTAGCTTAAAAAAAACTTGATATTTTGTTCTATTCCCAACGGGCTATTCAAGATGATATATACTTTTCACTTAACACAATACGATACCACTGAACACAACACTTGATATTCTGTTTCCAACAGACTGTTCTATTTAAAAAACTGCTTCTCAAGATAATATGGGCCTCACAATACTTGATGTTATGTTCACCAAACAACGACTGCCTTCAATAAATAAAGAAAAAACTGCACAGGTACACACTATCAACACCTCACGATATTCTGATCATGCAGATTTATAGACTTTCAAAAGTCGATTTCTCCTTGATGCCTTCCACAAATTAATCAAACACTTTTAAACAATGAAAACGCAAATTTGCAAGCCTTCTAGGCTCTGATACCATGTTGAGATTAACCGAGAAAAAACACTTTATTACTAAATGAAAACAACTTACATCAAGGGTTGCTCCCATGGGATGGTCGGCCACATGCTTCCAGCCGCTATCTCCAAATCACGTTTTTTTTACTGAAAACCCTAACCCTAATGACTCACTAATTTATACTAACATTCTAACTTGAAAGACATAACTACCCCTAATAAGTGGCTGGTAGGATATGGGTCCTAATGGATCCTTAGGACCCATATTATATTTATTTACATAACTAACTAAATCTACATATAAACAAATAAATTCTGCATCTAGGTAATCGTGATTCAAGTTGATCTCCAACAATAGTGATATAACACTCCTATAAGTTGTCTGTATGGGGTAGGATCATCCAGTTTCTCTCTATCTGATGCTCTCAATTTTGTTCAAAGGACCTGACCTCTGGTGTATCCACCCTCTTTTCGTCGGTTAGACCTGACCTATCAACAATTTCACTCGCAAATTTTGTTTGAGACATAAAATATCCTCTATCATTACTTACAATTTCAATTCCTAAAAAGTAACTAAGCAAACCAAGATCTTTCATTTCAAATTCTTTATGAAGATCACGTTTAACTTGCAAGATGTCTGCTTTATCACTTACAGTGATGATCATATCATCTACATAAAAGAGAAGAATTACTACCTGCATATTATTTCCTTACGAATAATGCAGTATCAGTATAAGAATAAGTAAAGTGATACAGATGTATGAATTTTTCAAAACGATCAAACCAAGCCTTAGGAGCTTGTTTTAAACCATAAAATGCTTTTTGTAGTTTGAGAACATAATCTTGGGGAAAAACAAACCTGGGAGGAGGAGTCATATAAACTTCTTCAGTTAAATATCCATTCAAAAAGGCATTTTTAATATTAAGTTGATATATATCCCAGTTTTGAATAGCACTAAGAGTGATTAGAATTCTAATAATAGTCATTCTAGCAACATGAACAAAAGTTTCATCATAATCAATTCCATGCTCTTGAGCATATCCCTTAGCTACTAATCTAGCCTTATATCTTTCAATATTACCATTACTATGAGTTTTGATTTTATAAACCCATCGACAACCAATAACCTTCTTATTTTTAGGCGAAGTTACAATGATCCAAGTTTATGCTTTATTTAGGGTTCTAAGTTCATCACTCATAGCAGCTTCTCACTCAGGATTACCCTTAGCTTGGTGATAGAACTTAGGTTTTTTGATTTGGTGAAGAATTGCAATCAAATTTTTGCGTTGAGGTTCAAAAGTTTCATAGGAAACAAAACGTTGAGGAGGTTTAGAAATTATAGGTTCTAAACATGTATTATCAGATTCTCTATGACGTCGTGTATAATGTAACGAGAAGAGTTCAATGATGAGTTGATGATCAACAGTTTCATTTTGGACACTATCACGCTCTAGAGGACTATCTTGATGACCTTCAGGGTCACAATCATCGTCTTCTTCTAGATCAAAGAAGTCTTGAGATATAGATGATTCAGAACTTTCTAAAGATATAGACTTATAGTAGGAATCATTCTCAAAGAATTTTATATCTTTAGAAACATACAATTTATCATTAACAGAATCAAAACATCTATAACCTTTCTTATCTATGCCATAACTAGGAATATCCATATAAACAAAGCATCTGTACCCAAAAACTCTCAATCTTTCATAATAAGGAAGAAGTTTATATAGTTTTTCAAGAGGAGAAATATTTTCAAGTTTGGATGAAGGCATTCTATTAATAAGATATACCGCAGTAAGAGTAGCTTCTGCCCATAAAAACTTAGGAACATTGCTGGCAATTAATATAGTGCGACATGCTTCTATGATATGTCTATGTTTTCTCTTAGCCAAGCCATTTTGTTGAGGGGTTTTGGTGCACTATTTTTTATGCGAAATTTCATTGGTTTCGACAAACTTTTGAACTCATTTGACACATATTCTCCTCGCGAATCAGATCTAAAGATCTTAATAGTGGAGCCAAATTGATTTTTAACTATATTGCAAAAGATTACAAACTTTTCAAACACTTTAGACTTGTAAAGTCATCTACAAATATCAGATAGTATTGAACTCCTCCCTTGGAAACAATAGGAGCAGGACCCCAAACATCAGAGTGTATTAATCTAAAAGCTTTGTTTGATACATAATTTCTTTCACCAAAAAGGAGATGATACATTTTTCCAAGAACACACTCTTTACATTCAAACTTTTGTTCCCCAAATTTTTTCAACAAAGGAAAATTACACAATTTATGTATATCTAAATGTCCAAGTCGTTTATGCCAAAGGATAACATCTTGGGCTACATTACAAGATTCAAAATTTGGCATAACTAAATAATTCATTTTGTATAATCTATTTTTTTATGGCCTTGGCCAATCACCTTCTTCGATAGGTGATCATGCACCACACAATACTTGGATGAGAAAGTGACTATACAATCATTATCACAAATTTGAGCAACCAAAAGTAAGTTTAAATTGAGTTTAGGTATAAAGCTTATGTTTTGGATTTTAAATTTTTCTTTTTCAAAATTTCTTATTTTTTCAATTTGAAGTTTTGTACTATCGGCCCTAAATACATGCTTTCTAACGATATCATGATATTCATTTAAGGATTTTTCACAATGAGTCATATGAAAAGAAGCATCTGAATCTAAAAACCAATATATACCTTGAGAGGTGGAGAGAGCATTTCTGGAGATGCTTGCTCTTTTCTTAAACATTTCCTCTATATATGCTTTGATGTTGGTAGGCAAGACTCCTCGTTCTTTATATTTTACGGCTCCCACATTTTCAAATTTCCTTCGAAAAAGAAGACAAGTGGTTTTGATATGCTCACTTTTTTTTTAATAGTGACATACGGTGTCCTTGGTTGACCATGGTCCCATGGGTTTCTTGTTTTTTCCTTTAAAGTTTTTCGCATGCGAAGACTTGTACATCTTCATGTTAGCTCTCGGTTTGGAGGCGGCTAGAACGACTTCTTTTACAACATCGATATTTTTCAATGTTGTTTCCTCCGTAATAAGATCAGCAAAAAACGAGTCTCCTTTTGGTCTATGTTTTCTCTGTATTAAGTTTGATCTAATATTTTCAAATTCATCTATTAACCCACGCATAAAAAAGAAGACATTGATTATCCAAAAACTCTTAAAATTCATCCAATTTTTTAAGTTTTTCGAATTTATCAAAACTTCTAAGTTGAGTCTAAAGTTTCAAAAACTCATTGTGATAGTCTCTAATGCTTAAGTTCTCTTGCTTAAGCATTATCATCCATTCTATTAAATCAATTTGAAAAACTAAATCATCTTGAGAATGAAGCTTTTTTAAGTATTCTCATGTTTCAAAAGCACTTTCAAAAACACTAATTCTATTTCTAAGCTTTTCATCTACATTTTGACAAATAATCCAAGTTATTGCATTCATCTTTTCTCAAGTTTTAAGTTCATGCTTATATTTTTTATGTGCTTTAACAATATGATCATCATTCAAACCATCAATGTCTAAAATCGGTTCTTTGATTGTACCATCAATAAAATCTAAAAAATCTTTTGACAAATTTTTTTTTTCATAGTCTTTGCCCAACTTTGATAGCATTTTGGGTCAAGAATACATCTAAAAGATTTATTTTTGCTTTCCATTTTGTGCAAAAACAAAAATTTTAGACTTACCTCAATTTCGGAGTGATTTCACGAAATTCGCAATCTTGGCACGCTTTCCAATGTGCTCGAAATCTTCAATACGAGGCTCTGATACCATGTAAATAACTGTTGATAATCGAAGGTTGAATTGCCAACATAGCAATTCGTCAAATCACCAAGATCTCAAAACATATGGATATTGGATGTCACACATAAAGAACACTAGAAGCTAACAAGAGATCAAACAATGGGTCAAATCACAAACAAAGGTTGTGCAAGACAGCATAATTTATTTTTATTGATAAGTGAATGCACTATTTATAGAGGTAGATACATGGCAAGAAGGAAAGAAATGGGACAGCAAAGAGCTCTTGCAAGTGCTGGCACTGGCGAGTGCCTCCAACAGCTATGGTTGGGCCCTAGTGGCCCACGCCATTCACATCAAATGCACGGGCCCTAATGGCCCGTGCGCCTATTACATTTAACAATATGCACATATATATGTCAATCCTCTTCTTGTAGATCACTCAGTTTGATTTACTAATGCATGAATTATTAGAGAGGATATATTAAACCATTGTTTACATATTTTCTCCTTAAATTTAGAGGATATCTAACCGATCTAAGATGAACTTTTCTGCTAGGTTCTTATGCACCTATTTGGTTTGCTTATTACACTGAGTTGTGAATAAGGCTATTATCTTCAAACATTTAGTTACAAATAGCTTTCTTGAGGTCATAACCAAATTATTACAGCTTTCTTTTTGAGTTTGATTATGCATTAATGAGAAAGGTGAAATATCTGTCGGCTTTGCAGGGAGTCATGAGCTGTCCTGAATGCCAAAACTGCTTACAAGTTAGAATATCTGTGGATAATGTAAGTTCCAGAAAACAGAGGGTCTGGTTTCATTAGATCGCATCTTTTTGATTGTTTAATTTTTTCTTTTGGGTTATTCATTTTGATTCTTGACGTCTTTGGTCTTTTATCTTTTTGGGGCATCTTGAGGTTTTCAATGAGACTGTGTTATAAGAACTGTTTTTTAAATGTTAACTTTTGTTCCTTTCATCTAGAAACAACAGTGCACCTCTCAGATGGGTCGGAGATTGTGGTTCTCTAAGAATAGAATGGCATGATCTTCAAAATTTTGTAGTGTAATTGATGGGTTCACATGAAGTTCAAATTCTTAACTTAACAGGTTTTAGCAATTGCATGCTGAATTCATAGGTTTGAACTTTTGGTATCTCTTTGACTTGAGAACTTTAATTGTTCTCCTTGTCCTTTGGTGATGGGAAGCTTTTCTGGTACTAAACTTTGGTTGATTATGTTATATCTTCTGTCTCTTTTCTATGTCTCTTAGCAAGATAAATACGGTATCAGAAGTTTCAATTATCGTATATTGTGATTTTTAATATGATAAGAAAGAATCTTGTAACTGGAGAGTAGCATCAAATACAGGTGAGTAGTCTAGAAATACTTCCTCAAAATTCACTTAAATCGACTGCTTGAAATAGCAGCGTTGTCTTCAACATTTTCTTTTCTCTGTTGCACCTTCTACCGTGCCCAAACTTCTACAATTTATACTGTTTTCACATAAGAAAATGCTGGTGATGTCATTTCTTTGTTTTTCTTCAGATCATGGAGCCACCATGGAGAGCATACAACATTATGAAGAAGATGGAATTTCCCTATGAGGCGAGTACTGTTGGGTTCTTTCTTCGCTTTTTGCAGCACAAGTACATAATAATTTTTTCTTTACAATTTATGGTTGCTATCTTCATTGCGAGGTATCATTTTGTTGCTTATTTCAAGGAGGAAAACTTTAAAGAGAATCTCACCTGCTGTGGAAGGCCATTTTGGTTTTAACCATGTGAATAATTATGTATGCCCCCATCTAGTATGGGAAAAGGCTTAGTTGTTGTTGAATAATTATGTATGCCAAGCATGAGCTGGGGTGGGTAGACTACTTGCTTTTGTTTTGCGAGTGGATTAGGCTTCGCTGGGTGCAACCTTTAAAGCTTTGGGGATTGACTGGGTGTCTAGCAGAAATATAAGAGAAGAGATTTGGGCATGGGGTTTCTTTTTTAAATCCTGTAAGAAGAAATCTTATTTACTTTTAGTTCCTTTTGCAGTTTTTTGGGCTAGTTTGGGGGAGAGGAATATGGGAGTTTTTTCCAAAGATAGAGGAAATTGTCAAATAAATTACTGACAAGATGGCATGGTCTTTCATCTCTCAAAGAGAGGAAAAAGTTTATCAGGACCTTTTTGGACATTTAGGGTTTGTCGAGTCTTTTGCAAGTTTCTATTTGATGTATTGAGCGCACCATCTTGGTGCTTTTTAATAAACTTATCTCTTTTAGCAAAAAAAATAAAGTATGCCAATCAGACTTTTATCTCTATCATTGGAGAATTAAACAGTAAAGCGTATATTGTCATGAGGCTTGCATATTATTTTTCTAATTACAAAAACTCAAGCCTGTAGGTTTATGGGTTGCTTATATCAATTTGATGTTTCTGATCTTGTAGAAATCAACCTGGTGCACTAGTTAAACTTGGTGCGCACCAAATGATATGGCTTCCTAAAAGTACCTAAACAATCAAAATACTAGTAGGTGAACCGAGCAACATAGCAACATAATACTTGAAAATGATTGACTGGTTTGTTCTTCTTCCTTGTAAATATTTTCAGTTAATAAACCAAGTAAATGTTGGAAAACTCAAGTTGCGAAATTCAATCTAGATGTTCATATCACCTGCTTGTGTTTCTGTTACCAATTTACATGTGTGTATGTATCTCAAGTGGAAGACAAAGAGGCTATGGCTAACCTCAACTTTGATTGTATAATGAGAATACAGAATTTGATTAAAGACAATGAGGATACTGCTTACAAGGCTCACTTGTAATTTTTATATTGGATATACAGATTTTCTTTTTCTTCCATTTATTCCTCCATTTTAGTCAGAAACTGATCCCATGAAATAAAGGATCTAGGAATCTTCCCATTTATGTTTACTTCATCCCTCTAATACAAAAATTTGCATAGACTTAGTGAAGTATTCGTATATGTAGCCCAGGACACAAAGTGCTTTTTGCGAACACTTCTTTTATGCGTGGTTATGATTTTTGTCTAAGCATACTGTTATCATTTGCAATCAATGTCCAATTGTTTACATCTTATCCTTTCAACAACAACAACAACTAAGACTTTTCCCGTACTAGACGGGGTCGGCTACATGGATTCTTTGTTTCCACAGAGCCCTATCATGTGCCATGTTAGCAGTTAACTCACAATAAGCTAGATCATTCTTTATTGACACCTTATCCTTTCAATGAATAGAAATGTAAGCGGAGTGTTATATTGATTAGTAGTGTAAAGAGAGGATGCCAATGTCTTCTCTACTGCTACAGTTAATGCATCATCATGTTTTTACGTGCTGATACTTGTTTTTGTCTTCTCCAGCATATCATAAATAGCATGAGAAATCCCAAGTTTGCTGAGTTCTGGCTGATTTCGATGCCAGAGATTGTGGGAGGATTCAGCTTCGATGACGATGTGAAGAAGAAAATATGGTGGGAATATAAGGTTAGTGGAGAACCTTCCTCTTATAAAAATTTCTGTGTGCAAGTTGCATCATATCTTCCTCCACTTAAATTCGGTCTCTGATGATTTTTGTGTTGCAGTTTGAAAGATCAAGTTGAAGCCAGTGTTAACTTTCAGTCATAGACAAGCATGAGGACACACTCAGGCACCACATAACATAATAAAATTTGCCATTTAGTGATAACTATTGGTGCTTACTGCGTATGCAATGTTTTGACTTATACAACTGGGTCTCAGAAACCAAAAGAGGAAATGATGAATAAGTTGACTGTAGTAAAGGCCAGAGAAAACAACGTATTCTATTTATCATCAATTATATATTTATCTTTTAAAGATCATAACATAATTATCAACTGGAATTTGGTTCTGAGATGGAGATACTGATTATGGTGACCATGGCCAACACACTATATAATGCTTATGATTCTGTTTGGAAGTGCAAGGCCAGGTTAAGGGTGATCCATTTACTTGTTCAAAGGCCTTTATTATGATCCCAGCACATTTTCAAAATTTATGTTCCCTTTGAGTAAGACTTTGATCAAGGATGTTTTTGCAAGATGGAGACCCTACTTGTGCTGTCCTTAATATTGCGCCACAAAAATCTTGCTGATTGTGATCTTTTGCTCTTGCTCATCAAGTTGATGGAAAGCACGAGCTTAGCAATATTGTGGAAGGTGGTTATTGTTCCATTCAAATGCAGAGGCTTAACACGTTGATAGCATTTGTAATGAGTGACTTGGACTGACTTTCTCTCCATCAATAGTGACAGAGCAAACACCAGCTAGGTTTATAAAGACGGGATATGGAAAGTAGATTTGAACCTGGGAGTTGCAAATGAACGGTCAATCTTGTTTAACTTTCTGGAAAGGGCACATGATTAAACTTCTTTTCAAGTTTTACTCTGTCATATTCTTTAAGAATTGTCATTGAACATTAACTGTTGTTTTCTTTGTTGGTTCATTCATCTCCTTGTGGTTCTGATAGTTTTAGCATTGTATCATGTTCTGCAGTTTCTGTGGAGAACATAATTTTCCTTTATTTATCGGACTAGATCTGTTGCATATTGTGATTCCTATGTGCAGAAGACCATAATGTTCTCTATGTTTTACCATTTTATTTGTTGTTGGTTACAGGAGTCCATGCGATATGATCAACTTCGAGATATTGTAGCTATGAGAAAGCCTGGTTGGGAGTATGTTCAAGATGTAAGAATCGTAAATGCCTTCATGTTGCTTATGCACTGGGGAGAAACTTTTCGCCATCATGTATATGTGACATGTGCTATTATTTGGTCTTTCTTATAAGTCAAGTTGCTTATGCACCCATTGGTTTCTACAGTTTTTCTTACATAACATATAAAACTGCCTATCTGCTATAATTTTGTTTTTTAAATCAAATTTTGTGGGACATTGGTTTCAGATATCTTTTCTTGCATAGCTTGTTATCTTCCTGTAAGAATCAACTCGGTACTTCCAAAACATGCAACTAGATGGTCCAAGCCTGTCATGGTACCTTCAACAGGAATTAAGCTTGAAATTTTAGCATTGTCAGGGTTCAATTCAAACCAAACATTTCCCACACGTGGGAGTCTTGCACAGTTTTCTTCAGTTATTTATGGATTTTACTCATTCGTTATTTCACTGGAAGTTAATCTCTTTCACATTCCCTTTTCAGGCTCTTATTTCTATAGACCCAGCACGAGCTAGGGAGGATCCAGTTATTGTGAGAAACATCCCTTATTACAAAGCTAAGAAGGCTCTAGAAGCTGAGGTCATGGAGCTAGACGTTCCACCAAGACCGCCTAACTGGGGGGTAAGCTCCTCTTTGCATCTTTAGAAAGCAAGTTACCAACTTCTAATATATGATGCAAAATGTCTGGGAGTAGAGAAAGGAGAGTGACATATTAAAAGCATATTTTGAGTGGCACTCGCCTCTATTTGGAATTTCTGATCAGAATGGCAGCTAACAGTCCATTGCCACCGTGCGTAGTGTGTACAAGATCTTGGTTTTGGTTTGTATTTTTTGTGGGCCTTGTGAAGTTGGAATTCCTGTTTGTATGTTCATAAAACTAGGTTTCTATGATCGAAACAAGTTTTGATAACGACAATACTCAGGTGTCAATTATGCATGTGCCCCTGTCTGTATATGTGCCAGCATGTGTGCACGCACAAAAATATTCCAGCACATGCTGTTCAACGCTCTCTCTCTCTCTCTCACATCACATACACACACATACACATGCAGAAGTATAATTCCTGGATGATGTAACTTGTTTATGATTGTTGCAGGAGTTGAATCTTCCTCTGAGTGAATCTTCTTGGACTGAAGAAGATCTTAAATATCCTAAAAGACTCCTTGAGATGACTACTCTTCTAAATGCACAGAGAGAAATTGCTGATAAAGTGTTGGACACACAGTGGGAGGCAAAATGGCGACAGGACAAGGTACGCCATATTCTGTGGCCTGCAATAACCCTTTTGTTGTATGATGATATGATTATTCCATATGATGTATCTGAGGCCGTGAGGACTATATCTTTGGAGAAATATTCTGTACATGATGTATGCTTTGCCATTTCCTTCTACCCAGTTGAATGAGCTATTGGAAGAAAAGGTTCGACCATACATAGAGAGAACCGAAGGGGTCCTACCAAAGCCGATAATTGTTCCCCCCCAAGATCGGAAGGTTATCTCTCTCTCCCTCTCTCTCTCTCTCTCTCTCTCTCTCAGTCACACACACACACACACAGAGTTTGCATTACATGGGCTTGATGGCTGCAATTAAACATGGACCTTCAAACTGATGGGTGTTCAGTGGGGATTAATGCCTGCGATTTCAAAAAACTGGATTCTATTGCAAGAACTTGGAATTACAGGCAATAGCACCATACGATTACATCGAATTTACTGTACCGTTAAATCACATGAAACCAAACAAATCTAGCATTCGTGAAGTTTATGCTTGGACGTTGGATGTTTTGATGTCAAAAGAATTGTGTAGAGCAGCTTTCCGTCGGTTTTCCTCTGCATATTTTCCATTTTAGACCATCCAGTCCTGTATTTTGATACTTTCTTGATCTGCTGCAGAAAGAGAAGAGACGGAAAAGGTGGTGGCTGTTTTGATTCTTTTTTTTGACCTGTGACTTGGGAGACTACATGCGGATAGCGAGCCTTAGTGTCAAACTCGCCAGCATAAAAACCATTGATTTGGATCTTCAACCCTAGCGCCTGTGCTTGGACTCAAGCTTGCACAAGGGCGACAGCGTTCATGGCAAGCAAATTTGTGATTTGTGATCTGAGATTGCTATGTATGATGGAGAACTGACTTGTTTTAGTCAGAGTAGAATTACCTACAAATGTGACTTATTTATTGGCATTATAGGTAAACATTTGTACTCTCCCTCCCTCCCTGTGTGTGTGTGCGTGCAAAGTTTATGTTGTTTGACAAGAAAATGGATGAAGTCATTAAGGCTCTGCATATAGAGATTGACAGGATCAAGGTTGAGCTTGTTAATGCTTTCAACCTTAACATCAAAAGACAAATACATAGAGACGAGCTTAGAGTCTCTCTCTCTCACACACACGCACACACTTAACTTTCAATCTCCACGTTTTCATGTGAGGACCTCAGATGCCATGTGAATAAGTGGCAAGTGCTCAAAAGCTTTTTCCCCCCTACTTTAGAGCCCATCAGCTCTCTAATAAATCCGGGCCAATGCGAACAAGTGATGGACCTGATACAACTACATGGATTCTGGTCAAGCGCAATGGGCATGTTGATGTGATCCCCTTTCCTTCGTAGGTTGTTTGTTTTGTTGGAGAGAAGGTTGGGCCAGTTAGCTCCAAGGGTTTAGTGCAGCGGGATCGGACCTCGGCCGCTTGATCGGCGTCAGATTTTTTACTTCAGCTTGATGCTATCCCCTTGTAGAAGCTAAAGCCTGGCATAGGCCTTCCTGTGTGACGATTATATCTTTGAGGTATGTTGGATTCGACCAAGTGTCGACTGCGGCTGTCCAAGAAATTGAGCTGCTTGTGGTTGTACAGATGCTGAACATAATCTGGCTCGTTGATGTAACAGCAATCGCATTGTGACCACAGGGTCTGAAACTTTGAACAAATGCGTGTGTTTTGTGTGTGTGTGTGTGTGTGTGTGTGTGTGTGAGAGAGAGAGAGAGAGAGAGAGAGAGAGAGAGAGAGAGAGAGAGAGAGAGAGAGAGAGAGAGAGAGAGAGAGAGAGACAGGCTACATTGAAAAGCATAAGGATGGAAGAAAAAGTCCCGAAGATATCCAATGGTGCCCCAAGAAAAAGGCAATTTGATTAGAGACAGTAACAATTAGCAATCCCCACAAAACCTACCTTGTATTCTAAAAACGAAAGTAAGAAATTGATTAATCAGTGAAACAAATTTTAAATAATGTTCGCCCCTCAAAACAACACCTGCAAAGCGATCATCATCATCAAAGTCACGATCCCAGCAGGGGCTGAAGAATAGGCACCGGAACCATTAGGAGCTGGTGGGTCCGGTTGTTTCTCTATGGGAGGGATCAGTGTGTCTGGCTTGCTAGGAGGAGACTCTGGAGGATGAATGGGAATTGAGTGTTTTCAGTCGCATCCCTTTGGATGACGGTGGTGGCACGCTTCACTTTTAGGTGGGTGTGCTGCGCTATGGGTGTGCTGCGCTAAGGTGTGATGGTTTGGAGCCAAGGCCGGTGCCGGGCTCCATGAGTGCGGTACATGGGGGGGTAGATTTGGACCTAGCGTTGGTCCAAGGCTTTGTGAGTGTGGAGAACTAGGGGCGTCACTTGGACGCATGGTTGGTGCAAGGCTTGGTGAGTGAGGTGCACTAGGGGGTTGGCTTAGACTCAAAGTTGGTGCATGGTGAGGTGAGGTGAGGTGCATTAGGGGATTGATCTTGACTTGGACTTGAAGTTGGTGCACGACTCAGTGATCCGGGCAGTCTAGGGGGGTGGTTTGGACCCCAGGTTGGTGTGGGGCTTGGTGAGTTTGGTACTCTCTGGGTTTGAATTGGACCCAAAGTTGGTGCATGGCTCGATCGCAATGAGCTTGGGGTCTGACTTGGAGCCCGAGACGGTGCAGGACTTGGTTGGTTGGGCAAGGTGGCTTTTAGATTTGGTGGATTCCTTTGCGCAAGGACTACGACCACTAGCTTCTGGGCTTGGTCACAGTGCCCGGGAGCTCCACTGATGAAGTAAAATGGGCCAGACTGAAAGAGAGTGAAGACTGAGTTGCCGTCCGCAAAGGACTTGAGAGGGTTGGATGTGTTGCAGCTATCCGGGCTTGGTCACCCATAACACAGAGTCCTCATCAGCTTTGTATTTGAATACTGCATGCCATAAAATAATTCAAAATTATAAATGAATGGGATTTAAAACATTATATTATAAAAGGGATTACATAACTCAACATCTTGGATAGAACAATCGAATATTTTCAATATATATAGAGAGAACCTCGTATATGCTAGCACATTCAAACAATTTTCAACCATAAGCATTACTCTCTCTGTATATGTAAGGTAACGCAAGCGGTAAAAGCATCAACTTATATACGTGATCACACAAGCAGGAGCGGAGACATGCTTTCTCTCTCTCACACACAAATAGAGGGGCATTGTATACGGTCGAGTCTTACAAAGTGTATCGGCGATCTTAAACCTCTGAGTCTCTGCCCATGTGTTGTACTGCTGCTTTGGAGTCGCTACCCATGCCTCTTTCCTTCCAACCACAAACTCACGCCCTTCTACACTCACAAGCAAGATAGAACCACCTATAATCGTTATGGCCACCATTAACGAGCAACACTTGAATTCAGCCATCGTCATCTTCCTCCTCCCCTCTAACAAAATCTCTCTCTCCCTCTCTCTCTCTCTCTCTCTCTCTCTCTCTCTCTCTAAGATGACTCAAAATTGCTAGCATTTATAGAGAAATTGGTGTTAAGTGTAAAAATGGAAAAGAGAGTGACAGATTGCAATTATCTAAATGGTTGACACCAAAAGTTTTCTTGTCTGAACTAGCTCTGCAGAGCAAGGAGAGAAACTTTCTTGTTCTTCTGCAATCTCGTTTCAGTACTGCGAGATATCCGGGATTGTTGTAACAAGGGCGTTTTGGTCAGTCGAACCACGTTGAAAGATTTTACTATCTAAAGTTTACCCGTAGGCCGAGTCTTCTTTTTCGAAGCCGTCTGGTTCGGTTGTTCACGGCAGAAGTGGACTGCCTCGGTCGCCCTTTAAACGTTCTCCCTTGCTTTTTCTGTGCTTCCTTTGTATGGGTAATGGAAGTGTGTCATTTTGGGGTTATTTTGAGAGGGTTTTCCACATACTTAGAAGCATAGTCTTAACTCATTATCATTATCATTCTCTACCCGGAACTATTTAAACTCAAAATTATTTATGGCTTTCTGTCTACCGTGTTTTTTGCTATGGGCTTTCCCTTTTTAACAACCATATCCTTCTTTTTTCGAAAGATGCATGAGTTTTGCTTTTCAAAAATTAAAAATTATTTTATAAACGTTTTGATTTTCAAAAATATAATCTCATGAAATCCGAGAAGAGGGCCCTTCTTCTTGCATTTCATAATCATTGTTAGCAATGGGGTTGAGAGTGGTCATCCACTACTTACATCTCCCACTTGTCCACTAAAGTCAATCTTTTGATAGACTGGTTTTTCTCCTACTATTTTTGGGGTTTACCAAATTATATCATATTTTCTTGTTGTAACTAAAAATTGCAACTTAAACCCGTTATGTGGTTTTCTCACAAGTAATGTGTTTTTCCTACATAATGCTAAACAAAGTGTATTTTCTACACTTATTCACTAGGCATATCTCAACCCCATATGAGTTACATGTTTAGTAAACAATTCCTCTGAGATGCCTTTTGTTAAAGGGTCAGCGAACATATCATTTGTTGGCATATAACATATAGTTATTTCATTTCTTCTGAGCATATCATGAATATAGTGATATTTATATGCTTGCTTCATGAGCTATTAGTTCTACTCATAATAAGAGTTATTGCTGCACTATTGTCACAATATATAACAATCGGCTAGTTGCCTATATCAAACTTCAAATCACGTATGAAGCGGCTTATATGGAACTAGTCGCAGCCATAGTGGAAGCAACATACTCAACCTCTTGTGCATGCAATTCTATACAACCTTGTTTCTTGCATGCCTAAAAAACTACACCATCTCCAAATAAGAATATTTGTTCCGAGGTTGATTTGTTGTCATCTTTGCTCCCATCAAAGTTAGCATCTGAGTATCCTATCACTTTCAGTTCATCTAATTGAAAACAAAGTTTTAAGTCTTTCTTCCTTTAAGATATCTCAGAATCCTTTTCGCAACTATCCTATGATGTCATCTAGGATTACTTTCATATCTACTTACAAGACTAACAACAAAGCTGATATCAGGTCTTGTACATAACATACATAAGGTTGTGCACAGTTTGTACATAAGGAACATTGGGCTTATCGTCTCCTTCACTGGAACAATCAACCTTACTCAATTTAACCCCTTTTACAACAGGTGTAGATGCAAACTTACATTCACAAATTTTGAACTTCTTGAGGATATAATCAATACATCTCTCCTGATTTAAGCATAAAAGTTTTGATTCTCTATCTCGAGAAATCTGTATTCCTAGGATATAGGATGCTTTCCCATATCCTTCATTTTCAACCTTGAGTTTAACCATGACTTGGTTTTAACAATCATCTCATTGTCATTCCCAGTCAACAGTATGTCATCTACATATAACGATAAGATGACAAAGTGGCTCCCACTGGTCCATACATATATACAATGATCAACTTCATTAGCTATAAACCCAAGTTCAACTATGATATTTTGAAATGTCAAATACCATTGGCAAAGTGACTGTTTCAGACCATATAGGGATTTTTTCAACCTATATACTTTATTTTCTTCATCTTCGATTTTATATCCTTCGTGTTGCTGAATATATATGATTTCATCTAAATCTCTATTTAGAAAAACAATTTTTACATCTAGCTGATGTAAATCCAAATCATAATATGCTGATATAGCGAGGATTATTCTAATGGATGTAAAATTAATAACAGAGGAATATGTCTTAACATAATCTACCCCTCTTTTTGCAACCAACCTCGCTTTAAACTTGTTGATTGAACCATCAACCTTATGTTTCTTTTTGAGAACTCATTTGCAACCTATAGCTTTCCTTCCTCTTTGTAAATCAACCAACTTCTAGACTTGGTTTTTCTCAATGGATTCAATTTCTTTATCCATGGCTTTTTCCCAATCTGTCGATTCATATGAGTTAATAGCTTAATAATAAGTCAAGTTATCAGTTAGCTCATCTAAATCTATCGAATTACATATTTTCTCCACAAGGTACGTGTGATAATCCTTCAAGTATAACGGTGTACCCATAGGCCTTTTGTGTCTACTTAAACATTCGATTTGTTTAAGAAGCTTATCAATTGGTTGAGAAGATGATTGATCTAAACTTATTAGATCATCGACATAATTATCATCATTCTCAATGATATCATTCTTAGTTTCTTCTAAGAATTCAACATCCTTACTTTCTATCAGTCCATAGTCCTTATGATAAAATCGATATCCTTTTGGATATCCAATAAATATGCATCTTAGGGACTTACTGTCTACTTTATCTCTAAACTGATCAAAGATCTTTACATGAGCAAAAGATCCCCACCTCTTGAGATGATATAGGTTTGATTTTCTTGCAAATCACATCTCATATGGTGTAGAGAATACAACTTTACAAGGTACTCTATTGAGTATATATACAATTGTACTTACTGCTTCTCTTCAAAATATCCTTCATAGAGAGGCATCAATTAACATAGACCTAGTTACGTTTAATAAGGTCTTGTTATATCTTTTTGCTACACCGTTCTGTTAAGGTGTCCTAGGTATCGTATTTTGTTTTGCAATACTAAAGTCTTTGCAAAATTCCAAAAATTTTGCTGAGGTATATTATCCATCTTTATTTGATCTCAAGACTTTGATTGTATGCTTTAATTGGTTCTCTATTTCTTGCTTATATTCTTTGAATACCTCAAGTGCCTCTAATGTATGTGATAAGAGATATATAGGTATATCTCGAGTAATCATAGATAAAGGTTATAAAATAAATCTTTACACGATGTGTCCTTACTCTAAAGGGTCCGCATAAATCTGTATCATTTATCTCTAATAGGGTTGTTTCCCTATTTATCTCTTTGGAAAATGATTTTTTAGTCATTTTCTCGTGTATACAGGCTTCATACTTATTAAAAATGTTATCATGAAAATTAGGTAATAAGTTATAATTGGTTAATTTTCTCAACTTCTTCAGACTTATATGTCCCAATCTTTTATGCCACGCATTTACATCAATCACATAGACACTCTTAATATAAATAAAAGAAGAGCTTTCATTATCATTAATGTTGAGTTTGAACAACCCATGCTCAACATCAAATAAACCAAAAAATTCTATCCCGCCATGCTTACCCACAATGACTTTTCCTCCTACAAACTTGACTTCAAACCCTTTATTTACTAAGGCAAAGACCGATACAAGATTGAGCCTAATAGAAGGTACAATTAGAACATCTGTTAGTACAATCGATATGCCTTGTATAAGACCCAACCCCAAGAACATCAGAAAATGTTTTGTAGTATCCCATCTTGCCACAGTTAAAACACTTCACTCGAGAAACGGATTCCTGTAATTTTTTAAAATTTTGACTGCTCTACTTTTTGTTCTTACCAAATTTTTTATTTGGTTTTCTTTTTCTCTTATTATTTTTGGAGCTAGACCTTAAATCATCTTTAACAACTAGCAATTTTTCTCTTTTGCTTTTGTTAATATGTTCTTGTTCAATTGCTAGTTTCAATAGGAGTTCAGAAATTGTAACTTAAGGTCCAAGTCTTAGGGTAGTGGTTACCATGTTCGAGGAAGGGAGAAGACTATTTAGAATAGTGGATATTTGTATTAGCTCATGAATGACTGACTTAGCTGTAGTCAGGTCCATAGTCATTACCATCATTTGGTTAACATGTTCAACTACGTTGTCACCTTCTTTCATTCTATAGGAATTATACTTTTGAAGGAGTAGTTGTACATGCAGTTTGGTTGTAGTATTATACTTTGTGGTCAGAGAATCAAATAGTTCTTTTACCGTTTCAAATTTCTCAAAGACCCTAATTAAGTCGTCTTCCATATATATCAATATAATGATCCTGACTATTGTATCTTCCTTCAGAAATGTCTTATACCTTTTTTTTCTCATATGTTGCTATTGGAGTAGGAGGTAAAACACTTTCCTTTAGTACATGATGGACTCCTTCTAAAGTTAAGGCCAGTGATATTATTCTTTATTTTTCTATCTTTACCAATTCAGATGCGCATATTCTAGAAGTCATCTTTCTTTTTAAACTTTTTGGTAGAGACAATAAGAAAAGAGTCTGTACATTTTAAGACAGAAAACATATAAACATGCATGAGATGAATTTTCATGAGACATTTCATAAAGAACCACAAATATTAACCAAACACCTAAATGTAATATTGAAAAGTTTTAGGTATTAAACAATAAATATAACATGAGTTTTCACTACAGTTTATATTTAACCTACAAGTACCATTCGGGAAATACACTAAAAATCAAGAAATTAAAATTCTCAAGCACCATTCTGCAATTTATTTAACCTGCATGTACTATTTTGAAAAAACTATAAAAACCAGGACTAAATGTACAAAATCACTGTTCATGACATTTCACAAAAATTGTAAGGGTATTTTTGTACTTTTCAAGGAGGTATAACGTATATTTTATAAGACAGTCAGGGCTATATCCATAAAATCATCAAAATCCAGGGTTTTGTAATACTTTGAAATGTTCAGGGGTAAAATAATAAAACCGTACCCTGATATTCTGTAGTTTTACTGATTATCTAGGGTAAAAAAAGACTTTTTATAGTAACAATGATACAAATATCTTTTCACCCCAAAATATATGGACATTTCTATAATTTTGCCCCTTGTTATTCCGTAAAGGGAAAAATAATCTTTTTACACTTCAAAACCGTTGCCCTCTACGATTTCCCGTACGTGGTTTTGCAAAATCGTAGTTTTTGCTGTTATATAACGAGAGAGAGAGAGGCTGAGGGCTTGTCGCTGGTGGAGGGCGGCCCCTATAGCTGCCCGACCGCGGCCGTCACCCTTTCATGTTCTTTGTTCTTCAACCTTCTCTGCTTGTGGCCTTTCAGCTTGTGGCATCTTTCAGCTTTTGGCCTTTCTTTCTTGCGACTCTATTTGCCTTGGCTTGACATCAGACCGCTTTGGTTTGGTCTCAGGCCGCATCAGCTTGGAATTGGGCCACCTCAGGTTGGTCTCATGCAGCCTCAACTTGGCCTTGGGCTGCCTCGGGTTGCCTTTGCCTTTTGCCTTTGATCATCTTGGCTTTTGGCCGCCAAGGCCTGACCTCGGGTCATTTTGACCGTTGGCCTCCATGGCTTGGGCTCAAGCTATTTTGGCCCTTAGCCGCCTTGGCTTTGTCTTAGGCCACCTCATCGTGTGGTTTACAGTTATCTGCCTGTAACCTTTCTCTTCCTCCTTTTTTTTTCTTCTCTTATAATTTTTTTTGAATGCAGGACGGCATACCTATTCGTTATTGTGGCAGAGCTTCAATCCTCGCTCTGATACCAAATGTAGGCTGAGTCTTCTTTTCTAAAGTCGTCTCATTCGATTGTGCACAACGGAAGTAGACTGCCTCTGTCGCCCTTTGAATGTTCTCCCTTGCTTTTGTTGTGCTTCCTTTGTATGTGTAATGGAAGTGTGTCATTTTGGGGTTACCCGTGGAGGGTTTTTCACAATAGACTTAGAAGCATAGTCTTAACTCATTATCATTCTCTACCCCAAGCGATGTAAACTCATAATTATTTATGGCTTTCTGTCTATCGTGTTTTCCGTTGTAGGCTTTCCCTTTTTAACAGCCATATTCTTCTTTTATCCAGGAGATGTGTGGGTTTTGCTTTTGAAAAACTGAAAATCGTTTTATGAACATTTTGATTTTCGAAAATACGATCTCATGAAATCCAAGAAGAGGGCCCTTCTTTCTGCATTTCACAATCGTTGTTAGCAATGGGACCGAGAGTGGCCATCCACTACTTACATTACCCTCTTGGTTGCTTTGAGCAAAATGGGAAGCCACCACTAATGGGAGGTCTGAATCTTTAAACCCATCTGACTCGTTCTAAGCTCAACTGATTGCCATTAACAAGTTTCCTGATTTCCCAACAGGGCCAAAGCTAGGGGAGCTGATTATTGTTCGACTGGTTATTACTCCTGCTAAGTTCAGCTGGCTCTGCTCGACTAACAAGACGCAGTTATGGCAATAACATGTCTATTTTAGGATGAGGTGAGGTATGCAAATTCTTACGTCATCGGTGTATACGGAAAAATACAAAAGTCCGTCTCACTTAACCCCCAAAAAATTATGAGATTGCAACTAGGAGCCATAGCTCCAATGGCTTCATTTGGTCTTGGCTCATAACTTTTCGAGCAGTTGAAACAAACCCATATCAAACTAGTGAACTAGGACCCGCAACTGAGGGCATATATATATATATAGTCTTAGTAAATGCTCAAGCCTCATACTTTAATTTTACTCAAATATGTTCATTATTTAATTATTATAATTAATAGAAGAAATATGAATTAGAAGTATTATTATATTTTTATACTTTTCATTTAATATATCATATGTATTAAATTCTTTTTACTTTATCACTTGAGTCGTTCGTCTCAAACATCTCCATGATGGAGTTGTTTCCCTACCACTTTGATCCTAAGGCTGCCCTTCATAACATGGAAGACCCTCTCCACACTACAACTAGGAGAAACAATTAGCAGCAATAATACCCATCTTAGCCAGTACAACTTTGGTGGGTAGCCAGTTATGTGGAGCTTAATAAACCAAGTTCAGTGGCGGATCTACATTGGAATGAGGTGGCGCGGCCGCTCCACCTGAAATTTGAGAAGTGATCGGAAATACATCTTAACAAACTTTGATCCTATCACGACACACTCCTTATCCTACACTGCTGGTTTAAATTGGATCAAATCTGAATGTACAGATGGATTCACCATGCTTAGATGAGTTATAATTGACCTTTAGATAGTCCAAGTGCTTACCTTTGATAGTTTTCTTTACAATACAAAGCAATCATCGATGGCTGTAAAAGGTTCACATAATAGCACACGGCTATAATCGTAAGCTTTTGAGGGATGTCAAGTGAAAGACATGGGCTGTACTTATACGCCACGGTTATAGCGTGAGTAATAAATATATCTTAACCTTCTACATTTGGGTGAGATGACCTCACCTTGAAGTGATCTGCTACGGATCCTACCAAAATGAAGAAATTGCAAATGCGTTCCTAACTAATTAGCAATTCACAGAAAACTACCTTTTTGAAGATTATGTTTTAGGCTTGTCTCAAGGTATGAATCAAAGTGGTCTGGAGAGAAGACGACACCTCTTATCCAGCCTCGCCGTAGATTCCTACCAAAATGAAGCTTCCAGTTTTCAAATTAATGGCTAATTGATTAGCTATTCACAGAAGACCACTTAAATTTCCAAAAAATGTTACCTTTAAACACTGTCGTTTAAGTTATGCATCAAAGTGTCGTTCGTCCAGGTAATTATCAAGATTTGCTTATCCACATTAAAGAAAACCTTCCACCTTGCACTCGGAGTGTTAGCTATGCTGGTAGCGCTCTTGACTCATGGAATGCAGGTCATGAGTTCGAATCCCAGGATGTGCATTCCTTGCTTTTGCCTCATTCAAACCCAAAAGGAAAAGAGAAAATCCTTGGGCTTCCTTCTTGAACTTTTGTTAGTATGCTCTTAATGAAGGTGAGACTGTCAACTCTTTTTTATCAATTCGTCTGTTAAAGTCACTGACTTCAGTGTCTATGGCCAAAAGAGATTCGTTTATGTATAATTCAATTGCGAAAGTTGACAGTGAAATGAAATTTCAAAAACAATAGGATGCCGTATATCCATGCATAACCTTTGAAGTAGGAATTTGAGATTGTTTCTGCAAATTTCTCAAGATTCTGGACCTGTTAGGTAACAAATTTTCACCATAAATTTTATGGTGAAATTATTAATAAATCCAGCAGGTAACCTCCAAGAAAAAGATCACTACCGGACCTATTCATGAGCTACCTGACGTGGCGGCCTGACTCAAAATCCATCATATGAACCAGACCGGCGGCTCAAATCAACACTGAACCTTCTGGAACCAGAGTCAATGAAACCGGGTACAGAACCCGGCCTGGAACGAGGAGCCACTTATTTCAATTCCAGTATATTTTCAAATTTTTTAAATATTTTCCCACTTCCAAACAATTTAAGATTCATATTGAAACCAGTCTCGAGCGGGTTTATTCCAGGAACTGGTCATGTCTAGGCTCACCTTAATTTCACGAACCGAACATGGTTTCAATCTGGAAGAATTCTTAGGTCCGCCAAAAGGATGTCTAGAAGGAGGTTGTTTCCGCCTGTGAATTCAAACATAGGTTATCTTCACCCTCGGAAATTTTCCTTCACAAGACATTCTATTTTCTTCAGCCTAATATATTGTTTTATTATAATAACTGTTGGTGACTACATCATACTTGCTAGATCTTGGATATATTAACAGCTTAATTACAATCTGGTCAAATAAGAGAGAGAGAGAGGGGGGGGGAGGGGGAGGAGTGAAGTAGTGCATACTCAATTCTCCATCCTACTAAATGATTCATTTTTATGATTCCACCATTTAAATAACTGATGATGCTTTATATCACCTTCCACTATTTTTCACCATTTGAAAATACCTTCCAACAATCATAACAGTCATTATTATCACAAAAAAAACAACTTATATATATATATATATATATATATATATATATATATATATATGTGTGTGTGTGTGTGTGTGTGTGTGTGTGTGTGTGTGTGTGTGTGTAAGAGAGATATTTTATGGTTTTATTTGGTTTTGGTGGTTATGAATGGGTTTGACCTATCGAAGACGGTTTTGAATGGTAGATAAGTAGTGAAAGATAACAAACGTGGTTGGTGGTTGAAAGTGAAACTATAGAAAATAATCCGTCAAATATAATTGGAGTGTTGAATATAAACTACTTTCTCTTTCTTTTTGATAAATGCATACATCCCACTCAAAATCTATTTTATCATCTCAACTGTTCAATCTTTATAATTAAGGATTGAAGTGATAAAACAAAAAAAAATAGTGCATATAGTGTATTAAATATAATAATATAATAATATTTTTTACCTTATTTTAAATATCTACTCTTTATCGTATCAAACAAATGATGGAGATGTTTAAGTAGATTTGATTATGAATAAAATGTGAAAGAACCTTGTTATTGTCCACCTCAATATTCATGGGCATAATGCAAGGTGATTGCTTTTCTCTTTAAATTTTTTCCGACACCTTTTTACATTTTAAAATCGCACTCGCTTATGATTTGATGTCTTCCAAAACATCTTCCTTCGTTGAACTCTCTTAAGTTGTTGCCACTCCAAACCAATGAGCAAAAAACCATTCACTTACCGTCCATAATCTAGTTCAGTTATCCACCTTAATAATACAAAAAGGATTGCTCAAATCTATTGATGAACTCATAGTGATTACTTATCAAAGAATGACTCTGATTATCAACTGATCGAAAAACCGGAATATAATTGAAGTCAAGGAAATCATGAGATTTTAATGGAAGCAGTCGGTGAACAAGGTTTCTATGTGTATACTAACATTATAGTTTAGCATCCCATTTAATTTTGGTTTCAGTTACGTCGGTTTGGTTCGATTATTAGACCAAACCAACCGACGCACGCCCATGAAAAAGGACCCATAACACCAACATGGGGTGTTTGGTTCAATTATGGTTTCAGGTCTTGGTTAGACTGGTTTGGATTTAAACTAACTCTAAACATTACGACATAAACCATCGAGCCAGTTCCAAACCAATCATGTCTACATGTATATACATTACATGTAGTAAATACTTGTTATCATTTCTCCATAAGTGTTATAAGTGTTTGTTTGCGTCAAAGAAAAGTTAGAAACTGGATTTTTCCAGAATTATAGTTTCTATAAAGATTCATCAAAAACATAGAACTGAAACTATTAGTTCCTAAACTAATGGTTCAGTGTTTGAATTTGAAAATAGTTTAAATATTCATATTGTTGTCAAATTCCGATCCTTTTCTTCTACCTCACGAAGCTGAACAGGATCTTATCTGTAATGATTTCGGTCAAAGAACAAGTTTTTGAAAGAAACACGCACAACCACCATCTATCATTCAGCAAAGGAATGTGTGACCCAACAAGTTTTGAACTATAATTTCTTGTTAATGGTTTATTATTAATGTCTAGAGTCATAAATCCAACAAAGTTACTTAGTACATTCCTTCTTTTTTATCATAAAGAAAAAAGTTACTTAACATTGGTTATGCACGAGTGATCTGTTACATGAACAAAGTTTTATTAATAAAAAAGAAAAAAGAAACAGAACAAGCTAAGAGAACTGTTAATGGAGCAACGTGAGAGTTCAAAATGCATGAAAGCATGAGCAGAAGCTTTTCAGAACATTTGAAAAAATTGTTGGATTGCTGCTGTTCTTAACAAGGTGCCCAATTCAAACACTAGAATTGCAGAGAAAATTCAAAGAAACGAGAAACTAAGTTTAGGAATGCCCAGAAAAATGTCTGATCGTTGCTGTTGTGAATGTTCAAAACTTAGTATCACTCGGAGAGAGAGAGAGTTTGGGTATGTTCAGAAAAATGTATCATTTTTGTTGTTCTGAATCTTCAAACATCAACACTGCACTTTGCAAAGAAAACTCAGAGAAACGAAAGCTAACAAAACACAGGCACGAGAGCGCGCACACACAGAAAAATACAATATATATATATATTATCTGCTAAAATTCAATCAATCTCTGCAGTTCAAATAATGAGCTGGGAGAAGAAGGCAACAATTAATGAACTGGCACACATAATTTTCCCTGGTAAGGTAATTATTTTCTTCCTTCTGTTGCCTTGGATCCTCGGCGTTAATACACCTTTGCTCAAGATGCATATCCGTATCTGCATGACACTTGCGAGTGACACGGGATACGCCATCTTTATGCTTAAAATCGAAGTGTCCTGTGACGTACCTAACAGCGAATGTGCTATTAATGTTCTGCATTCATGTAAATTTGGTAGCACGCTATCTTTTTGTCTTTTTTTTGGGTTTTAGTTGCAAAGGGGAGGTTTGAACTCCCGACGTGGAACTCGTGAGTTGACACCCCTAGCCAGGTGAACCGTCACAACATAGAATCACACATTTCTTTATTGCAATCCATATATTCCAACATAAAAGACATCGCAGGGTCAATAAATGGCCGTCCTTTGCTTCCTTTCTTGAAGCCGATATCATGAATCATCATGGCCGAAGCAAGTTTGCACGCCCCCAGGGTCGAACTCATAACCTGCATCCATGAGTCTGAGAGTCCCGCCAGGTGGGCTAATGCCCTTAGGCAAATCCTTTGTATTTAAAGCCATGTAAGCGGTGTTTCATTAAAACATGATTTGTAGGGGTGTGCAAACCAAAACGAATTGACCAAAAACTAAATTATTTTTAAATTTAAAACCCAAAAACGAACCGATTTGTACATGTAATTGAACCAAATGAATAATTTGGTTCGGTCTGATTATATATATATATATATATATATAGAGAGAGAGAGAGAGAGAGAGGGGATCCTGTCCATCATTTGTACTGCTTACTCATGTTTGATGGTTATTTTTCTGTGGCATGAGTGTAATAAGACCATTCTTTATCATTTTTCAAATACTCTTGCAACATTTGAACTGAAAATCAACTGTTGGGTATGAGTGAGCAGCATGTAGGTCTCTCTCTCTCTCTCTCTATATATATATATATAAATATGTGTGTGTGTGTGTGAAAATCTTTCATTAGGCAACATAATCAATTTTCATCATATTAGTGTCAGAATTGGCAACTATATAGGATCAATGTAATATACTATTGGGAGGAGGCCTTTGTAACCATGGCGCTTGTTCATATTATTAATTTGATTATTCGGTTTAATCAGTTTTGAAATCTTTAAAACCAAATCAAACTCGGAAATCAAATTTCCATGAAATTGTATACCGAATCGGTTCTCAAAAGAACCAAATAGAAATAGAAATTTCGGTTCAGTTCAATTCGATTATTCAGTTATAACCGATTAATGCTCATCCCTACTGGCTTGTACCCAAAATTTTGTTAAAACTAAAATAAATAAAGGACAAGTTTTAATTCTGGTGTACATTCTTTTATTAGCTTTTACTGAAATTGAAAGCATGTAATGAAAGTAAAGGAAAAGCACGCATAAACAGCTGGCTTTGTATTAGGAGTTTTTCGGACTTTTTGTTGGCATGTGACGATCTTCCGAATTTAGATATCTCGTGGGAGTAAATTGCCTGCTGCTATTTTCGTCATTTAAGGGAACTGTCTGAACTCGAACAAGAAGAGTAAAGCATGTTATAAAGTTTTTGATGTGAGATTCTTTGATGCATTGAGTGCTGGAGGGCCCTCGATTTTAAGGGACCTGGTCCTACACCTTAGGTGCAGCAGTTGCTATAGGGCCTAACTAATAACACTGATCGTTAAAGGCTTTTGGGCTTTTGTGTCCTGTTGTTAAAAAAAACGAAAAAAGAAGAAGCAAAGAGACCTGAAGTCATTATTTGCACTTTAAAAAACAATTTCTAAAAATAAATTAATAATAAAATATAACAACATTAATTGTCTCAACTTGCTTTCTAGTTAAAAGACTAATCACAAACAAAGAAATGCATGTCAAACTACTTGAACTTGGCTAGTCTACCTAGTCTCGTATTAGTTCATAGCTTAAACTAGTTAGTTAGTGCTTAGCTTGACTCGTAAAATAAAAACAAGTTGAGTCTCTCTCTCTCTCCCCACACACACACACACACACATATATATACTTACTCATGTTTACTTTATCAATTATTTTTCAATGACGTGAGTATAATTTAAAATTTTAATTTCTATTATAAAAGATAAATATTATTATTATATTTACACATCAAAAAGCAATGATCGAACTTGAGTAGATAATGCCAATGGTAGATAGGATCCAATTACTCATATGTTTCTATATATAGAGAGAGTAAAAGCTATTATACATTATTTGATCATCACAATTGTTTATAAGATCAATGAGATCACAATTATCAGTGCCTATCCTAATTCATATTTAATACATTTATGTACATTAAATAACTTAAATGTCGTACTGATGTTGATGGACAAATCAATCTACCGGCACAAATCATTTAGTAGAGTCTAATATGAGAAAGTGTCTAGCATCTCAAAATCTCTCTCTATATATAATTGATTTTTTAGAAAATGATTGTCATTTAAAAATTTATAAAAGTATTTAAAAAATATATAAAACAATCTCATGCACGGAAGGACATGGGGTGTACAATGTCAAAGGTTGTAAGCTTGGGATTGACCGAAGAAGTGAATTTAGTTAGCATAGAGGCTCATTTGAAAATTGAAATAGATGTAGGATATTTGTACGAGTTTGAACTCACATTCATACAGTTTAGTTCTTGGAAATTTGCTCAAGCGAAATTCGATTTCGTCAAACTTATAAGAGGATAAAGCATGAGCTCAATCGGGAATAATTGAGACAGGTCCTAAGACAAGTTTGAGCCATTTAATTTTTCAAAGGCATATAATACCATTATTAATGGCAGTATTGACCCGACCCGACCCGACCCTACCCTACCCGATTATAGATATGGAAATAAGATGATCCGACCCAATACCTGACCACATCACACATGCACACACGAGCACACACACACATGCCTCACTTTTCCGTATACCTACCTCGTCAGGTTCGAGGTCAGGCTTGGGTATAGGTATACCCGTCCTGGATCCGTTCCATTGCATCCCTAATTACAAACAAGGCTACGCTCCTCAAGTCTGTTTTGGTCTACCCTTGGCGTGCACTCAGTGAACGGTCATGATCTCCCAGATCACCTGATCTGTAACCTACTTCCTGTCCTAATAAATGGGTCCATGTCCGTTTCCACAATAATTCATCGGTGCTAGCTTTCAAAGCGTCAAGGAGGATCTGGATCTGGATCGGGTTCAGGGTATCCGACCTGAATGAGCCTAGTCTTGGGTAGGGTAAAAGAAAGCCAAAATGAGGTCCGACCCGACCGAATACCCATAAGAATTCGGGTCGGGTCAAGGGGGTTCGAAAGGGACCTGGTTTCTGGCATGTGCAGCAGGCCCGTTGCGTACCTCTGGTTTTAGCCACGGGAACGGTCTAGGGTGCAAAACCAGCCAGATCATCATTGTCAACTTCAATAGATTTAGCCACTATTACAGTTTTATGTCCTTATTCATGGTAAGTTAATTTCTGTATTAAACTAGGGATAGAAATGGGCGGGTTTTATTCTACCCATAACCCACCCGTCACTGTAAACCTGTTTGTATACCTCGCTCCACAAGTCTTGCGGATCAAACCTCGCAGTGCTCGCACTCGTCCCACACCCTTTTTGTTACAATCTGGCCCGTCGTGTCCCACACCATTTCAACCTATAAAAATGTTTTTTAGAAAAAATAGTTAATATTATATACTTAAAAAATATAATGTTTTTTAACTATTATTAAATTGGAAGTTATTGTATGCACATTATATATATATATATATATATATATATATGTATATAAAATACTTACAAACACACACACACACACACACACACACACACACACATATATATATATATATATATAGTATATCGGGGTTCACTTGCAAAATCCTACCGGATAATAAAAGTTCCACCAATAAATATGTTTCTAAAGATCACTCTCTTCTTCAATTACTACAAATAAACGAATTCGATTTTCAAAATCCCATCACTTAATCTTCTCTGTCTGTCTCTCCAAGCGGCTCTTTGACACCCAAGGATAAATTGAATGAAGCCATGAATCATCACAATAAATTCAAATAAATACATCTGATGCATGTTGTCCAACCAGTAGGACACTTGATCTGCCAGAATTTACTCACACCACCATCTCTCCGTATTATAAAAGTTCACTACCATCTCCCTCTTTAGACAGAGACTCCTTCCTTCTTACCAGCTTACTATCTTTAGGGAGTAGAGGCCTGCAAAACTATGGATTGCAGCAGGAGGAGAAAGGAGAGATCCATGAGCTTGATATGCTTCATTCTTGGAATTTTGGTGTCCCAAAATATTGTCGTTCCAGTCGTCTCAGCCGCTGAAGAAGGGCAGCTGCTAGCAGATGACAAGACCTACCATACATCAACGCCCAGTGGTTGGGATGATGGCAAATGTGCCAATTGCTGGCTGCTCCTTTCTTTTTAGTTTCCTTGTGTGTGTGTCTTAATGCATGTTCGAATGAGCGTTGGTTTACTCTTCCTACCAAGCATGGATTCCTCAATCAAGAAATATTGTAGAAATGGGCTGTGTGAGATGTATACACAGGCGCAGCACACACACACACACAGACAGTACAGACGCACACACGCACGCACACATAAAACAAGCAAAACACAGTGACTACTCCCCATTCATTTTATCATTCTTTTTGTTATATTATGCGTGTGTGTGGTCGTATGTGCATGTGTGTGTATTAAGTATCAGAAATAAACTAAGTTGTTGGTGGTGCAGGCAATGGCGCTCACCATGGCACTGGAGCACCCCACCATACCAACCCCCCGGTAAACTGCGGGACACCACCTAGCGGAAGCTACGGCTCTCCCTCGACTCCTCGCAGCGGTGGCAGTGGGGGCTACTACCACTCACCGCCCAGTGGTGGAGAGCCTGGAAGTGGCTCTCCGACGCCTCCATCAACGGGAGGCAGTGGCGGCTACAACTCACCACCGGCTTATACACCACCTTCCACTGGTAGTGGTGGCTCTACTCCTCTCCTTCCGTCACCTACCATTCCTACCTTCCCTCTAGATCCCGGGTCACCATTTTTCTTCGGTACATGCGGGTACTTTCTCTCTCTCTCTCTCTCTCTCTCTCTCTCTCTCGCTCTCTCACGTGCCATTAATTTTTCAGTCGTGCAAATCGAACAAGATAATGCCTTAACTAGATAACATTTCTGACGTACTAATACACTCGATCTTGCATTTGGTCGCTAGATATCCTCGTAACTAGAGATGGTACCACCATAAGCTGTCACGTTAAACTTTGGTTCTAGCATTTGCCTGCTAGATATCCATGTAAATATAGATGGCATCACCATAATGTATCATGGTATACATCTGTATGCGATATACACATACATACACACGCGCTCACACACATAATATATATATATATATATATATATATATATATATATATATATATATATATATATATATATATATGTATATGTGAAAGGAGAGACACACAGAGAGATTTTCTTTTATTTGTTTCGGTTGCTTTGTCAGGATTATAACTTTTTCTGACAGTCATGAAACGCTATTATTACTATAATGTTAACATTTTCACTTATATTTGTTTGTTCTTCGTAGCTGGTGGATTGGTCACCCAGCCGCCATATACGGACTCTTGGGGTACGTTGGCACAGTAGGAGGCATATTTGGTGCAATTTGCACACCGATCTTTGGCCATGACCTGACCTTGCCCCAGGCCCTAGGCAACAACCGCCCAGATGCGCTCGGTGCACTCTTCCGCGAAGGCACGGCCTCACTGCTCAACTCTATGGCAACCCGCCATTTCCCCTTCAGCACTGAGGAGGTGAGAAACAGCTTCACTGCTGCGCTCTTCTCCAATGATGCCGCAGCAGCTCAAGCTGACATTTTCCGGCAAGCCAACGAAGGCCGGCTCAAGCCAAGAGAGTAAACAGTTCGATTTTGATTGCAGCCGCCATTTTCCTTGTGTTTTGATGATTACCAATATCTTCTACTTGTTTGTGTTTAGTCGTGTCTATCTGCTTGTGGTTCAAAGTGTTGGTGAAATGGGTAGATATATGCATAATAAATGTAAACATCCTCCAATCGACAACAACCACCGCCCATTCAAAATTGTTGATTCAAAGTAAGCCATAAACAAATTATACGAAAACAAAAAACAACTTTAGAATATAAAATCACTCTTACTAACTTGTCTTAGAGAAATCATGATTCCGCAATGAGTAGGTACGAGTACCTATGCCTTGTTTTCAAGATAAAATATACATATAACTAGAAAGATACCGGAGAACAGTCATATTTATATAGTGTGTGTTGGATTGCTGATGATGAATTCGATCTAATAGACGCACATTTGTCGCATAATCATTATCGCAAAAGCATTCTTAACCTTAAATTAAAAGATTTTAATACAAAAAATAAATCCAAAACAATTGTTAATCCCATGCTAGCCAATTATATAAAAGAACTCATTCTTCCATATGGGACTAAATTTTGTTTTTTTTTTGTCATTACTCTCTCACATGTAACTTTTTATACTTTAAGACTTTCACATATACCAATCATTGAATATTTGACATATAAATACGAATTAAATATGATTACTGATTGACAAACCCAACCATAATTAGCATTAATACAACACAAAGTGTTGTATCTACGTGAATCTGTGTGGGTGGGAAGCTACCATTAATGCAGCTTAATTGGCGTTGCCTAGTTGTTTTGGTTATACCAAATGTTTGTTTGGTAATCTGATCTTTGGTTTCATGCTGCGGGATGATTGATTTGTTTATATTTAGGATTGTTCATGTGAAGGCAGTGTTTTTCTTCGTTTAGTCTCAACTAAGCTTAATCCTATAGACGTTTCCTCTCTCGAAAATTACCGGGAACTATGAAATGCTTCCATCAATCCTTCGGTTAGTCATGTTCACCCTGTTTTAGATTTCATCAATCAGGCATATGCAGATGCACACGCACACACATACACACGCACTTTGACGCACGCAGGATCCTGTTCGAATCTTTAAACCTTACGTGAACTCCTATCAACAAATGACCAGAGTTTGACCGGGGAAACTAAATGCTCAATTGGATCATCACACCTTTCTTCTTTTAGACACAGTCAGAACTCCCATTCAAAAGATGAAAGGATGCAAAGAATACCAGAACAAGCTTACGAAATCTGTAATCGGAGACCCCAGATGCCAGAATGTATTATCTTATATAACTTACTCACAAAAGAGAGTTTGCGACTGAGCGGGACGGATTTTTTCTGCTAATGGAGGTGTGTCTTCTGCAATAACAGTTGCATTTACTATTTCTTCCGTCGAATACTTTCTCATTTCTTAGTTTCCAAATCTTCCACCGAGTCGTTGCTATTAAGGTCAACAGTTCAGAAAGAATATTTTCTCAATTGGATTATCAAACCTGTACACACACAACCGTATAATGGATTAGAACATTCAGAAAGAATAGATTCTATAACTTTTGCTGCCTGTCTCATCGATAAATTATCTATCTGACAGATTAAAAATTGCAAATTCATGAGGTTGGCAGGGCAAGTAGCAGCACTTTGCCTAAACTAAGTCAAATCGACCAAACTCAAGCTTGAACTGCCCAAGGCTTGAGTCCAATGCTTAGAGCAGGTACAGTCCAAGCCCGTAGGTGTCGGTCCCTGTCATATGATGGAAACCACTTGTCTGTGTGTGTGTTAATTTCTTTCTGTGAAGCCTGCATCAAGAACTGCTGCGAACAGACCCCATTAGTTATTGACTCTGCTGCCGCTGGTTGCTTGTTAGTTAAGAGCTCCATAAATTGTGTGTGGGGCAATAAATGCATAATCTTAATAATATTTAGCATTTATTGCTTTTAATACTTGATGCAGCCTTTCTGTGAGTGTACAACACGACACTGCTCTTACGTTACTGCAGTTAACTGCCTTATTTTTGGTAAAGATTTGAAGAAATTTTACGGTGGCAGTTGACTATTTACTGCAACACTCCTTTATCTAACCAGCTATGTTTCAAACGCACTTGTTTTTTCGGCCGAAGCCTAACAGAGACCCACACATGCACTGCCATTGAGCTAACGTTACGAGTGCAAACAAACTTGTTTTTGAGATGATGAAATAACACGACCATGAAATGCAGCCGCCTTAATATGATAAATTCTTGATCGTGTCATTTCATCATCGCATTCATGAAAAACGGGTTGTCTTCGAGCTGACTTGTTTTTGAGAGAGAAGAATGCATGAAATGACACGACCAGACACAAACACACGAGTGCTGCGCATCCTCTTCAATGAGAATGGAGGAGCTCAGCTTTAAGTGGCTAGAGCCATCAAATTAGACAAATGAACCAGGACGAGCTGCTAGCTGGACAGGCAGAACAATTTCTTGTTCAACTGTTGAACATGAAAATTTCATGTAATTTTCACTTAAAAAGATTTTTTTTCTCATTTGACTTAATCATTATCATAAAAGACTATTAACCCATATGATGACACACACACACACACACATATATACATATATATACATACATACATACATATATATATATATATATATATATATATATATATATATATATATATATATATATATATATATATATATATATATAGAGAGAGAGAGAGAGAGAGAGAGAGAGAGCTTCAGTTAATTAACGAAACCAATTTGCCTCTAAATTTAAAAACCAAATTGAATTGTATGGTAACCAAACTGAATTATTTCAGCTGGTTAAGTTATGTTCTATTATTTGCTTTGCACTCTATGGCTGACTTCTATGTTTGGGTGCATGCACACACACACAAGGAGAGTTCTTTGTTGAGTACCTTACTAGAGAAAGGATGCCTGTTGACTTGGAACTCCAAGAGAACAAAACAGAGTACTTTTATTTGGCCGATCATATGGTTTTATTGGTCGAACTAATTGAAATGTTTGTCAAGTTCATCCCCTCATTCTATAATGATTGCTGATCGACATAATTTTACCATGAATCTGACCCTTCTTCCTTCTCCCACCAATTGGTAAGCTAGCTTACCGACCCTTTTTGCGAGTGCTTTGACACTAGAACAGATTAGAAATGAAGTTAAGCGTGTTTGGGCAAGAGTAGTAATGGGATGGTCCGGATGACCTATGCAAAAGCAGGTTTCAAGAACCTGCAAAAGAATCTCCCGCTCATACCAAGACATAACTTTCACCAAAAGTTTATTGTGATCTTTTTGTTTAAATAACAATTAAAGTGAAGAAGGGTCAGAAACAATAAATCTGTATGATAAACAGATCTATTTTGCAAATTCATTATTATGGGTAGTTTCTAGTGTCTTGTTTCATTGGATCGAAGTACTAAATCGCTAACATTATTAAATGCTTTGTCAAAGAAAACACTACAAGAAAGCTTATGAACACAAAGAGAGTGCTCTGATGCAAAGTGAAGCATTAATAAGAAAAGCAAGCGAAAAACTACTATAGGATGTCAAAGACTCGCACCCTATAGTTTATAAGCTACTTCGAGTGATCTTTAACACCTTAGTTCGTGCTCAAAGATCAAAGTTCTTGATTAGTGGAGAAAACAATATCAGCATTTTCGTCCAATAAGATACCAAAGTGTTTAATTCATAAACTTCAAGTTGAAAGAGGTTATGAGTTTGAAATCCAGTGTGGGTTGTGTTCCCGAAATAGTATAAAAAGAAGTGTTTCGAATCATTGCTATTCAACTCAAACTTATTCTAAAAAAGTTGAGGTATTTCAAAATCCTTTTTTTAACACTCACAAAGTCAGGGAATACCTATGAAATGATTTTAATATTAGATTGATCCATGGGATTAAATGCTTGGCTTGTTTTGCAAGGCTCCACTAATAAGCCACCACGTGGGAGTGGAACTATAAGATGTTTCGCAAGGCACCACAAAGCTGAAGAAACAGTATCCATGGCGTCAACGGGCTTGAATTAGGGTTTTACACCATCGGGTGAGGTGAGTACTAAAATCTCTTGAGCCCGATGTGGTTTCTCGACAAAAATCAATAGCAGGATGTTGAAATTTTGGATTGGTACCTTTCAAAGAATTTCACAAGCAATGGAAATGATGATCTTGAGTTGCTTTGTCTCTAAAATGAAAATTTTAACCCTTATGGTACTTAAAAGTGCAAGTACAAAGCTCGAACCAGCATTGAATCATTTTTGATAAAATGAAATCTAAATGTGCCATTTACCACACTTGGTGACTACAATAGGGGGTAGCTTGAAAAGGTTGGTCCCTGGATTAAATCACATGGTGGACTCGACGATCCAATATATAATTGTATTTTCAATGCATAGAAATCAGCAAATTGCTTGAAATTAATCATTAAAAATTAAGAAGAAGAAGCAATCCCGCAATCCCTGCCTGGACCGCTCATAAACCATTTAAGCAAGAAACATTCGCTGCCAAATCGGTTGCTGAAATAAATCTTTCAGAGCATTCAATTGAAAGGATGCAATGCCAAGGATTCAACCAAATTAGCAAAAGCATGGTCCAAATACAGGCTCAAGATTTATTATTTTATTTACATCTCCTGCAGTTAACTAGAGAAGTAGAGTTCGAATCAAAAAAGTAAAAAAAACTTGCCAAGTAGAGTTGTATCAAACCATCAATCTTTCACAACAAATTTTCTAAATTCTGTTGGATAAAGTGGCTTCCTGAAATAGACCAATGCTGATTCCCAACTATCAGAAAGGTCCTCTACGTTGATCTGAGTTCTCTCCTCTCACCAGTAGTCATATGATTCTCTAATTAACAAGAAGCCCATAGATTCTAGAGCACATTGAAAAAGATGGACTGACGTATAAAATGTCCACCAGCTGCCCAACACAACCCTGCTCCCGGGCTTTAGACCGGCTACGGAAAGGTGAATTCATCACTAAGGTGAAAATTTCATATGACACTCTAAACAACAACAACAACAACAACAACTAAGCCTTTTCCCATACTAGACGGGGTCGGCTACATGGATTCTTTGTTTCCACAGATCCCTATCGTGTGCCATGTTAGCAGTTAACTCCCAATAAGCTAGATCATTCTTTATTGTTTCTTTCCAACACTTTTGTGATCGTCCTCTACCTCTTTTAATACTTTCCAAATTTAGTTTTTCTAACCTTCTTACAGGTTCTTCTTTTGATCTTCTTTCTATATGTCCAAACCATTTTAAACGATGTTCTCTCATTTTATCCTCTATTGGTGCCACTCCTAATTTGTTTCTAATAACCTCATTATGTATACGGTCTTTTCTTGTATGACCACTCATCCATCTCAACATCTTCATTTCTGTCACAGACATCTTTTGTACATGTTGATGATTAACTGCCTAACACTCAGAACCATAAAACATGGCAGGCCTAATTGCTGCTCTATAATATTTACCTTTTAATTTTAATGGTATCTTCTTATCACAAAGAATACCTGATGCTTCTCTCCATTTTAACCAACCAGCATTATTTCTATATGTAACATTTTCATCAATTCTTCCATCACTTTGAAAAATTGACCCTAGGTATTTAAAACTTTCCTTTTGGGGAATGCAATGTGTGCCAATTTTAATTTCTATGTCCTCTGAAGTAGCCAAATGATCAAACTTACATTCCATATATTTTGTCTTTGTTCTACTAAGTCGGAGGCCTTTGTTTTCTAATGTTTCTCTCCATAGTTCCAATTTTCTATTAACTTTTTCCATAGACTCCTCCACTAATACAATGTCATCTGCAAATAACATACACCAAGGTACTTCATCTTGAATATGTTTTGTTAACTCATCCATCACCATTATAAATAAGTATGGACTTAAAGTTGATCCTTGATGTAACCCAATATTAACTTCAAAGAAGTCTGTCGTTCCTTCATGAGTCCTCACACATGTTTTTGCACCATCATACATGTTTCTTATAAGGTTAATATATGTCAATGGGATACCTCTTTTTTCCAAAGTTCTCCAAAGAACCTCCCTCGGTACCCTATCATAAGCTTTTTCTAGATCAATAAATATCATCTGAAGATCTTTCTTTTTTTACTCTAAAATGTTCCATAAGACGTCTCAAAAGGTGAATCGCTTCAATAGTAGATCTACCTGGCATAAAACCAAATTGGTTCTCTGTTGTACTTGATACTTGTCTTAACCTACGTTCGATAATTCTTTCCCATAATTTCATAGTATGACTCATTAACTTGATACCTCGATAATTCGCACAATTTTGAATGTCTCCCTTGTTCTTATATACGGGTATAAGTGTACTTGCTCTCCATTCCTCGAGCATCTTTTGGTTTTTCCATATTTCATTAAATAGTCTTGTGAGCCAAGTGATTCCTATTTCTCCTAGTATTTTCCAAACTTCTATAGGAATATTATCAGGTCCTGCCGATTTACCACTCTTCATATATTTAAGAGCCTCTTTGACTTCATTCTTTTGAATACGTCAGTAGAAATTGTGGTTTATATACTTTTCTAACTTGGCTAAATCTCCTAAACTAATACTAACATCTTTATTTTCATTAAAAAGATTAAAAAAATAGTTTTTCCATCTATTTCTTATGTCATCATTTACCACTAGAATTTTTTCATCCTTGTCTTTTATGCATCTAACATAATTAAGATCTTTAGTTTTCTTATCTCTAGCCCTAGCTATCCTAAAAATATCTCTTTCACCCTCTTTTGAGTTGAGTTTTTTATATAAGTCCTCCCAATCTTAGCTTTTGCTTCACTAACGGCCTTTTTTGCTCCCTTCTTTGCTTTCTTATAAGCTTCTAAAGTTTCACTAGTTTTCTTAGCATAATGTAATTTGTAACATGCCCTCTTTGCCTTGATTTTATTTTGTACTACTTCACTCCACCACCAAGCTTCTTTTTGTGCCGGTACACCTCCCTTAGATACCCCTAACACATCTTTCGCCACTTTCCTAATATGTATAGCCATATTGTTCCACATATCAGAGGGTGTGCCAACATAATTCCAAACATCTCCTTGAAGGACTTTCTGTTTAAATATATCTTTTTTCTCGCTTTTGAGGTTCCACCATTTAGTCCGAATAGCTCGATGCACTCTTTTCTTCTTTGTCCATTTTTTTATTTGTAAATCCATAACTAAAAGTCGATGTTGGGTGGTTAAGCTTTCTCCTGGAATTACCTTACAATCTTTACAACACGCTCTATCTTTTTTTCTACAAATAAAGTAATCAATTTGTGTTTGTGATAAGCCACTCGTATAAGTAATTAAATGTTCATCTCGTTTTTTGAAGATTGTATTGACTATAAAGAACTCAAATGACATAGCAAAATTTAAAATCTCCCTACCTTTCTCGTTTATATCCCCATAACCAAAGTTTCCATGAATCCCTTGATATCCTAATGCCTCTTTACCGACATGTCCATTTAAATCTCCTCCTAAACAAATCATCTCCTTTTGTGGAATCTTTTGGGGGTGCGCAAGCACAAACTATATTCAAAACCTATGCTCCTAACACTAATTTCAATGTTATGATTCGGTCACCATATCGTTGTATGTCTACTACACTCTCCTTTAAATCTTTATTTATGATAATACCAACTCCGTTTCAGGCATTTTCTTTACCTGAGTACCATAATTTAAAACCTGTATCCTCTATCTCCTTTGCTTTTTCTTCAACCCATTTTGTCTCTTGTAAACATAGAATATGAATCTTTCTCCGAATCATAGTATCTACCACCTCCATTAGCTTACCCGATAATGTTCCGATATTCCAAGAACCAATACGAATCTTATTATCTAGGACTAGCTTCCTTACCTCCCACATCCATCAATAATCAAAATGCGGAGACCCTCTCTGAAACTTTTTCACTACATTCGGGCGGCAATGTAGCGGGACTAACTTGTTTACCCACACCCGTCCATGATATGGGAACCCTCTCTGCAATTGATTCACTACATTCGGGCGAAAATGTAGTGGCCCTTGCTTACTTCTTACTGCATTCGGGCTCTACAGCACGTCGCTAGGCGGGGACGCCCCAAAGCAATGCTCATAATTTTTGTAATCCATATTGTAGAAATCCGACGAAGTTTTACGCTGGCTGTCGGAAGCCTAACACAACCCTCCTCTTTTATCCGGGCTTGGGACCGGCAATGAAGGGTGATCTCTTACATGGGCGGAGTTCGAATAAACCGTTTATTAAAAAAAAAAAACTCAAGCAGTAACTCGTGTTTAATAGGGATGTACGCTGCTCGAGTGGGAGGAACTTGCTTCAAACAAGACAGATTTGAAGCAGAGTATGAAATACAATATCCTAATAGTGTATAAGACTATAAGTAGGCAATCCTTATAAAAGTATTTCAGCAACTAAACTGCACATAAATTAAATACTTTAAATTGCTAACAAAGCTCTCTGAAATTGACAAACCCCTCATTAATCAAAATATACATGTGGAGTGTAATTCACCTAATACATACACAACAACCCTATGATCTGCACATTCTAACAGCCCCAGGAAAACCAAAAGAGATTCATGTACAAAGACAAATTAGAAGTTGTGTTCTTCGGTAAAAACACCTAAACATTCTATTTCAGAATAGAAGAGAAAGTCCGTAAATATTAGAGGAGTTCATGTGCATTCAAATGCTCAGCTACAAAAGTAATACAGAATACAGGAAATTCAAATTAGTGTAAAATTTCAATTTATCCTACTATTATAGACACATGGTTGTTTGGAAAGAACATAAAAATTTGACCACCTCAAGCACTCAAATGCTAATATAAACAATAGAGCATTTTCACAAGAAATAAGACAACGGTGTTGATACATATCATATCAAATGCCATTTGCACTAAGATGATGCATCACAGTCGCAAATGTCTCCTGTATCATGAGATATCGGAGTCTGTGACGAATGCGACGCTAGCGCCATGCACACGCGCCACGCACACATGCCGTGCACCCACACGTTGGAGGAGCGCGTGCCCCGGCACTTGAGGAGCAGTCCTTTGATACTTGAGTCATTGTACATATGTGATGAGTTTTGTACATGGACATGAGTCGTGTTTGTATTTCTCGAGTCATGTAGTGTTATGGCTAAGTGAGTCGAGTCACATAGTTAGGCTAGTGCATCCTCTATAAATAGGGGACGGGCAGGACAGGTTATGGTATGAAGTGAGTGTGTGAGAACCAGTCCTAGTGTAAGAGTGGAGTGTAGGAAGAGTGGAGTGCCTAGGTGAGTAGAGTGCTTACCGTGTTGGGCAAGACTTCTCTCGGGTGGAGAGAAGACTCGTGGGCTTGGTTCAAGGTGAACCGAAGCCAGTCCATTCTCTCGTTGGTTCACAAACCTCCTTTGTCAGCAGACCTGTCCGAGTTGAGTTCTGTAAATAAGATTTCAGCAAGTTCAATAAAAGAGTTCTTCTTCCTTTGAGCCGAGTGAACGTGTTCCTGTCTTGAAACCGTGTGAAAGCTGATCAGGCCGATCTTCTTCTCGAGTGAAGCAGGTTGTCACGTGGTGGATGGAAGTTCCGCAATCAACACGAAGAGAATTCAGCTGATCGAGCAACAAACACACCAACAGATGGATTTCTGCGCATGTAAGTGAGCTGAGAATAACGTGCGACATTTTTCTGCTATCACGAGGTAATTTCCCAGCATCTTGAGAAAAATTTCGTGACAGAGTCTGTCACCGATTCGATTCTAACCCCAAGCTAAAGGAGGTTTATCGAATGACAAGTAAAACCTGTCCTACTTCAGCCGATTCACCCAAGGCACGGGAGGTGCTGTTGTTAGGTGTTACCTAACCCTGAAGAGAGGTTTACTCGCTTCTTCACAACCCTCACCACAATACGAAAGTCTTTCCTAGGTTTCCTCGAGGTCACGGGCAGACACACATATGGTGCGATCTGATCTCAAGAGAGGTTAAGGAAGAAAGGAACACAAGCTTTATTATCAAAGGCAAACGGATACAAGAGGCATCAGCCAACCAGACACTCTTGGCTCTCTATGGCAGCTAGCGCTCTCACTCGATACTCAATACTCAAGATCTCCAAAGTCTATTTACGGAACAACCCTAGCTCCCTTTTATAGAGGGGCTTAGTCGGTTAGAAGGTGCACACACCTCCCAGTGCCTTCCAAGGATACTGTGATAGAATCTCCTTGGCTCGGTTAGGCAATCTAGATCCAAGCTGGCCCACACTCCCCTCTACAACCTATTAGTCCTAGATACTTTTAGCCCTATTCGGTTACATGGATTTTTTTTGTTTACCTGGAGCTCTTTTAAAATACATGGTAAATAAGTCCGACAAAGTTTTAGTCTCGCCGTCAAAGTCCAACCCAACGCCCCTTTATCCAGGTTTGGGACCAGCAAGGGTGATTCCTTACTTGAGCGGAGTTTTTCTTTTGGATCTTCTGTTAAAAAGTTTTGGCTAACATATGTTCCGTATCATACGTTGGATTGCATCAATACTTACAACACTAGAAAAAAAACTCACTAATTTCTGTTTTATTTAATGAAAAAAAGAAACATCGTCAAGAATTCTGTTTTCGACCTATCCTACCATTTAAGATAAATGTATGGGCCCAAACAACCACAAAGAACACAGATTTCACCAAAGCATCACCCATTAAAAAACTTACACAGGAAAAGGTCACCCATTTCTGTTTTATTCAAACAAAGTGCCAGGAAAAACTACTAGTGAAGGATTCGAGTTCCCTGCTCATCCTACTATTGATAGAAGGGAGCCACAAAGAAAACTGATTGCAAGAACCAACCACTCAAGTCCATCAGAATATTGACACTACACTTCGACAGAAAAGAAAATCCCCGTTTCCCTTTCACTCGAACAAAAAAGAGAAAAAACGAGGAAAATCAATTAATGAAGAATTCAACTTCTCGACTTGGCCAAACAGAGAGAGGGAACAAGGTTTCACTGAAAAAACTCCATCTCGACTTATCCTTCTCTTCAAACGAAACCAAGAAATTCCAGGAAAAACCGTTATCTTTGGATTCAAGTTCGCGACTGGCCCTACTGTTCTGGGATAAACAGGTGCACTCAAACAATCAGAAGGAACAACTATTTCATCAAACCAACCACTCAACTACTTCAGAACACTTGAACATTGAGAAGAACAAACTGCCATTGGTTTCTCTTTTATTCATAAGAAACCAGGAAAATCCAGAAAATGGAAGAGAAGGAGAAGGCTCACCGGGCGAGCAGCGCGACACGAGCGCGTCCAGTAGGCGATCAAGAGAACAAGGCAATGCCGGAAAATAGTTAAGGAAGATGGCGTCGAGTGGCGCCCACCGTTCCGGCAAGTCGACGATATCTCCCTGCCAACACCGGACGGTATCATACTTCTCCTTAACTACGGCGAGAACGTAGAGCGAATAGTGAACGACGAGCAGAGGACATTTGTGAGAATCCCACAACCTGTCAACGAATTCCTCGGAGCCCAAACAGACTACCACTTTCGACGATTCCTCGACGTCACCCGCGGCAATGATGCGGGCAGTCTTCTCTTCGATTTCAGCAGGAGAATTGACGTGATCGTAGTCGAGGAACGACCAATCTTTCTCGGCGAAGTCGTCAAAGGGGACGATCTCGTCGGCGGAGACCTGCATCGTGGACAATGAAGGCGAAGAGCACGAGAGTCGCAATTGAGATATGGGAGGAAGAGATGAAAGGTCACGATGAAGTTGGAGACGGAAGGAACGAGTCGGGCTTGGGGAGAAGGAGAAGAAGGGAGTTGGGGGTGCCTGCAACAACGTAAGAGCGTCCATGGTGGTAATGATTCTTGGGGTTTAGGGTTTTAGGAGAGAGAGAGAGAGAGAGAGAGAGAGAGAGAGAGAGAGAGAGAGAGAGAGAGAGAGAGAGATTCAGCGGATAGATAGGCTGACACTGCGAAGGAGAAGACGAAGATTTAAACGACTATAAAAGAGGCAGCCGTCTCCCGAGAACATCAAAATATCTAAAAATCACGTTTAGAATGAAAACGTAGCTAGGAGGTCAACTCTCAAGTCCAAGGTCATGAGTTTAAGTTCCTGTTACATATATCTGACTTCATCTGTGGTATGCATCTGACTTCAACCTCCGTATTGTACAGAAAAGAAAATTCCAAACAGCATCCTATTACATATATTTGTCAATCTCTTGCAAATTTTACACATCTATACTTGATTCGAGATGACCTAAGTTCCTGTATAATTGTCATTCATTTATTGGTTTTTATCGCATAACATCATGGATCTCACGTTTAGACTGCACCCGTGGCATGCATCTGACTTCAACCTCCGTATTGTACAGAAAAGAAAATTCCAAACAGCATCCTATTACATATATTTGTCAATCTCTTGCAAATTTTACACATCTATACTTGATTCGAGATGACCTAAGTTCCTGTATAATTGTCATTCATTTATTGGTTTTTATCGCATAACATCATGGCGTATCATACCATATTCTTTTATAAAATCATATGATATTTTTTTATTTATTTTAGATCAGCCAAACGGTATGATATAACGTATGAATAGCCTGCAGGACACAGCGTTCAATATGATACTGCCCTCTCTGAAAAAAGGAGGGAATAAGGCCTGACCACACCCACTAGGGTAATGAAGAAGTTTGCATGGCCGATGGAACGAGAATAGCATTTGAAACTTAAAGGGGCAAAATACATGAGAAACATAGGCAGCAGCCAGCAACAAAAAGTACAATAAAGGAATACAGGTTTATATGAGAGACTTGTGGCTGCTCCCTTCACATTTCATCGACTTCAAACGACTTTTACAAGCTGAAAATCAAGTAAGATTTCTATGACAATAGAATTTTTTTCACCAAGTTTGGAGGAAAACTGGATTATTCCTCTTTTGCTGCTGGCTAATCAGAGAACCACCTAGATTTGAAGTCGAGACTCCTTGGTTGTGATAGTTTGATGTTAATCACCCAGATTTCTTGTCCCATTCCATAATTATGATCTCTGTTTACGAAATAGCTGAACACAATTGGCCAAGTTGCCCTTTCTAACAGAGTGCGTCTAAGACCTTTCTGCTTGTGCTCTTCGCATATGGGTTTCAGGTAGCGAATGTATTAAAATTTAACATCTTTCATGAGAATGTCTATGAGCACACAGCTACAACGTACTTTTGTAAGAGATCAGAGGCTCATCAATTCATGTGAGACAGAAACCAGTCTAGTATCTGCTGAATGGGTAAGCTTGTTATTTCATGGTAAGCATAAGCAAGATTAAGCTCCTCTTCAATGTGGCTGCTCCATTCGTAATTATCGGCCAAAACTTGTTTCTGTCTGAGAGGCTTCATCCAATTAACATGACGACCATCAATCTTCATAAATCCTTCTTTATCAACGATCCCACTTTCCTGTAAAGTTTCAAAAATTTTGACAGAAAGTGCTTCTTCTATTCCTGGAATACGGTCAGACAGAAGCTTAGGTGTCAAAGGGATTTCCATACATTTAATTTCCGAAACCGCAATCCCTTTCTTCTTAAACATTTCCATGTACTCGGAGATAAAAACTGCTCTCCTTCGATCTTTTGGCATGTGGACAAAAAGCGTTGGTGGGTAGTCGTCTGGTATCTTCATGTACTTGAACTCGCCCTCTGCAATCATAATCGCAATGCCACTGAATTTTAGTTCATTTGCAAGGGCTGAGACAAAGTACCCACCGGAAGAGGCCCCAAGAGCTGTAAGAGGAAGCTTTTCAAGCTTTTTATCCTGAACCCACAATCTTATAATGCCCTTCACTCTTTCCTTATCCTTCTCATATGACCAACAATTACCTGTACTTGAAATAGTTATAACAGCAAATTTACGATCCAGAGCATGAATGACAATGAGTCGCTCTTCGGGTAAGCCTACGCAATGAAGGCAGCTTTGAGATCGGTCCCAAAAGTTTGAAGCCTTTCCATTGCAACCATGAGCCAGAAAAAGGATAGCCTTTGGAGAGGTGGGTATCTGCCATATCACATCGGTTCCATTAACAAATTCCACTGTAGGTGCAAACGGAACGTCAGAGGGAAGGCTTCTCCTTTGGAAAATTGAAACATGAAGTCCTTGATCTGATTTTACAGAGTCACTAGAGTATAGAATCATTATTGTAAGGACAAGTAATAAAATAACTAAAGCCACTGATCTCCATCTATTTGTCCTATGCCAAGGAGTATGTGGTCGATGGGCACGCTTTGCCATTCCCATAAGCATCTAGGAATTATCAGAAAATTACTTTAGTAAGGAAAAGAAGAGGGAAGATAAACAGCAGATGCACAAAAGAGAGGAGTACTCCTGTCTCTGAGGAACTTTCTTTCCCATTCCCTTTTTAATTGATTGAAATAAAAATAAAATAGCATACTCGTTATGACAAGTGGAGGTAACAGTAATGAACTTGTTTACAATACAAAGTATATATGAGGTTACATAAGGACATATATATATCACTTTATATAGTAAAACCATCGAGGCTATTATTGACCATTGGATAAAGAGAGATGGGTAGTAATAGTATAGACTCAAAAAGTAAAAGTATTTGTCAAAAAGCATAAAGCAATCAAGTACACCCATTCAAAAAGCAAAACATGTTTTTAGCTCCTACATCATCCATCTCTCTCTATATAAGTGGTTTGCATACACCACACCACCTCTCTCCCTCTCTCTCTATATATAAAGAGAGCGAGGAACCTGTATAAACTAGTGCTAGAAATGAATAGAGATATCTAGCATTTCATAGCCATCCTCTAAAGAGATGGATGGTTGAAATAAAAATGCAAAAAGCACAAATGTACTTCTTGTAGGTTGTACACGATTTAAAAGTATACTTTTTGCTTTTTATTTCAACCATCTATCCCCATAATTAAATAGTCAGAAAATATTAGATATCTCTATTCATTTCTACTACTAACATAGACCAGGTGCTCCATGTGTGTGTATATATGTCGGATCGCACAAGGGATATCATCTTTTGCATTAAATGCAATCTTGGTCCATTGGCACACAACCTCAGTCTCCCTGTCTATGAATATGATTCAAGGATGGCCTTAACCTTGTTTACATGCATGAGTTGAGAAAAGATCTATGAGAACAAGGGTTACACCATTGCACAAATCAAAATGCTCCAATGGTTACACTAATTCTTCATATAGATGAAACAAGTTGTACGATACAGTATGAGGTGTGCATATTTGTAACCTGTTTGTCGCTGGTATATATTTTCCACACTCTTTTTACTTTGGCAGGGATGCATCTAAATCCCTCCACAATCATTGGGGTAATATGGAAAAGCATACATGTTAATGTATAATATCCGTTAGGAAGTGATAAAATACAAGAGCCATTTGACTGCAATTTCCCCCTGATAGAAAAGGATAATAAAGACAATATTAGAAGAAAAGAATATGTATTAAACAATGTTATGCCTACGGACATAGTTTGTATTTTTGTCAAAAACATAAGATACTGTCAACGTCTATTCTTATTCCTCAGTTACTCTTTATGATGCTTGTAATGCACATGGACAAAGTTGGCACACTTGGTAAGAATGTAAGAAATGAGTATACTCAGTAACTTCTTTCTGTTCTTTGTAAAATTAGGGTACTTTTGTACCACCAAAATAATAACCAAAACAAATGCCTCCCTGATTGGCTAGGAAGGGCCGGAGGATGCCTTGAGTGATAGATCAGTCAGTTTTATTTGCAACCTTACGTTTTCCTGTCATGTAATCCCTAACAAAAGTTGATGTTTTAATCCATAGTGCCTAGAGTTGCAGAAGAAAGACATGCTGGATTGAAGGAAGTCCTGAATAATAGATTAAACCAACAAGAAGAATTGGAAAGATACACTGCCCCGCAAGCGGTATGCTTAGATATCAATTCCTATTGTTTCCTAGTTAGGGGCCTTAGAGCTAAGGTCAATCTTCTTATGTTTCCCTACCATGTAATCTCTACTAAAAGTTGGATTTTTTTATCCATAGTGCCCTCTTAATGAAATGTTGAGGTATTGGCCCCTCATTCTCTTGGGTTCTGTTGTGCTTCTCCTTTGAAGACATGCATAAAGCATGACACTGAATGTAGCATAAGTCCATGGTACCCCAAAAATGTCCTTGTCGACTATGTTATACCCTAAGATCCAAAACTAACCAGCTATATGTCTGTAATCTATTAAACTACTTAGAAATTAGATTTTTCTCCAGAGCATCACGTTCTTTCCTCAAAAACCTCATCCAGAAGCCAAAACTGATGGTAAGCATGCAAAATTTGTGTCTGAATTCCGTTATGGTAGTAAATATAGAGGTTTACAAGTATAATTTAAAGCATTGATGCAATATATGCAACCTGAAGATTGAGGATCCTTGACCAATCTATGCATCATGCATTATTGAGAGTTGACATATTTGGTGGCAAGAATATCATTCCCCTTGAGAAGAGATTCCAACGGAAACACCTAGGTGTTTAATAGAACCTTTTCCTCCTCAAGTGAAAGTAGAAACTCACTGCGGGTATCAAACCCCTGAACTACATATTAGGAGCCAACCCTCTAAGCCAGATTATCTATGTCCTTTCAGCTCCTAATAAGAAAAACTGGCACCACTCTAAGCTAACTTTGACTGTTTCACGTATGAAATTATAGATGAGTTGCTTAAGGACAAGTTGGTATAAAGATGTGAAATTAAGAAGAAACTGGAAGGAAGATCCATAGATAGTAACAAATTCAAAAGAACAGGAAAGAAAATAAGAAATCAATGAAAAAGGAAAACGTATAAGAATAAAATATTGGCAAGTAGCATTGACCTTCAAAGAAAGGTTTTCTCTGTTCTTCTTTTTCCTTTTTATCTAGATCCCATGTGATGGTGGGACATTGTTGATCTCGATATGGAGACCCATTTTAGGACCCTTACATGTTCTTTAATTCAACACATTATCGCATGCCGCAACATATCTTAAATCTAATCTGACCGTACTATCATGAAGGCTTCATGGCACTTTTAAATTTGATCAGAACCTCTACAGTGTTACATGAGTGAGCTCATTTTCCATCTTGTGCTTTTCCAGACCTTGTGGAGTCACATTTTTACAGACATGAGGGTTCTTTTCATGTGGTATTTTGGCCTCTAGACCCTAGTTTCTCCGTCTTTTTATCTATTTTTACATATAATCTAAGAAAAATGATTAGGATTTTAACTAATACAGGTCCTAAGAAGTACATCGGCCAGTTTCTTTCTAAACAAAGTTTCATCCAACCACTTGTTTTTGGTGTCATGAAATGAATAATTCAATCTGAAAAGAAAAAACTGAATTGATAGCTGCAGATATATTCAAGAGTTAGTCCTCCGTGTCATAAATAAGACAATGGGAGGTTGTATATGAGAGCTCTCATTTTACTCCTTTGATATACATCAACATACAGGCTTAGAGGATCATTGTTATGCACTTTATGAAAATAATTAGTTGATGAATCGAATCCCTAGCATGGGAAGGATATTTATGGGCTTTATTTCTTTCACCTACAAAGCCTCATTAATGTTCTTCTATTCATCTAATGGGTGCTAGTTGCTATAAATATGCAGACAAATGAGACTTTACAAGACTCTAACAAGAAATCGAAGATTGAGAAATAAAAGGAATATCTGCGAGTCAGGCAGGCATATGTCACAACCATGGGAAGATGTTGGCATTAGTAGCGGTACTGAACAAAAGCAGCTTCAAAAATCTCAAGAGTTTTGTTGTCTAACAGCTACCCAACACAAATGGCTGTTGTTTTCTGGCCATCTTATGAAATATCACATCAGACCAAACCCTTCCATCTCTTAGCGCACGCGCACTCACGCACACACATAGGTAACGGATTGCCAAGAAGTAAACGAAAGAACTACATTAACGCTATTCAGATTGATCAGCAAAAAACTCCGGACCACAATTGAAGCATACAATAACACAAAGAAAGTCATAATATGTCAACCCCAAAAGGAAATGATTAGCAACACTTTCATGGAAAGCAAGACGGCCACCGCTTTGAGTAATTTCCATGACAAAATTCGGAACACAATCAGTGGTTTCTCTGGGCACGCTTACAGGAGAACTTAAATTCTACACAAAGATTCATCTTTGGAGTCGGATTAAGGAAAAAGGGAAATGAAAAGCACCATGGAGAAGAAGCAATCGAATTCCAGAGGATCACAGAGCTAGGGAAGTACCTGGCACGTGATCTATCACACACCGGCAGCAATTGGTGGCTGCCACTCTATCATTTTGAAAGCAAAATATCGATGGTTTACGATGGTTTGCACAATAAACTTCCAAGGGATGCCTTCTTCAGAAGACGTACTAATGGCCTTTTAAAGAGACTTTGGCGGATTAAGCATCATAAAACTTTGCGATCCCGAGCTCAACTGGGGAGATCGACTCTAGGGGTAAGCTCCAGTCTCCCCTTTGATCTAGAGCCTCCCCTTCTGAAAAAAGAAAAAGGAGATGCACATTTTCTAGATTTGACTTGTAGGGTGGGGCGTGCTGTAGTGACAGTTCTAGCCTTGTAATCAAACACCCTTGAGGAAGAGCGTGAGCGCATGAAACTTAAACTATGTTTAAGTCAATACGAATAACTTTTTATTTGATTATACGACTAATATAAGGATCGCATGAAACTTAAACTATGTTCAAGTCAATACGAATAACTTTTTATTTGATTATACGACTAATATAAGGATCACTCTTGCACGGTCGGTTTTAAGCCAGAATAAAAGAGAAAGGTCCGCTATGAGAAAAGGCTTAGTTGCAGTATTAGATATACTTTCCTTTTGCTCTTGTCTAGAAGGAGTAAATATACCAAAATGCAATTTTTTTGTTACAAAATGAGGGTGAAGCCTAACACACATGCATCCTCTAAGAGTCAAACTCCCCACCAACAGCAATAGCACGGTCTCGGTGCAATGCATTTACATATCATTCAAATGAAGAATTTTCATTTGGGTCAGTCTTCTGAAACAATTTTGCGTTGTTCAGCACCATCTATCAAATAAGTTTGGTTTTGAATTGCTAAAAATCTGATAATAGTAAGTTTATAAGGTTTGAAATGAAAAATCTTGAACATGATTTTGGAATTTTATAGTTAATGAGATGCTTCATTGGTTAGTAGGATTATCCAGAGATCAAGGCTGAAAATATGGCTTCGAAATTAACCAACTCAGTCGATGCCGCCGAGGCAAATAGACATAATACACATAAAGGAAGAGACTCATGGAATGGCAGAAGCGAACTTTGGAGTTATCGTTTCCATTTTTTGGTTACAATGCCCCAGGAATTGAACTTACAACCTGCATTCTGTGAGTCGAAGTCGATCGCCCTGCCAGTTGAGCTAATGCAAATGAGTGCAGAGCTTTTGGACATTTCGTTAATCCATAAATAAAGATGAAATCTTATTCGAAATTATTTCCATCGAAAAGATCAAGATCATGTCCAAAGTACTTTAGTTCTCTCTCTCTCCTTTAGGGAGATATTTTTGCATCAAATGATCTAAAGACAGATTCCTATGTAATTAGGGAGGCAAATTTCATTCTGTTACCGGACAATTTCCGGTAATCCGCAACGTCTAATACCGGCCAATGGCTTTCGATTTTTCGTTGAATGTACACACAGCTGCACTAAGTGTTTATGTTCTCTGTTGAAAAGCTTACGCTCTTGTGCTATCAGCCAACTGAACCCCTCTACACAAGCCCTACCGACCCCCTTATATAACATGGAGCACGGTAAAAGAGGTGATTGGCAAGATTCAGCTCAAGGCCCTAAGACACCCTCTCCTTATACCCTCCCGCACACTAGGCCATGCCGCCTGTGCACTTAAACCGAGCTCCAAGCCTCTTTCGTAGTGCCAAAGTCATGCCCTGCACGCCGGGGACCCCCGGTGCGGTAAAACATTCTATGGTTACTTAAGAAAAAGAGGTTGGAAGGCTGATAAGAGGAGCCAAAGAGTATCATGCTACTGCAGTTTGAAGGCAAAGCCAAGTCTGTGCTTTCTCGTACATTAAGCGAGGTCAACCACATCTAGTTGACACTCGGCTTGATCTTATGTCATATTAGCATTTAGCTATTAATTCAATTTTGTTTAATTTGTTTGCTTCCTCGTTGAGATATTGGGCATATCTAAAAATTGAGATTGGTGACATCGAGGTTTAGTGTATGCATTATGATGAAATTTCTTATTGTATCAAAGAGTCATAATTTGACTTCATAAGTTGATTCGCATTAAAGCAAGTAGTCATCAACAATACACTCATTTGAATTCATAAATTTAACACCACTTAACATAGACATAAAGGCATTGGCACCGTGCTCCAGGGACGATGATCCTAACCTTCGAATATTATCATGCATTGCTTCCATACTAAGATTGGTGGTTTACGGGCGATATAAATTAAGAAAATTGAATTTATTTGATATAAAAATTTTCCTTTTGTAAGTTGGAAGTTTTGAGAATCCCTTAATCGTGCTTAGCAAGAAAGTTTGAGTAAAGTGGATGTACTAACCATTGACATCTCCAATAACGAGGTATATTTAATGGTTCATGTTGAAATTCCTATTGCATCATCATAAGTCACATATTGACTTTAGAGATAATTTTTTGTTATCATAGAAAAGCAAGAAACAATATGTGGTGTCCAGATCAAGTGTAGAGACAGAATATCATGCAATTGTTTTGGGCATGTGTGAAGGAATATGGGTTTTATCACTCTTAACAGAACTTTGCTTCAAAGTGAATACTCCTGTTACTTTTTATACTGATAGCAAAACAGCTCTTCAAATTGCCTTAAATCCTGTTTTTCATGAACGAACCAAGCATATTGAGATAGATTGTCACTTCAACAGAGAAAAGATTACACAAGGAATTTTCAATTTGATTCATGTATGCTCAGAAGGCCAATTGACAGATATTTTCACAAAACCTGCTTCAGTAGGAGGATTTCAAAAAGCTCTCCATCAGTTGAGAATTCAACTTAAGGGGGCATGTTGGAAATCAACTTGAATCTTGTTAATTTAGTGTTAATATTTAGTCATATGTATATAAGTGGAGTCGTATCTAAGGTTGATTCATATATATTTAGTTATATATAATACGGGTCCTAATGGATCAGTTTTTGATCCATTAGGAACTAAGATCCATTAGTCACTTACTAGGAGCATTTAGGTCTTTCAAGTTAGATTAGTAGTATAAGTAGTCATTAGGGTTAGGATTAGTAAAAATGTGAATCAGAGGCTGGTGGTTGTGTGTGTAGCCGACCAACACCTTGTAGTGAATCATCTTGTAATCTGCTTCTATTATCAATAGAGTAACTGTTTACAGCATAAATCCAACACTTCCATATCTATGTAGTGATGTATGCTAAACATGGACACCTAGAATTAGAGGTACACACATATGCAGACTTGGTAGGTTCACTAAAAACTGAAAATCTACTGTAGGATACCTAACTTTGTTTAGAGGCAATGTTGTATCTTGAAAAGTAATAAACAATCAATTGTTGCTAGATCAAGTGCAGAAGTGAAATATGGATCAGTAGCCCATAGTTTTTGTAAAGGATTATGACTTCAGGCACTTATTAAGGATTTGAGAGAAGAGATACAATATCCATGGACATTATGATAGTAAGGCTACCATAAAATTATATTGAATCTGGTATATCATGAGAGAACAAAACATATAGAAGTGAATTGCTATTTTATTCGAGAGAAGATACTGAACAAATAATTTCAGTTAATTCATGTGAGATCAAGTGATCAAATGGTAGATATGTTGACTAAAGTAATACCAAAAGGAATATTATGGAAGACTATGGACAAGTTGGGTGTATGTAATGTTTTTAACCCAACTTGAGGGGGAGTATTGAAAGGATGAGTTGGATGCACTCAAAGTCTACAATTGCCTATGACCAGCTATTATGTTACTTTGTTTGTAAAGGTTCTTGTTTTTCAATTCATTAATAGTATATTTTTAATATGCCTTGTGTTGGATATATTTTTAAGCCTTTTAGGGCCTCAACCCTAGAGGAGAAAAATGATTAATAAAAGGATAGTGAGAGAGGGGTTGCCGATACAATACAAGAGACTGATTGATAACTTATGATTCTACTCCTCAATGTTGCGCATAATCATGACTGAAAAACCATATATGTGGCCCCACTTAGTGTAGGTAAATGCTTGTTTTTCTTTTTGGTTGGATGAATTCCCTCTCATGGTGTTCCATATTGTTACTACATAACCTTTTCTTCATTTGATTCTTCCTGTACCATCGAGAAGAGAAAGGTAAACTTTCATTCTTGTGCATACGCAAGAAAAATCTTCAATGACGTTGATTTCATTGCCTTCATTATAGATAAATATTCTCTATCTTATATTTATCAATTGCTTTCATTATTTTCTACTTTTATTTTTTCTTCTTTTACTTTTCGGAAGTTACCACACACTTGCATAGGTACTACACATGCCTGCATGCACACACACATATACATACATATATACATACTTATACAGATAGATAGATAGATGTTTACACATATAGATACATTGAATTTGAGATCAGGTCTGGTGATAGTTAGATAAATTAGTTTTTCTGATATCTCTCAACGTCTTCATATTTTCATCCTTATTTTGAGATAAGTTTTTGTTCAATTCTATTGGTACATCACATGGCTTAGAATTAGTCATTCCAGTATCCTTCAACCGATTCAAGGTATATTTTTTCTGAGTTAAGAATATACCTTTGCTTGAATAGAGAACTTCAATACCTAGAAAATAATGAAGTCTTCTTAAATCTTTCAAGTCGAAAGACTTATGAAGTTTTTTTAACTCTTGAATCTCCTCGACATCATCACCTGTAATTATAATGTGATCAATATATACTACGAGGATAGATATTACTTTACCATGCTTTACAAACAATGTATGACCGTTTGCACTATGAGAATAACCAAAACTTACAACCCCCTTACTAAATCTCTCGAATCAGACCTTAGGAGATTGCTTTAATCCATATAAGGCTTTTTTCAACTTGCACACCTTCGATCTTCCCTATTCTTTTCTCCGTCCTTAAGGTAACTCTATATATATCTCTAGTGTTAGGTTTCTTTGCAAGAAAGCGTTTTTAAAATCTAACTGATAGAGTTTCTAATTTTTGTTAGTTGCCATACTAATAATCATGCGAATGGTATTAACTTTTGCTACTAGGGCAAAGGTCTCATTGTAGTTCAAGCCATATACTTGACTGTATCCCTTTACTATAAGTCTTACTTTGTATCTATCGATGCTTTCATATGCTTTAAACCCATTTATAGCCTACTGTCTTCCTTCTTGGTAGTAAGTCCTTCCTGTTTGATTCCTTTTAAAGCCTCAAGTTATTGTTTCATAATTAGTTGCCACTCATTATATCTTTTAGTATCCTCAAAATTTTGTGAAATATAAATAGAATCCACATTCGTAGTAAAGGATTTATAACTAGAGGATGTATTCTCAAGAGAAATATACTTACTAATAGGATATGTACATGTTCTCTTACCTTTCTTTAGTGCAATGGATAAATTCAAATCATACTCTTCCTCTTATATATCGATCTTTGAAGGACCTTAGGGGTTGTACCTTTTTCAACTATGATAATCTCTTTCATTGGTAGAATTATTCTTCTCTCTATTCTCATATACTTCTTTATCCTTATTTCTTGCTTATTGCTTGTTTCACCACTCCTCACATGATCTTTGATTTTTGCTTCATTGTTGTAGTCTAGAATTACTGATATGATCTGTGATGATTCTTCAATGATCCTTTTATTCTCTCCCTTCATCACATAGTAGAACTTAGATTCATGAAAAAATATGTCCGTAGTAGTATAGAATTTCTTATTACATGGACCATAACAATGATATTCTTTCTGGAATGGGGTGTATCTAACAAATACACACTTAATAGATCTAAGATCAAATTTATCTCTCGTTTGAGAGTGAACATGGATATAGCAAACACATCCAAATACTTTAGGATGAACATGAAAAGCTTTGTTAGTAGGATGAAGCATCATAAATAGAGATTTACCATCTAAGATAACAAATAGGGCTATATTAATCAAGTATGTTGTTGTAAGAACTGCTTCTCCCCATAGGTATTTAGGTGCATGAGATCCCAATGCCAAAGTTTTTGCGACTTTCAGAATATGTCGATTCTTACTTTCAATCATTTCATTTTGCTGAGGAGAGTTTGTGCATGTGGTTTGGTGAATAATTCTCTTACTCATCAAATAATTCTTGAGATTAGATGACATAAATTCACCTCTACTATCAGACCTTAGAATCTTTACTTGAGTTTTAAATTGATTTTCAACTAACTTATAAAATAAAGAAAATAAAGGTTTTACCTCATTTTTTAACTTCATCAAATAAATCATCATAAATCTTGAATAATGATCAATAAAAATGATAAAGCAGTAGTGACCAATAATAATTGATATATCAGAATGAACTATTTCATATGGTTTCATTGATCTAGAGTCACTTTTATGAAAGGAGTTTCTAACATATTTAGCACATTGACAAACATCACATTTAAGATTAACTTTTTCTGGATTCCTACATATCAGGTAGGACAACTCTCAACTTAGATAAAGCTAAATGCCCTAATCTACCATATCACAAACATAGATCTTCGAGTCTTCTAGTGGCCATAACATCATGTGCTTGCATAGGGTAAATTTTTCCTCTAAAATGTATAGCTCCTTCTTTAAACTATCATATCCAAAAGTTTTCTCCCATATGAAGATCTTGAAATATACAATCAGAGGGCAGAAAGGTTACTAAATATCTTGAGTTTCTCGCCATAGGGTGAAATTTTTTCTATTATTTCATATTCTTTAATTATATTCCTACAACCTTTTAAATTTCAATAATGTTGTTCATAAATATAAACATGTTTTCAATAAAGAGAATCATTGATTGGGTTAACTAAGAGCTTACTAGGGCATTATTTTTGCTCAATTTTCATAACCATGATTGTCTTTAGAGGGTATTTCTTGATTACCTATTAGGAAACTTATTTTTCCTCTTCTTGTTGTTAAGTCAACCGATATGACCCATTCTCTGTAATTTTAGTTGTATAGTTTGATATTAGTTATCTAAAAAGATTCACCCTTCATTTCACTAACCTACCCCAGGTTATAAACATATATTTCCTTATATTTTCTTTTCATTTCTCCCTTAATCATAACATGATATGACGTCCTTATGGCTTCTAAGAGCAACTTAACTTCTCAACAAATGACTCGATTGTTGACTTACCTCAACGTCAATTGATTGTGCACGATTGTGGTCTACTTCATACTACCACAACACACCTTAATTTTATACCATTAATGCTCTGATACCATTTTAATTTCACAACAATTACACTTTATTACATGCAACATTGAGGAGTAGAATTATAGGTTGTCGATCAACCCCTTGTGTTGTATCGACAACCCCTCTCTCCTTTTATTAATCCTTTTTGTCATCTAAGATTGAGGCCCTAAGAGGCTTAAATACATTCCACCATTAATGAATTGAAAAAAATAAGAACCTTTACAAACAAAGAAATATAATAGTTAGTCATAGATAATTATAGATTGACTGCATCCAGTTGATCCTCTCAACAATATCAATCCCAGAACGTTAGCTCAACGGCAAGGTGCTAGTGCTCTTGTTGTTGGTGGGGAGTTCGACTCCCACAGGGTACATGTGTATGTGTAAGCTTAGGCCTTCTCTTGTAACCCAAAAAAGAAGAAGCAAGGTCATGTCTTATTCCATCCTTGCAATATATAGAGGCCTTTCTCTCCCTCTTTTAAGAGGCTCATTGTCCAAAATCTTGAACGTAGGAATTATTATTGCAGTAGTTATACTGGAAAGTTTGAGAAAATAGCAACAATTAATTGAAATTTAGAATCTAACATAACAAAATCTAAACCAACGCTTAAGGTATGCTAAGTGGGTGGAGTACATGGATTCTTACTCTTCATGTGTTATATCATTTGTCTTGAAGAAATTTAGCTCTAGAAAAGCATGATCTTTTTCTTCTCACACTTTTGCGCATGCACGCGTGTGTATGAGAGAGAGAGCACGCAAGAAATAAAGTCTTCCAATTACACTAACAAAGCGCCAACAAACTGGTAATACTGTGCAGCGACCACACAAGAGACAGAGAGATAGGTAAAGAAGCATCATATCACCAGATAAAACTATGAAGCAACCAAAGAACGAAAAGACTGAAGCTAATGGAGAATAAGGATGACTAGATTCAAAGAAATATCAAAAGGACTCCAATCCAAGAAAACTATACAGTGGGATTTAATATGATTTGCGTAATTTATTAACAATTTCATGTGATAATCATTAAGGGAAGTCAAGGGAGTGCGGAATAGACTTTATAATTCAGAAGATGTGCCTCTGGATTGGTTCCTTGAGCCATCAACGAAATATTAAAAGTGCTACCAACCCTAGAAAACTATAGTGATATTTAATATGATTTGCATAATTTATTAATAATTTCATGTGATCAGCATTGAAGGAAGGAAAGGGAGTACGGGGTAGACTTTATGATTCACAAGGGTACATCTCTGGATTGGTTCCCTGAGCCATCGAAGAAAAATCAAAAGTACTACCAACCCAAGAAAACTATACAGTGAGATTTAATATGATTTGCATAATTTATTAATAATTTCATGTGTTCATCATTGAAAGAAGGAAAGGGAGTACAGGGTAGACTTTATGATTTAGAAAGATATGCCTCTGGATTGGTTCCCTGAGTATCATTAGCTGCAATCTTCAATTTACTTTTTTATTACATTTTGAGGAATCTCATTCCTATTACTCCCCCATCATGTTCATAACGCGCACACACACACACACAAACTGTGTGTGTCCGCATAAATGCGCTCATAGAAATAGAGAATCCACTCGAAATGTTTGCAGAGGAAACGATCATTTTAGCTTTCTCTTTGCAAGTTATAACTTAAAAATTTTCTGTTTTCAATTCTCTTTTCTAGAGGAAACAGCGTTTGTGTATGCCAAACCTAATAAGATTACACAAAAGTTTAAAACCATATTCACTTCTCTGGGCATCAGTTGAAGGAGTCAGCTTCATTATCCAAGAAAGCAAACAATTACACGTTTATCATCATAACATGAATGTGATCATGCAGATGGGCTTGCACTACTAATAGTCTCATCATACTTATATTTTTAATTAAGAACAAATTATTAAGCCTAAACAGGACATGCACCGAACAATAACTGTTTGCAAAATTAAAATATGATGTGCACCAGAATAACTGAAACTGAAAATTTGATCATTACCAACAGAAAGGGAGTTCAAATGGATTAACTCCTCCAGTACAATGAAGTTTAACAAAAAATGTTCTTCTGAGCAAGACAAACTTCATCTCAATCATGATGTGTATATCTAGAGAGGGAGAGATGTGCCCTGGTGTAACAAGACGACAATGAACTCAAGCAATAGCAGAAAGGAAACCCATTGGCGGAATCTATTTTTCCACCACAGGGCTCTAAGCAACAATAAATATTAATGATGAAAATGATGAATGTGATCAAATGCAGCTCCCGACAGCTGTTCGGCTGATGAATGTTATTGAATTAGCCTAATCATCATTCACACATGCTTCTAAACTCCACTAGCAACCTTCGAGTTCAGTTCAAATACATTTTTTATCAGCGATTCGATCTCATTATGGCTCACAACCCCAGGATTTGTGAAGTTCCAGATGCCCCTCAAGTTCCTCTTTGCCATCTCAATTGAAATAGGCAGAAGTTCATCCAAAATAGTCATGCTGTTTGGGATGTTAACTACTTTGTTATAGCGAGAAATCTTTGTAATGAAGTTGCGTGGGTTGTTCAGGTCAGATGAAATTGGCATGCGAACCCTGAGGGTGCATACATTGTCATATTCTCTCAGTAGCTCCTCAACCTGATCAAAATTGACATAATAGTTATTATATGAGATAGTTCAAAATGAAAAGGGAATGAAAACCATATCATAAGAAAACTTAAACTTACCATAGCTTTAGTTTTAGAGTAGAAAGAACCGATAAAATTGGGCTTATCTTCCTCTTTGAATCCAATGCCAGATCCTTCTGGGTGTTCAGCATCATATTCAAATATGCACCCAGTAGCAAAGTTTATCATCAACAACCCTTGCTCCTTGCAGACATCTGCCAAAGTGAGAGTACCCGTGACATTGGTACGGATGGTCTCAGTCTTGTGTGACTCACACCAATCGACATTCGGCCTACCAGTCACTCCAGCAGCATTAAAAACATGGGTTGGCTTCACATTCTGAATATCAGCCACAAGGGAGGAGCGATCCTCTAGGCGCCCTTTTCCATATTCAAATGGAATCCCTTGCTTTTCACACAATTTCCCCAGCAAACCCCCAATCCACCCTGTTCTACCATAGATCAAGAACTTAAAAGGAGGTTTCTGCTGAGTGCCAGTGTTCTTGGATGATGGGACCACCATTCGAGTATTAGTTGAGCCAAAGGATGAAGGATTTTTCCTCTTCAGATCCTTCAAAATGTCTCTCCATCCCACCAGGCATCATCAGCATCCTTGGATGAGGAAGCAATGCTCCAGTGACATCACCCCACCAATCAGGATTCTTTGTATACCAGTCCATGGTTTTCTTCAAGCCCTCTTCCCAAGTGGTCCTCTCAGACCAACCCAAGTTCTTCAGCTTTTTGATCATCGAGAAAGTATCTCTGATCATTAAATGGTCTGTTCTCTACAAATTTTATACTAGTGTCTGGGTCCATTGAGAAAAGTCTGCATATATCTTTTGCAACATCAACCACTCTCCTTTCCTTCTTTGTTCCGATGTTATACACATGGCCAACTTCTCCCTTGTGGAGAACAACCTCAAAAGCTTCGGCAACATCCTCACAGTAAAGATAACTCCTAACATTTGAACCGTCTCCATGAATTGGAAGATTCTTTCCTTGCATAGCCAGGAGAATGAACTTCGGAATAAGCTTTTCTGGAAATTGATTAGGGCCATAAACATTATTCCCTCTTGTGGTTATAACAGGTAAGCCATAGGATCTACCATAAGCCATGACAAGCATTTCAGCCCCAGCCTTGGTGGCAGAGTAAGGATTTGTGGGAAGAAGCTGAGAAGCCTCGTGGTTACCAACGACAGCATCTTCATCAGTTTCACCATAGACTTCATCAGTGCTTACATGGATGAACCTCCTGATCTGTCCAGTAACTTTGCATGCTTCTAATAGAACATGAGTACCGTATATATGTTGTTCTTGGTGAACTCAAAGCTATTACCAAAGGAGTTGTCAACATGGGTTTGAGCAGCAAAGTGCATTATTGTGTCAATGGACTCGGTGATGAGAAGGTAGTTGACAAGATCAGCACTACCAATATCCCCCTTCACAAACTTGAAGTTGGGAGATGATTTCTGGAAGGAAGGAGGTTCTTCAGATTAGAACAGTAATCAAGTTTGTCAAGTGCAACAATTTTGTAGTCAGGATAGCTCCGGACAAGCCGGTTGGCAACATGAGATGCAATTCAATATAAGCATAACATGTTTTATGATTTCCTTTCCCAGTTTCAACATAGGAAAAAATCTGCAAATCAACATAAACTAAAAGAATCCGGAATCTGATTTCTTTTCTATTTAGCCTGGTTGTCATGATTGCTCCAATAAAGAAAGCGATTTTATGGTTACTATACCATCCATTTTTATTTAAGGAAAGTATAATGTTTAACAAGAAAATAAGAAAAAACAAATCCGATGCAGGAAACACCTCAACTTAAGATAATGGCCTCACAAAATATCTCAGATCTAATCATAACACGAAACGAAAAGAGTTCAACTTCAACATACTCGAGAGAAACCAATCTAGAACCATAAAATGCAAACCCATATTTTTAATCAAAGAGGCTTAGCTTCCTCCAAAATTCTATTACAGTTATCAATTATGCAGACTCTACTGCACATATTTGATCTCTCAAACTCACCAAGAAACTCTAGAAATCAACAAAAATGTCAATATAAGAGGATACGCCAATTAATAATGCAAGATCCACAAAAGATATCTTCTACAAACATTCAAATAGGCACATCCAAAACGACAAATCGATTAATCATCCACCAAAAAACGAGATAGATTTCTCATGTTCGCGCATCAAAACCGGATGTTATTGGGAGAAAACAAACCAAGAGAGTTAGAAGAGCAAATAAACCAAATTTTCTTAAAAGATCACCCATTCAACCACAATGGGCCTTCAAGATCTTCTAGAAAACAAGCCAACAAAGAACATTGAGCAAATGCAGGAAACGCCCATGTAGCAATTCACGGAGATGAATTAAGGGGACTCACTGAAACGAGATCCGAAATGAAGGAGAATGAGAATGACGCCAAGACAGAATGTAAGACGAAAAGGTCAGATCACCGTTATATTGGATCTGCTGATGGGAGGAGGGAATCCTCCTCTTAGTTGCAGGAAAGTTGCTGCCTGCAGAGATGGGCCTCCAGAGAGAGAGAGAGAGAGAAAGAGGTAGTTGAAAAATGGACGATATGGTTGAGGCAAGACCTGACCGGGACCCCCTATAAATAGCGTAGAGAGAGAGAGAGAGAGAGGGGTCATGCAAAGTCGATGTCAATTTTCAACGGGGATTGGTGCCACCTCGTAAGGTTCGTCCCCATTGGTAACTTCTGCATCCCTCCGGAGACATGCCTGGAAATTTAATTTTCGTCATTTCCAAAGTCTAAAAAGTCTCTGCAATTTAAGCAAAGAACCTCCACTCTACCGATTAGACATGGGTATTTTGAAACCGATCCACAAAACCGACGCGAAACCAAACTGAAGCCAGAATTGAAACAGTGAACCCTAGAACCTGCAGTTCCTAGCTTTTCATTTTGATTTTTTATTTGATTTATTAAACTTATTCATCTAAAATACTTCCCTTTCAACGTGTAACAAAAGTAGAAATGGAGATTGATCCTGGAACCAAATTTTGATCGTAACTGAAACAACAAAGCCAAATAAGAAACCAAAACCGAATCCGCATAGGGGATAACACAGTCGTGCTTCGAGGTTCAGGTTTTGTGTCCACTGGTCATGCGAAAGAAAAACAATGAAAACTTACACGCGTGTGCATCTATATATAAAGAGAGAGAGGGGTAATTCTAAATGTCTTTTGATGTACTATCTCACATAAATTTTGGATATACATATATATATATATATATGTATATATATATACACATATATATTGTTGTGAGATAAATAGAAGTCAGTTTGAATTTCGGGTTGTCTTTGGGTTGGGATTGCATACTTGTTGGCAACTTCGATTAAAGTTTTTGAGACCATTGAGGTTCAGGTTGAAAGATCAGTTGGAGTCGAAATGCTTTGGATCTGCATATGCTGGATCCAACACCCAGCCCGTTTGTAAAACAGGTCAAGATCTTGAACCCGACCCAAACGTGCGGTTCTATAAAGATCGGGTCCAATCATATCCATTCTTTAGGGTTGTTCCCCTAAAGCCGATCCATGCGCAAACCCTAGTAATTAAACGTTTACCATTAAAACAAAGGCCATTTATTATATCATTATACTAAAATAACACATGGGTCCTCAACAGAAAAAAAATAACATATGGGTGTTAAAACGGACCTTATTTATTCTCATAAATGGCATTGAAGCACACATCATTCCTTGTATGTCTCACAAGGCATGATGCCTCCTTTTTATTTATTTATTTATTTATTTCCTTTTGATATAAGAGGAAGCCTAAACCTAACACGCACTCACACTTGCACTTTTGAGAGTCGAACTCCCCACCACGAGCAATGGAGTTAGAGCGCCCTGCCTTTGAGCCAACTCACTGGGTACTCCTTTTTGTTTCTTTCTAGAACCGAGAAAAGAAGACCTCCTTGAGATTTATTTTGTTTTATTTTAGTTTTTTTTTACAAAGAAAGACTGAAGCCTAACACACGCACAAGCATACACCTCTGCCCCTCACTCACGCACAAGCATACACCTCCGCCCCTCACTCTTCTGAAATCGAACTCACCACGACAACATGGGGAGTTAGAGAGTCACCAGAAAAAGGGCTAACACACACATCACATACATCATGGGATATATAGAGCACCTCCTCCTTCTCCTAATATATTTTTTTCAATAAGAATGGTAATATTCGTACAAAAGATTATTGGACCAAAATTATTTATTCCTTGGGTATTAAAGTTTAAGAACCTAGAGCGATAGCTCAATGGTAGAGAGTTTTGACAAGTGAGAATTCGACTTGAAGGGTGCATGGCTTGACTTCCTGTCATAAAAAAAGAAAAAGAAAAAGAAAAAGAAAAGAAAAACGTATAGATGCATCAAAGCAGGCACCGATATGGTACTTTGCTTTGCCCCGTTATTAAATGACCATCCGGCGTTTCTTATTGTATTTCACGAATTAAAGTATTTTAGATGTGCTAACGGCTCAACCAAATACTATATTTCAGGTCAATTGTACCTAAAAGTTATGTAGTCAGGCGATAATTTCAATATGACTGCCGAAAAAAATGAATAACATACAAGAAACTGTGTTGAAAATAACGATATAAACATGCTCTTTTTGTTTTTTTTGAGATATCTTTATAAAAAGGATAATTATGTCACTCCAACCAGAAACCCATGATACCATGCCTATCCTTTAAAACTTGATACAATATAATGAACAAAGATTAATTCCTATATTGAAGTTATTCTTCAACCTAAACGGTTCAAACTTTGCCCCTATTTATATTAAACATTTCAAAGCAAAAATAACAACATAATTTTCAGTCCTGAGAGCAAATGCTGCAACTGAAATACGGCACGAGTCTAATTTAATCGCCAAGCAGATCGTCTTCCGCCATGCATATGGGCCCTTGGTAGCACTGGCGGCGCACCGAAGGCAGGAAGGTCATGCCTGAAGGTCGAGGTTTATTTCCCAAGGAGTAGACCCAAGTGATCATCAACTCATCTAAGAGCCCTGTCCCACATTATGCATATATAAAACCATGCATTTTTTTGGTGAGCCAGATACTTTCTTATCAGTCTGGCACGTGCACACACACACATGTGATTCCAGCTAATATGACCTGACATACCGAACCCAAATAGCAGCTTGGTTCATTTATCAGTCCTACTTCTCATAAGATTCAGGATTCATAGCATCCAAAATAAAGTTCCCCTAGATCACCTTAATCTCCCTGCATGTCAATCTTTGTTAGAGACCCATGCAAACTAGGGAACATAAGGAAGATAAGAGTGCACACCCATTCTCGGTCTTCATGTAGAGCATCTGAGTTCAACCGAGCCCACTCGCGGCTGTGTCTTTTGATGATTTCATTTGAAACCAACCTCACCCCATGAGAACGAGAAACATGTGATCAGGCTTTCTAAGATGCTTGCAAAATAAGCTGCAATTGAATTAGGTTCAGATTGTATGAACCCAGTCCAGATAAGACTTGCATTAAGTGAGCCCAAACTCCGACTTAAGTGGAATGCCTTGTCTGGATGGAGGCTGCTTTTGTGCTGGACCTTGTGAATAAATTGGGGCCCAAAGGCACATGCACACAGAAGAGCACCAACGACCAAATCACTCTGGCGACACGACACTGCAATTGTAGAGAAAAGCAGGGCCACAGACTCGGGGCCGTATATACGCCATAAGTGATCGGGAGTAGGATTCATACACACTGACTGATGCCGTGATACGGGTTTTATGATTGATCACACATAGTTTAGGTCCAATCTCTAGCTCAAGACCTATAGCAGAGCGTTACCAGGGATGTTAATGGAGTGGAGATCAAGGTCCCTGTCCTCATCCCTATTTAGGAACCCCCCTCTGTGCGTGCCACCACCGCATCCTGCAGGAACGGGCATGTTCACTCCTCCCCACTCTGATCCCTGGCCACCCAACGGCCCCATTTGGAACGGGGCCCTATAGAGAGTGAGGGATCCCGACCCTATGAACATCCCTAAGCACTACTATCATCATTTTTCATCAGTCTAGTTCACATTGGCAATGGATTCTATGCTATTGCACTAGTTTTTTGTCTGGTGGATTCCAAGCATAGGCATGGTGGCTCATGAACTTACCTCAGATTTGGGCTATCGACGTATCATCCTAGAATTAGATTTGCATTGCTTAGTGGAGCTCCTAAACAGTGATCGGCCCGGCCGAGCTAATGTTGCTACCCTCATCAACTGCATCAATGCACTTCCCCATCAGGAACCGGTGGCGCCGGTCGAGTATCTTGCTCATGGCAATTTCCAAATGTTGGCCCGTTTGCACTTCCAGCTGAGTGCTTCAAGTTCCACTCATCTCTTGTTGTTTGTGGATAAAATGGACATACCTTATATACGTTTACCAAGGCCTGTTATATAAGGTAGGTGAGGGTCGCAGCCGGATGTAAGGGGGTGTTTAATTACAAGGCATGGGCCTTAATGCCGAGTTCACATCGTAATCAAAAGTAGGCCCCAAAACACGTTTGATTTACGAGGCTGACCTGCAGCTCACTCCTTAGAGTGGACCAGTGCTGGAACTGGGTCTGCAGTGACAGTTCCATAGGCCCAACCTCTTAATCAAGCACCCCCTAAGAGTTTTCATGAATCAGGGGCAATTTTAAGTTTTGTTGGCATTTATACAAAACAAAACAAACAAGCATGCCCTAAGAAGAAACTGAGCCATTAAAAAACACAAGCTGCTGATCTAATTTTCTTATTTCCTTTTCTTCCTTCAAATCTTTCTACAAGATTTATTTCATTGATAACATATAACATACCCTTTGGTTACTAAAAAATGTAATTGTACAATATCAGATATGGACCAGAGAGAGAGGAATCAGCAAAGCCTGAAGGCATAACATAATACTTATCCTCCTTCACTTTGCTAAAACCCAAAACCTCTCCTTAAACAGAGAAGAATCGAAAGATCCTTACCATTTACATTTTCACTCTACAAAACCACAAGTCTGTAATAATTCATTAGAGAAGTTTAGATGCTTACTCCACAGGAGCTTTAGATCAGGAAAACCAATCTCCAGCCACGGCTTCGCCGGGCCGCTGAAGTGTATAACAGCAGCATCTTCCAGAGTTCGCAGATCAATCTCGGGCCTGTATCCCAGCCCAGAAACATGCCATTTAGAATCAATTATATGCACATCTCCATCAAATGCGAGTAAGGCTGGAGGCAATGTGCCCAGACGCCACAAGGTCAAGCCTGAATCCAGGTTCTGCACAGAAAGAAAGGCATGAAACCATTGGCAGCTGAACATACAAGAAGTGACTTACTAAACAGAACCTTGGTGGACACTGCCTGAGTTTTGACAATGTGCTCACCATTGGATTGGTGAATCATACTTGGTAGTCTGTGTTTGATAAGGATCAGGGTGCGGACTAATTTTGCTGCACGCATCAGCAGTTGGCAACCACCACGTGCATTCGCGTGTGTAGTTATACAAACATGTGCGAGCAAGCGTGCACAATTGCTAGGTTTGACATAAGTGAACCATGCAGTTAGTAAGATTGCTAACGTGCTAGTGTCCAATCATAAATGAACTAATTCACATACGCTACTATAAGAAACAACGCTATATTTCCTATGCATGAAATGAACAAAAGATGGCATCATTTATGAATATTTCCTGTGTTGTTTTTTCTTTTGGCAGTATTTAAGTTTGAACTCCAACGAAAGGAGGAGGGTTGCATTAAGTTTCTAACAGTCGTCACAAAACTTTATCAGATTTATTACAATGGATTCTAGACATTACAACTATTTGATTCTAGGCAGTGTTTAAGTTTGTTCAGCTTGACAAAAGAAGCCCCAGTCCTGACTAATCCTAGCATGGGGCATAGAGATTAAAGGGCCCTTCCAATAAAAAGGGAATAGTAACAGCCATTTTCAAAGCACTGGCTTGACAATGGAGAAGAATAGATTGTGTGTTCTCAAGATACCAATCAAATGAGATCATGTAAAGGAGTCCATTGGAAATCTTAGAAAGGGCAGCTGGCTTTCCAGTACCATGCAATGCAAGCTCTTTTATTGGTAACTGAAGTCTTTACCCACCCTAGATGGGGTTGGCTGCATGGGTTCTCAATTGCTGATCTACTATATCTTGGGTCATGCCCAACATTTAAATTTAAACGAGCAGATGATGTTTTACGGTTTCTTTCAACAATGTGAAGACTTTTTCCAGCCTCTTGTATAGTGTATACCTTCAACTTCCCACATCGTTGCGCTGATGCTTCATATGACCATTCTTATGTGTCCAAGCTACCTTGATTGTCGTTTTCTCGTTTGTCTCTTATTGGTGCCTTTTAGTGTGTAATCAATAGTGAGCTTGTTCATGAATATACAAATATATAATCGACAGAAGACACGAGCAGAAAGTTTACCAGCTTAAGCCAATAGTGGTATCTTTCTGTGATGTCAGTCTGCCTCCATGCTCGAAGATCGAAGATATTCATGCCATAAGCCCATGAAAGCCGTTCCTTCTCGAAGTTTCTTGATACAAATGGATTTGAGAAGTTCAAATAAATCTCCAACTTCTTGGATGTTTCAACTGCGCCATTCACTTTTCCACGCAGATCTATCTCCCACAATTGTGACAGGTCATGTTGAACAACGACATCATCATCAAGGAAGACAACTTTGTTGAGCTTCGGAAACAACTGCTTGTTTTAAAATTTTCATGAAAAAATTCATACTTTTATCACCACAATGATACTTGCAATAATTTCACTACAATTTAGTTACAGTTACATCAAACATTTGTGAAACTGGTGGACAAAGCCTTTTGAAAAGGTGAATGGCATACTGGCATGGATGGTTACATACAGTTCTTGGAATATCCACTATGGAATGAAATCATTTCCAACTATTCGTTATCATCCTTTTGTGCTAGTCATAATTATATAGTAAAAACATTGGAACCCAATGTTAAGTTTCCCTTCTCATATAGATCCCATGCATGTCTGTAGAAATATCTTATCATCCGTTTGGAGGAAACTTTTCGCCTTCTCCAAAATGAGTAAGCATAAGAGAAAAAAGAAATGTCCTATTAGCTATCTTCAATATGATCATGTGCAGGTGGTGGTTCCAACCAAGAGAAACATTAGCAATCATAGAGAAAATTTAGCCTGCTATTGGTAGGTCAAAGAACCTATAATGTTGATGAGATAATCTTGTTTATCAATGGTCTCCAATGTAAAGCCGATCACATGATATGATGTGCTCACTCATTTTCTAGTTCGGTAACTAAACAAATGCCTACTGCAAAAACATATCTCCATTATAACACAAAAGATAAACTCACCTCAGGCAGATAGATCCTCATGTGGTTCAAGAATGAAACATGGTTAGGGCTACGTCGAGCTTCCATCTCTCTCCCCATGTCACTTGACAGATGTGCCAGACTTGTACCTCGCCACTGGTCATAAAAGTACTCCTTAATTGCTCCATGCATCTTTATGATCTCCATCACCTTAACCTTTGACTCTGATGGCCAGTCGAGCTGGTGGAGACCCTTTACCTCCAATACTGCTGGATGGAAATCTGGGTTCAGAGAAAACCAGGCATGCATGGATGCATAGGTTTTCTTGTCGGTGATAATATGGAAGACTGCATTCTCTGGCCTAACAATGCTTTTGACTGCAGATGCAATAACAACACCAGCAGCAAGAACATTGTCAGTTAGGAGGACATAGTGGTGATACAAATTGCTGGTCAGTCGTGTAACCGAATCAGGAGAGGGCAGTTGTGTACGAGCAGCAGCATTTGATGAATACTCATCCGCAAGCTTCAGCGTCAGGCAGTGCAGACTTTTGGGGACACCAATGGATGCATAGTGACGATATATGTACCCCTGCAGCTTTGCTGAATGAGCCCTCTGATCCATTTTTGATAGCTGAAAGCAGAAGAAAAAGGGAACACTTAAGCTGAATCCATGGAGAAGATTTGACTGCATGAAGCAACATTTCGTAAGTTAATATTTCTGCACAAAGATGTCCATAATTTAGTGAACAGTATATAACATGAACCAGGGATAGACAGAGAGAACTCTCACAGAATATATGGAAAAATAAGGACGTCCAGAGGGTTGCTGTCCAATAGAGTTCAGGCAAAGAACGATAACAAGACTGCATGCATGCTTGTCCGCATGCATGTGTTCAATACAATGGCATAGTCTAATGAAAGTTCCTTGTTGCAATTATAGGAGCCCATGTGATAACAAAAGAAACCAAGTTGTCCTACAGCTTTTGGGCTTCATCAGGAAAACTCATTTGCCCTTGCTTTAATGAGAATAAAATGAAATACATGAAACAGTCGCTGATGAAAAATAGTACATGAGAAGACTTTGTTATGGATAAGAAAGTTATCTGACAAGAAAGTTCAAGCGTTCTACATGTAAAGAGCATTGCTTTCTGAGACTTTGTTTAACTGATGAATTCTGAAATGCACGAATCATGGCTCAACTCTACAAATCATACATTAAACATCGGACTATCTGCTACACATCATGCAAAGTCATGGGCATGTCCACAATAATGTGGTTCTCGGACCATGACAGATATGTCTATCTATTCAAAACTCATGTTGGGTGGAGTGTTAGGGTTCCCCGGGTTTGTGTTGGGTTGGGGTGGCCAGTGGTATGTGCGGGTGGGTGCGGTGTTCGGGGATGTGGTGGTGGAGTGTTAGGGTTTCCGGTGTGGTTCCCAGGGTGGTGTGGTGTGCCAGGTGGTGAGCTAATGCCTGTTTCTGCAACTATGAATTCCCAAACTGTTACTGAAAAAGGTTTTATTTTTATTGCAGTTTATGCAATAGACTGTTACTTCAACTTCCAGCAGTGCGTAGAACTAAAGGAATGTAGTGTTTGTTGTGTTCTGCGAGTTCATGACAAGTTTGGAAGCCAGTTCTTGGACCATATACCTTTTTGATTTTGTTGGATGTGGCTGTAATTTGATCCGATCAGAAGTTGGCCTTCCTTTCTGCCTCTTTCAATTTCTTTGATTAATCATTAAACTATTACTTCCATTGACATACATTAACCTTATAAGAGACATGTACGATGGTGCAAAAACAAGTGTGAGGACTCATGAAGGAATGACAGACTTCTTTGAAGTTAATATTGGGTTACATCAAGGATCAACTTTAAGTCCATACTTATTTATAATGGTGATTGATGAGTTAACAAAACATATTCAAGATAAAGTACCTTGGTGTATGTTATTTATAGACGACATTATGTTAGTGGAGGAGTCTAAGGAAAAAGTTAATAGAAAATTGGAACTATAGAGAGAAACATTAGAAAGCAAAAGCCTCCGACTTAGTAGAACAAAGACTGGAATGTAAGTTTGATCATTTGGTTACTTCATAGGACTCGGAAATTAAAATTGGCACACATTGCATTCTCGAAAAGGAAAGTTTTAAATACATAGGGTCAATTTTTCAAAGTGATGGAAGAATTGATGGATATGTTACTTATAGAATTAATGTTGGTTGGTTAAAATGGAGAGGAGCATCAGGTATTTCTTTGTGATAAGAAGATACCATTAAAGTTAAAAGGTAAATATTATAGAGCAACAATTAGACCTGCCATGTTTTATGGTTTTGAGTGTTGGGCAGTTAACCATCCACATGTACAAAAGATGTCTCTGACAAAAATAAAGATGTTGAGATTGATGAGTGGTCATATAAGAAAAGACCGTATACATAATGAGGTTATTAGAAACAAATTAGGAGTGGCACCAATAGAGGATAAAATGAGAGAATATTATTTAAGATAGTTTGGACATATAGAAAGAAGATCACAAGAAAAACCTGTAAGAAGGTATGAAAAACTAAATTTAGAAAGTATTAAAAGAGGTAGAGGACGACCACAAAAGTGTTGGAAAGAAACAATAAAGAATGATCTAGCTTATTGTGAGTTAACTGCTAACATGGCACATGATAGGTCTCTGTGGAAACAAAGAATCCATGTAGCCGACCCCGTCTAGTATGGGAAAAGGCTTAGTTGTTGTTGTTGTAATCATTAAACTATTACTCATGTATGCAGTTTTATAAGAACATCTGTAGCAACTTAGAAGATATCATATCGAAGCCACCAGAGGAAGCAAATGACCAAGCATTTTGGTGGCAATGAGTTGAAGGTTGATGATTACGCGCTTGCAGTAGCATGATAGGATCACCCGCAGAAAGGAGAGATAAGAATACCAAATTTGATGTTGCAGGCATCATCATAAAGAAATAATTTAATAATTTATAGACAGCATGATATGTGGATCCTAACACAATTTAAGAGGGAAAACAACAACGGAAGCAGTTAGCTCATTTAAACCTGATATATTTACATACCAATGCTTTGGTTTTCAAGACAAACATGTCCACGTTGTTGGTGTTAGCCCTCAAATCAGCAATAATATCATCCAATGACTCAGGAACATTCTCATCCGTTAGTTTCCCATTTTCATGTTCAGCTTTAAGAATGGCCCATGTCAAGTCTGCTGTCAATGCCTGCATTAATAATTTACGCTCAAGGTTCAGCAGCAAATGTATAGCCATAAAGCAAAGCAATCAGAGATATACTGATAAAGCATTTCCCAACCATTAGAAACATATGAGGAGATTAGTCTCTAAACATTATAAAACCTGATCGCTTAATACTTCTCAAGTTTATTGGAAGTTAGTCACAAGACCAACCTGCTTATTCATACCTGTCCCCGGCTTGAGGTTGCCAACCTGATTACACCTACTTGTATCTTTCTCGTAAAGGTCGTTCTTATAGTCACGACTACTAGAAGATAAGCTAACCAAAAGTGTTAAGAACAAGGAACAAATTTCATTTTTCGACATGTTTTTGAGGAAGCAGACATGCATTTTCATAGGGTTTCACTGAAGAGGTTTAAACAAATATCAGACCACCAAAGTATTTTTTTCAGTTGATATACCTAGGGGGTTACGCTGTTGAGGAGACATGGACAAATGAATGTCACAACACGACACTTTTGGTTTATGCAAGTTCTCAACTGTAAAATTTTCAGATCAACCACCCACCAATTTTATGTGGATGATGATAAGCAGGCATACCATGTTCCCTTCCTTCATTTCCCACAATTTTCATTTAAAATCATGATTTATGTAGGGCACCAACTCAAATTAGGTGAATTTGCTATCATGGATACTGTAGCATTTTCTGGCTTTCTGTATCACAGTGCCATCATAAAGTGACTACAGATCGTGGAATTTCATGTCCAACGACGATGGTGTCTTCCGCATCTCTTACACCCTCACTGTTTAGGAAATGAAAAGCACCTTATAAACTGCATGAACAAGACAGCATCCGATGGGAGTCCTTGATTACTATCTAACATGAGATACAGGTCTCTCTCGCCGATGGTAAACGTTGCGGGTTTCCAGCTGAACTGTTGGAACACAGTACGTTTGCTCGCTATACCCTATCATACAATGAGGCTAGCCACGATAAGACCTTTCGCATTCTAGAATTGATGATCAAATCTCCGTACCAGTCTACCTGGATTATTAACTATTCTACTTTCACAAGGTCTGACAGATTGTCCCTTGACCGTCTGAACCGTAGACATTTCATTATATTGAATGAGCAGGGTATGTCATAAAAGTTTTATGCATTTATTAAAGAGCGTACCCTCGAAGCATCTCCGCCCATCCATTGAAGCCGTTGACCCAGTGTCCCAATGCAATCTGCTCAGTCAACCATCAAGCACACGGAATTCTATCAATAACGTGAGAATAGTTTGGAAAATGGAAAAACCCAAGGTCCCAAACCCACATATATATATATATATATAGAGAGAGAGAGAGAGAGAGAGAGAGAGAGAGCAGAAAGTAAATAGCCGGTCACTTCATCCCCAGTTTCGAGCCGCGTGTAATCTTTCACCGCCTCCACGAAAACGCCGTAAGTCACAACGCAACCAGAAAAAAGAAAACGCCGGGAGTCACTAATCCATCCCATATTCTCAGGATTCATTCCCTCCGGACCATGAGCACTTCGATATCCCAAAAACGTAAGTTCAGCGTGGACTGACTGTGGCTCGTGGGCACTTGGGCGACGATCTTTATCTTTTTAAGCTAATGATCAGAGCCTAAAATACGCTAAATAACTTTCCAAAGATGGGGCCCAACTCCTAACCCAATCGACAACTCGACGTATATCTGAACATTCTCTTGGATGCAAAAGGAGATGGCTTCTTGTTTGCAACTTCAACTCATCTTGGTAAGAGGAAAACTTGTTCCTGTAGGTCAGCCCCCACTTGGTTCTGCTTGTATCTGCTCGAGTGATAAAGTATATATGCAGGCACAAAGAGCAATAGGGGTCGCTTAACAAGTTAAAGGTCCGGCGTGTGCATTTGCTTAGGCCTCCCATTGTACCAAAGAACGAGAATATATGCCAGGAAAACATGATGGCGATGGATGAATATGAATGGGTCAAGAACTTTAATTTAACAATAAGTAATGTATAAGAATCATTTTTAAATTAAACAAGCAGGAGATTTATTTTTCCAGTAAAAATAATATAGAAGTCTTAAGGCTTTTAACAAACAAATTCGTGTTCGGCTCTTTAAGCTTAAAGCATGTCTTGGTATAAACTCAAGGAGACAAGTACAAACAGCTTTACCATGGCTCCTTTAGCTTGATTTACAGCTCTAACTCCACGCAAAAATTGTTTGGTTTCTATTGATAGGACTAGAGTTGCTACAGCAACTTACATGGCAGTATGTTCAAATGATTTAGCAACCGAATTATCAGCTTCCATCATGTACAGGATTGTTCAGGTTAATGGAAACTCGATTCAGACGCTCCTGTCTCTTGTTTCTTTTTAAAATGTATAACGTGATCCAATATAAGATTTGTCACAAATCGACTGCATGAGAAGACTTGCTAGCCCCGAATTTAACTCTATGCTTGTCACATGATATAGAATGTATTTACTACTCATTAACGACTTACGTGAGAAGGGCAGAACCAAAGGAGTATCGTTCTCTCTCTCTCTCTCTCTCTCTCTCTCTCTCTCTCTCTCTCTCTCTCTCTGAGTGCACAATCCCGCACCTCGTATGATTACACTGCTTCGACCACTGATCACCGCCCCTCTATAACCTTTCTCTACTTCTCAACTTACCAAAACCACTTTCTATTAGTCAAAACAACCATCAAAACCAACTAAACTTAAAAATATTTAAGTTTTTTTTTAAGTGGTTTTGACAATAACAACACCGGTTTTCATTTGTGAAGGACAATTTGACCAGTAGAAGTACAATGAAAGGTGGTGAAGGAAGATGAGTGATGGTTGAAGCACATGAAACGAGACTTAATTCAGCATGAATCCTCCACTCATAGTACACACACACACACACAGAAGAACCTAAGCTAGCTCAAACCTATTCACGTTCATCTTGTTTTGCTTATCTAGAATTGGGCTTATTATAGCTACATTTTAGCATGTTCTATGGATAAATGAGTCGGACCTTTCTCCACAAATGTCAAACCAAGCCTTCCCCAAACTGTGTGGATCGAACACTGGATTCTTTAGGAGCTCAAAAGATTACTTTACTAGACGAAAATAGAGGTGCAGAAAAAGCTAAGCCACTTGAACTCTATTCACCTTCGTCTTGTTTAGCTGGCCTATATTATGCTCGCTGTAGCTTCCCTGCAACGATTAAATGAGACAAGTCCAGAAAACAAAACCAAGCCACATCCTTCTCTATGTAAGGTCAGATCCAATGAAGTCTTTATCCTCATTGTAGTTTATCCTGTGTCATTAACAATTAACCCTGCTCATGTGGCATAATTTCCTTTCAATAATTTTGAAGTCTTTCACCATTTTGTTTGAAGGATTCACCGTTTAGTTTCTAATACCTTCTCATCAAAGCTTCATCTAGCTGCTTCTCCAAATGTCCAAATATATTGTCTTCGTTTCACACCAAACTTATCACTATTAGCCTCATTGGGGCACAATTTTTCTTTATATGGCCACATGTCCTTTCTAACATATTCATTTTCTCCACTAACATCTTCATCTACCGATGGTTAAGTGCCACCTCACCAGTAAGTAGTCCAGAGACAAGCCTCCATGAGAGAGAGAGACAGACTAGTATGTTAGAATCTGAATCGAGACCATTAGGCTGAAAACTTGAGCATAATTGAGTTTGGTGCCCACCAGTATTGTCACGTCACACAGACTAAAAAGGTACAGAATTCATGCTTTTTTCTCCACCATTTGTTGAATAAATTAATTATAAAAGATTTCCCTTCATAATTTTATTTCTGTTTAGTCAAGCAGCTAGAGCTTGGTTCCCAACACAAACTAGACCCGATCTACCAAGTTTTGACAGGCCAAAGCTCGGCTTCAATCAAGCTTTAACGGTCGAGAGCTCATTCAAGGTCCACCCATCAGAAGCCCCAACCAGGAAGAGCTAAAAGACTTGCTTATTCAATTCCTAAGCTAAGGCGTGTCCGAATTACAGAACATCGGAAAACAAAGCTAAATTACGACACCGCCTCGGCCGCATATTAGGAATACTACTCACAAATACATCAGCAGGCATAACCTCCATCAGATTCCTCCTACGAAGTCACCAGATTCGCCCGGCAATGGCCTAATTTGATAAATATAGGATAAAAGCAATCACCAAGTCGTCCAATATCAATTTGTTATACCCGCTCTGTAACTAAACTCCACCATTGGAAGCATCCATACTATCTTAAATTTGCTATTGCAAGGCAAAAGATATAGGGAATCCATCTTCGTATCCTTGCTAACCAAAACCAAGCCTTTCTCCATGTTATGTGGATTAAGTTACACGGATTTTTATTCGTGTTTTTTGAGGCCTTCTGCTGCTCCTAATATACGCTTTACAATCCTTGGAATAGCTTCTACTGAGTTTTACGCTGTCCATTTAGTAGTTAATGCCTTGTTGGGGCTCAAACCGGCTATTGAAGAAAGTTGAAACCCTTACCACAACCGGAGTTGCCTCCATCTTCTTGCTGCTAAATACATAATCAAAGCCTCATAAATAATCTATGGCATTATATTGTTACACAGTTTCAAGTTATCACATTGTGATGTGACCTAATTGCGCCGACTGACCAATTAACGCACACGCTGAAATGGACCGCCAAGTTCCCAATTTCAGCAATGAAATGGATACCGCAAATTAGTAGTAAAGAAAGATCCAAAGAGCTTTTGGTGGCATCTAATGCCTTATCTATTGTGTAGAGAAGAGGAGATGGAGTTTTGTCTGCCCCAACCTATCATCCAAGAGGGCTTGTTTGAAGTAGGACATCAACGACCATAGGTTGAAAATTCTGAAATTATCTTTTTCACTGTCTTTTAAAGTCCATTCTAATTGGCAACCATGAATTTGGGACAGCGGCCTTACCATTCATGCTCGAGTTCAGTACAATATAATGCAGGATTTCGTAGGATGAAGTGAGAAGATTGTGTTCTGCGTAGGATGGGAAAACAAGCAATTGCTCATGATTCAGGCCGGTTTGACTAGTGCCGACTATGCTGTGTTCAGCTCTGTTACTGATGATGAGTTCTACGTTGATGCATAATGGAACTGACACAAAAAATCAAGGTCCAATTCCCTTGGAACGTTGCATCAAACACACCCTTATGGTCTGTTTGTGTGGTAGAACTAGTATTGGAGGTCCGGCACTTGTGGTGTAGGAACGACACAAGCCTGGAACCATATCCTCACAAAATAATTGGCTTAAAGGAACTCGAAATTTCAGGCAAGATGAAAGAGAACTATTAAAGTCATAGTATCATTTTATGGAGTTTCAAGTGCATCTTTTGCAAAGTTTCATGACAACAAGTTCCTCGATGTTCCATACCACAAGCAGACCCTTGGTCGGCTCATAAAACAGTCTAGAATGGGTAGTTTCAGCTCTCCTCATCACGTGCCGACACAACTTTCTTTCCTTTACGTACCCCAATAAACTAATTCATAACTTGATGAAGTAACGAATCCATTTTCCGTTGAACCATAAACAATTTATGAACTTTTTATGAAAAAACTCATGTTTGGCTCATTAACTCGCAGCTCGTTTCAGTGTGACATAATATCTTTATATGAGCAGAGCTTATCAATCATCATGTGAGCAAACAAGGCAAACCACCGAAGCATCAATGCAATGAGACAAGTGATGATCAGGACATTTAAGCTCATTTAGCTAATTTTACAGCCTATTCCAAGGGTGTAAATTACCAATAAGAAGCTAAATCCAAGAGAATTTCCTACGTGCAAAAATATTAATATGGAGAGGGTGCATCGCACTTCCAATAACACAACCTTAGAGACGTATACCTTTTAGAGGTGTTAATATCAATTTTCTTTTCATCTTAGGAACTCATTCCCACATATAAAATAAATTGCTCACACTTTTAGTAGATTGATCTTCTTCTTAAATGCCATAGAGCGCCTAGATACGGTGCCATTTCGAATGTCAGAACCCATTTTTTCCATTTCTTCACAATCTTTATAGAGAAATTTTGACATTGGGTCAGAACTTTTTCTGACATCGAGCCAAATTTGCACTCAGCCAGCTGGATTTAGTAATACAACAGGGGAGACCGCCTAGACCACATTTGGATTTCGGTATGTGTAATTTTTGCATCAAGTCCAAATCACAGCTCAAACAGTCAAACCCACCACACAACCCAAAACTAACCACACCAGTTTTGTTTTTTTACATTTTTAGTGAAAATTTACATTCCATTATCTCAAGAGAAATAAGGTCGCGATCTGAACGACACTGTGGCTGAGAAAACATGCACCAATTTGGAATTTGTGAATGGGGCTCAGTCTGTCCCCATGCGGAGATGAACGGAAAGAGACTTCTATGACCAACGCATCGGTTATAATAGAATATGACTTGGTCTGCTCTCCCATCAATCGTGAGACGATCACAGTAGCCTTCTCTTGTCGGCTGCACAGTGCCCATCATATTCATTTGACACTGACGTTAAGAAAAGCATCTTATACCTCCCTCGCTGAACAATAGGTTGCAGGAAGGGATGTGTTAACAGATCGGATCCAAAATCATGGTCATGCATGACGGCCTTGATGGAGAACAGGTCCAAATCACGATCTTTGCTCTAATAAAGTCAGGATTCCGATCTAGATGTGGACCGTATACTTCACTATAGAAGTGAAGAATAGCTTCTAGATGAGGATGTCAATGGATCGGAGTTTATCCAGAACAGACACTAGGCTTCACTACTACAATTGTCGCTAGGTGGACGAATATGGTGCCACGTACTTGATACGATTCTTCATAACTGCCATTCTAATTCAATCTCCATCTCCATCTTATGCTATGTTTGAATCCAAAAGCCCCAAATCACATTTTTGTAATTTCTCTTTTGGGTCGTCTATGATCTCTCGTTATGGTAATCATCCTTCAACTCCATCCTCATATTGGACTCATCTAGCTGTCTCTTGGTACCAACAACTCGCCGTAAACACATCATCTTACCTCGTTATCGGATACAATTCGAACCAAAACCAGAACGTAGCTCCAAGCCTTATCAACACCAAGTAGGCTCACCTACAAAGATCTTAGTCGTTATCATGCTCGATCTTTGGTGCGTTCGCATATAACACTAAAAATGGAAGAGTATACTCATCCCTGATCTTTGAAGTTAAGCTCTCAGATCTTCTTACCGGAGCTCGACTCGATGGCCTCCAGAGATCCCAAAACCATCTTAGTCTCTGGAGAATGATTGAATTTGAAAATTAGAGACAATTCCACCACTAAAACCTTCACGTATTCTTCACAACGTGGTAGTTGACGAAATTAAAAACTACACGCATTATTAGTCTTCTAACAAGTCTGGCAAGCTCAGAACGCACGTTAGTGCTTAGCTCGTCCAAAGCAAACGAATCAACCATTTTAAAGATCAACAAAATCAAAATGGTTTTAACAAAAGGTTAAAACATGTTAAGAAAATGTTTTGGAAAAAAAAGAAGTGGTGCTACCACCAACGCAACGGCATGCAGTGGCGGACCTACCCAAAATTCCGAAAAGTCTATAGCTTAGCTCTACCCAAAACCATCCAAGGGGCGATTTGCTCCACCCCAAGAAGTGTTTCTAAATCCGCCACTGGCGGCATAAATGAATTAATAAATACGCAACTTTATATCATAAGATAACCTGAAATATTGACCTTTAAATAACGTACTCTCAAAGCTAGTCAATATATCAGGGTATATGATGTTTATCACCTATTTAGCACAAGAAAGTATGTTATCCTTCTTTTTTCCAAGGGGGGTGGTTTACAACGGGTTGGCCTAAGCCAGGTATGCATGGCCCAGGTATCGAACGCACGACCTGCATCCATTTACTCAACCCTCCTGCCGCATAAGCTAACGGTGTGAGTGCACAAGGTAATTAAATTCAACTATTAAATCGGTTCCACAATTTAAGATCGAGCAGTAAGAATGCATGTAGAAGCGAACTGAAACGATAACTAGCTTAACGTTACGTTTCTTTCTGATAATCACTGAATTAGTCTCTTATAGTTTTTGCAATTAGCATATATCTAAAACTAAGTTTTACGACTTTCCAATTTACCGCTTACCTGTAAATACACATTAGGAATTTAACGCTTTTTAGACTACCTCTTGACTGTAAATAAGTAATTACTTCTCTGGTGAGAGAGAGAGAGAGAGAGAGAGAGTTACCGAGGGAATAGCATCTGGCCGCACCGTCGAGGGCGAGGATGGCCGTCCGGAAGAAGATGAATGGTAGGAGGATCATCACCAGGAACACCGTCGGTAGAACGGAACGCCAGGACAGTCGCCGGTGAAATGCCGCCTTAGCAGTTCTTTCCCCGCCGTGCGTCTTCACGATCTGCGGCAAACAATCCGTCGCCGAGACGGTTACCTTTCTGTGGCTCGGCAGCAAGTGAAGTTGCATCTTTCCCATGAATTCCTATCCTTCCACTTTTCGGACGTCAAAACCCTAATCTCCTCTTCCTCCTCATCCTTTCAACCCAAAAATGACGCTAGATTCTTCGATTTATTGAGAAAAGAAGAAGGATTCACAGTCTCTGAACCTTCAATCAGATTTCACGATCTTCGATCTTTTCGGGAGAGATCAAAAGCTTTCCTGCGAAAGAATATAAGAACGACAATTAATTCCCTCAATTAATCAGTTTGAGTGCCGGATCTCGTTCATTTCACCTCTCTCTCTCTCTCTGCGCAATTAATGAACAACCGACGAAATCTTCTCTCCACCAGTAACTCATCCGAATCTTGTCCCATAAACCGTCATCTCTCTTTCCACTCAATTCAATTCTAGAAAACATCGAATTTTGCTCCATCAGACAATCAAAAAACAAAGACCGGCCGATTTCAATCTCTTCGAGTACAGTGAGTAATAAACCGGTTCAGAACAGAAAAACGGAGAAATCTTTACAAAACCAAAGGGCAGATCAGTAACCGAAAACAAGAATAGTCGATTTCTACATACATACCGGAATGTCATTCATGAATGGCGAGAAGGAGGAGCTTCTAGCTTGTAACAAAGACGACGCTTCCTCTATGCTTCATTCGTAGAGAGAGAGAGAGATATGTGGCATCGGGGTGGGCGAAATTATCGAGAAAATATATATAAACGGAAAATATCCGAAAATGAGAAAACCCCCAAACTCAATGCCGCGTTCAAAGCCGCGGGGTGGAGGAAAGGTGCAAGAGCGGAAAAACCCAAAAACAACGAAAGGTGGGCAGACTACGAAGTACTCAAATGCCATTCATGATCCTGGTTATTGACAGTTTTGTCATTTGACTCCCTGACGACTCCTCCGGTTTCCTTTCTAGTTTGAAAATTACATTGAGAGGTCGACGCTTCCTTTCTTGTTGATTAATGTAGAGGACACCAGTGTGGATCACTGCACTCTTTGATCGTCTACTCGCGAATGAACTCAATCAAAATCCTTCAACAACACAAAAACCCTTTCACAACACTACAGTAATCAATCTCTGGCATAAGAAAAAAAATAGAGATTGATTTTTTTTATGATTGGTTCTAATGCATATCAAATGAAATGATGAGGGTAGAAAAAAAATCAATGGGCTAAGAAAGGTTGTAACTTTCAAGCCTCTTAAAATTGTCATTTTGCTTTGAATTTGGATGAATTCATGAGTTAGTTGCTATTTTATATTCCCACTTGAATGGTCTCAACTTCATTCATCAAATCAAAATCTTCATTTGCACTAACCATAATCAAGCCTTCTCCCACAAAAGAAGCTTTCGTCGGCACAAGGAGCCACACCTCGCCTCGCTAGGGGTCGACATTGAGAGAACCTCTAAGTTTTAGATCTCCAATATTAGATAAGGGGTTGGCCTAACCCGGAGATTTTCTTATAAGAAAGAAGAAAAAAGAAAAGAAAGAACTCAACTCACCATATCTATTTTCTCAGTAAAACTCCATTAAAAATTTGGAAAACTCAAAATGAGTTATGTCATGTTCTTCTCGCGATCTTAGTGAGATTTGCCTAACCCCGGACTTTCTTATAAAGAAGAAGAAAAGAAAACCAACTTTGATTATATCATTTTCTCAGTAAAACTCGATCAAACGTTAGAAAAACTCAAAAAGCGAGCTATTCTTCCTCAATGGATCTAATTTCAGGTGTGGCCGATGCCGCATTTAAGCTCTACCCGGATCCTTCATTGGGTCCTCACTCTTAGGGCTCATGAAAGCCTAACTTTCTCTTACATTTCAAGGGAAAGTTGCTTTACTTTGGAAAATAACACCCAGGTAAAGTTTTCCCATCTTCAGGATATATCCTCATGGAAACAGGGATGGCAACGGGGCAGTCCATAACGAGGCTTGTATGATATATATATATATATATATATATATATATATATAACATGCACACACCTTGGGAATCGAACTCTCCACCAGCAGTAGGAGTGCTATTTACTGGACAATTTATATAAGAAAAATGTTGCAATAATTAGAATCGCAATGTAGTGCATTTAATTATTCTTAACCTTTTTCCACCTCTCAAAAAAAAGTCAAGATCTAGAAACGTATTACTTCATTGTATTTATTTATTGTTCCATGTTTGTCTGGGTAGGGCTGGGGGAGGAACCGACCGTCGTGGTTAGCTTTTAATGAGTTGATTCTGCACTTTTATGATCTAAATCATCTGGACACAACCATACTTGTTAAGCTTTACAAGGTGAACATGAACAATATGTAATGTGTTCGATTAGGCTCAACCGTTATAATCTCATTTACTTAAAGCGTGCACACACACACATAGGAACGTGTTGTCTCATTGAGTATATTATATATATATATATATATATATATATATATATATATATATATAGAGAGAGAGAGAGAGAGAGAGAGAGAATAGTTGATGCACACAGGCTTTGATGCTTAATTTTGCTTAAACATTTACACGGATGTTTTCTCTTCCTCTCTCTCTCTCTCTCTCTCTATATATATATATATATATATATATATATATATATATATATATATATATATATATATATAGATATATATATATATAGAGAGAGAGAGAGAGAGAGAGAGAGAAATTAGTACATGTAAAAGCTCTAAGATCTCAAGTATTTTGGATTGAAATTTAAAATTCAAAAGTAAAAAGATATAGTCCTACTTTTTCTAAGTGTATTTATTGTATCTAGTACTTTTGATCTTTTTTACTTATCGCAACCCTAGTTGATTGGATGATTGAAATCTTTAAATATTTTTAAAGATAGATGATACTAACCTATTTCTCTCTCTCTCTCTCTCTCTCTCTCTCTCTCTCTCTCTATATATATATATATATATATATATATATATATATATATATATATGCAAAAGTTTGAGGATGTAAAAACCAATATCAAATGTCCAATTACTTGAAAATAAGAAAATGAAAAAGCATGCACATTTTAGATGGCACTTGATTGCTTTGTACTTTTCATTTTTATTTTTTTAATCTCAATTTGAAATGCTTCTCTATTAATAATTGATATTAGTTTGAATAGAGTTTAAATATGAATTGTTTGCATTTCACCTCTTCCTTTAATGCGTAAATATCCTTAAAGATCTCAACTAGTTGAAATCAATTATTAGAATTCAAATTTAAAAAGAAAAAGAGTGTTATAATACTTTTTTAGGTGCATTAAATATACCTAGTATTATTCTATCTTTTGTTTTAAAGATATCAACCATTGATCTTAAAGAGAAACTTGTTGAGATCTTTAAGGAGATAGCATCGATAAGTATATGCATGAACTAGTCATAAAAATTATAATAAACTAAATATTCACTATATTAAAAAGCTAAATTTTCTAACGAAAATGACAGCTAAAATTATGTTTTTACTTTAATGGAGCATATACAACTTGTGTAAATGTTGCTCGAGAAATTGATGAGCTGGTGTTTAACAAAAATCACATAACATCGCTCGTTGCACAAATGAAAGTGGAGAAGAAAGCATCCGCCTTGGACGGATACCGTCATATCCTCTTGTTGAGATATGCTCCACCATCCGTCTTCGACGCAGAACGACTTTGGCCAAAATCCCTTTGTAGATCCATTGGTTGGACTGCCATAAAACTAATGCATGCCCTTATCTTGTAGAGACACTTAAACATAAGTAAAAAATAAATTATGCAATTATTGCATATACTGCCTAATAGTTATTGTGCTTGTTTATTGCTCGTATTCACAAACCAATGCCAGTATATAAGTAAAGTTATATGTCACTATACTTTTTCGAGGAAATACGAAACCATGACTTACTATACATTCAAACTTGATCTTTATGGGTATGCAAACTAAAGTTGAGAGAGAGAGAGAGAGAGAGAGAGAGAATAGTCCATGTGCACACACATTCATGCTTGAAATTACTTAATGATCTCCATCGTTTGATCGTGATGATCAATGGTGAAGATTTTAATTTTAAAAGCATTTAACGCACATTGACATTTAATGCGAAGTATGAAAAATACAACAATACTTTTAACTATTTAAATTCAAATCATCTTTAAGTGATTTGAAAAATGGGTGTGCTCAAATACTAATCTCTCTCTCTCTCTCTCTCTCTCTCTCTCTCTCTCTCTCTCTCTCTATATATATATATATATATATATATATATATATATATATATATATATAGGAAAAGTGTTAAATGTATAATGCATTTTGGTGCGTAATCTTACATAAATATTTTCATTATTAAATCTTTGATACCAACTGTCAAGATTTGAATTAAAACTGCCATGATACTTTTCTACTTTTCTTTTAATGAACACGTACATTAAATGCAAAGTAACCCAAATCTCCATCATTAATCTTAAAGATCCAATGAAGATGTTTTAGTAAGATCATGTAATTTGAATATTATTGAGCTTCTACTCTCTCTCTATATATGTATATATATATATATATATATATATATATATATATATATATATATATATATATATATATATATATATACTATAAGGTAAAGTTCAGAAAATAGAAATTTTGATTGCCTTACAAAAGTAGGGCCGTACTGAAAGAGCCATCTCATGTAAGATAAGTAGTGATCTGCTATTAAGCATGTGGCGGTTGTGATGATACAGTGGACATTTTTATTGGTGCAGCGACAGGCTAACGATGCTCTCTTTCTGCCTTTGCACATGCAATATTGCTTTCAAGGAGCCATGCACATGTAACATATAACATGCCTCCTCTTGCATGATTGATATACTGTCGGTCACATAAAACCGGTATTGCAGCATTTTCTCTCTCTCTCTCTCACACACATATTTTCAAGGTTATAGATTTATTTGTTTATTTTATTTTTAATTTGGTCACCCTCACCACTGCCACCCATGTCTGGAAGGAGGTGGTAGTGGCGAAGGACATTTTAACCAGCAACGTTGTCAAGGAGTGGTGGAGGAAGTAAAAGGAGCTGGCTGAGGGCAGCTGAAGCTGATTTGGGTTGTAGAAGGTAGCCGAATAGCCCATTGCGCACCATTGCACATATCCCACTTCCCCTATATAAACATTATCTTGGTTGATAAGAGTATGCATTAAGTGTGCATGAAAAGTATGGAATGTGGAAACTCTCATCACAAGAAGTACACATAGACAAGATGGGGAGGTAGGTAATTGGTTCACATAATACAAAGCTGGATACAAAGAGATTGACAAGTTATAGTTAAACATATACCACTATGGGTTTGTTCATCCAATGAGTTCTCAATTGAATGTGAATATTAGATGCTGAATCAAAATCCAATTGTCAACTGGATCCAAACAGGTTTGTGTTATTAAAAGTTCAAACTCGAGCACGTATCACTGATATCCAGATTCTTAGCCGACGATCATTTAAGGAATTAAGTTGATGGATATAGCAAGATATCCAATTCCAATCACTGGTCCCAAACTATTTTTGTTTTTCATACAAGGAGGGCAATGGTACAGATATGGGTTTGGGTTCTCTTTTTCCCAACTGGTCCGGGAATGGCATTGGGCAGAAATGGGCCATATAACGGATCTACATAGAAGGGTGGAGGACACTGTCCCCCTGAAAATTTGAAATTTGACCGTAAAACCTACATGTTACACTTTAATACATGGTTGACATACATTACAACCATGCTTCGCTCCCCTAACTCCATGAAATACATACTTCACCCCCCCCCCCCCCCCCCCCCCCCAACACTATTTTTTAGATTCTATATTGGTCATATATATATATATATATATATATATATATATATATATATGTATGTATGTATGTATGTATCTTTTTCCCAACGTGTACAAGAATAGCATGGGGAAGAAACGGGTCATATATGTGTATGAGAGAGAGATGTATGCATATACAAACATACACACAAGTATATGTGTGTGTAGGTGCGTAGGTGTCGGGTACGGGTCGAGTAGGGATAGGGGAATCATATCCTCTGATCCAAATTTGATCAGGTTGGGTGTTCCTCACTCCGTTTGGGTCTGGCCGGGTCCCCACGGATCGGGTCAATATTACCATCCCTATTTTCATATAATATTCAGACCATGTGAGCGTATGTATGGGCTACATTAAGGTAATATTCATATTTCAGTAATCTAAGGCAACAATAAGAAGGCTTTGATCAGAACCTTTAACAACTTGGGTCATTTACAGTCAATACATGATTAAGAAAGCACATATAGAGAATACCCTAAGTCTTCTTTCTCCCTTCATGCGGATTATTTAGCAAGTGTTTCCCACCAAGAGAAGCTAAATATTAACTGATTTTTCTATCTACAAATTGAATTTTTTATATAAATTAGGCCATAATTCTGTATCTTTTCAACTGCAAGTGAACACCAAACATGGAAATCACTTGCATGTTATTGCTTCCTTGTTTAATTATGTAATGGCCGGGTCAGGACCGGAGCAGACCATAACAAACTAGGTCACTAAGACACTGAAACTGCAACCGGGCTCCGGACCCGGTGTCGCCCGTCGGTCCAAGTATAGTCCCCAAAGACATACTCTCCTTTTCTTAGGCTGGTGCTTCCTCCATGTCTGTGAACCTTGAAGGTTACTGTGAACTTCTTCTTCTCTCCGATCTTGTCGAATCGAAGGATTCTCGGATGGATCTTGACTTTGATTCCTGGTGGTGGGTGCACATGGATGGCATAGGTGCTCTTGCCGAAGCCATCGACGTTCGTCACTGTTCGAACAACACTGGTTGTGCCGTTGAGTCCAGCTATGGCTATGGAGGGATAGTTGAGGTCACTTGGCTTAGGTGGGCTTGCAGGGCACTTGAATGATGTATCAAATTGAACTCCTGAGCTGCAAAGAAAGAGGAGGTAGTCTTCGTACGACGCATCGTACACGAGACCGGGATCGAGCGCTCTTTCCGGGTTCAGGTGGCCGGACCCATAGTTGAATGGGTTGGCAATGGCCCCAGATGAGTTGGTTAATGGTAGCCCAAGGTTGTTTACCAACTCAGCTGCATATCAAGCACAAAGTAACAAGGCCATGTCAATAATGGGTCTCCAAAACTTAAATTCCTAAATATTTTATTCACAAGAAATTAAAAAAATTAGAATATTCTGTTTTTAGTATACTTTTTAATTATAGTATTTTTCTATTTCTTACTATTATTCATAATTCATTTTCAGTGAGATTGAATTTAAAGTTGAAACAAAGAGTAACAGTGACCTGTGGTCATCATGGCAGACCTAACAGCAGCTGAGCTCCAAGAAGGATGTAAGCCCCTCAGGAGAGCGGCTACAGCACCTACATGAGGGCAAGACATGGAAGTCCCTGAGATTATGTTGTAAGAGACCCTTCGCTTATCGGCCCGAAGCTTCGTTGGAGAAGATGATCCACTCCATGCAGCTAAAATATTGACTCCAGGAGCAGTAATATCTGGCTGCAAATATCAAGATCAAGAAACCAAACAAGAAAAATGATGAGTATTTTAGATTGTTTTTAAATTCATAAATCCCAATAAAAGTAACAAAAAGGATGAACTAAATGGACATTAAGGTCATAATATGTTTTTTAGCAATTCTTTTATGGCAGCCATTAAAAATCTAGGTGCATCATGAGTATTGTTTGATGAAAAATTATATCTCATGAGCACAAGGAGCTGCGGCTCTCCTGGCAATGGGGTCGACTCAAAAGAACTTTCAACCGGAAGGTCTGAGTTCAAAAACCGAGTTGCTTATTAAAAATAGAAAAGGAAATTATATCATGAAAACCATAACTGAATTTCTCATGCAACCTCTAATTAAATTTTGCATAATGTATAAGAAAATAAAATCTGCCTTTAATTTGTGGTATTTAGGTGAGAAAGAAGATAATATCTTATTTTGTTCCAATCATCATAGTAATCGCAGCTCTCGTGCCACTATTCTTTTTGTCAAGGAAGGGGACATGGCCAGTTCCAAACCGATCCGATGGCTCCGGTCGAAACTGATCGACTGGGGTCAAGAGCCGGCTGAAATTGGAAACAGAGACCATCCGGTTTAGTTCCATGAAATCGGAACTGGCAGCTCAAAACTACTTGTTCCAGTACTTTTGTAACAAATTTTAAATTTAAAAATTTTGCAATAGTTTTTACTGGTTGTTCCAATCTTAATTTGTGGTATTTTAAATTATATACGCAGATCAAAAATTTTGTAATAGTTTTTACAAGTTTGTAATAATTTTGTAATACTTTTACTGGGATCGGTGCTTGAATTAATGGACCATGTCAGACAGATGGTGTCTGCAGCATTGTCATGCATTTGGGGCCGGAGTATCCGGGCCACCGGCTGTTCGAGACACCGCCTAATGTCGGCCGATTCAAACACCTGACTGTGTGCTGTCATGGCTAATAGAAGTATGATAAAATAGCATGTTTTGGTTATCACTATTTATCATGTACTCCATGCATACCTTAAGAATGTTAGGCTCAAGGGAATTTGGTCCCAGGGAAGAGAAAGCAGCCATGATAGGAGCTGGCTTAACTCCTAAGACCGTCTTTGCGGGGACGATCATGGCCACCGGGTTCTTGCTTGAATTGATGTAACTCAGTATCTTGTTCGTATCATCGTAGACTACAGCAGTTCCAGGAAGGACGTAGGCGTCGACAGATATCTCGGCACCGTTGGTGGCAATGTTTCCTAGGATGACCGCTGCACCGCCGGCCCGGACCACCTCAAACCCCTTAGAGACCCTGGCTCCACCACCTCTCAGGCACAATACTATCTTGCCTTTCACCTTCTCAGGGTCAAGTGAGCCGTCAATGCATTGCCTGTGTACCAAAATCATGGGCTTAATTCTTACAGCCACAATCAATAGCGTTTTTAGACGTAAGTTGGCAAACGTATTCGGCGAGTGCGCACATGTCCACATAGAGAGAGAAAGATTGAATTATGTCCCATTCATTATTTTTAGGTGAAACGAGGAATGTTATAATATTTTTTTAAAATTTCTTAAAAAAATTTAAATTATACTCATGTCTGGTAAAAAAATGGGTAGAAATGATTAAACATATGCCATCTGATATAATTTTCGATGCACTGTGGCGGCAGACCCGAACCATTTACATCCCTGATCTGGTAATCCCACTACCTGAACTTGAAGGCAGAATCTGCTCATGTGACACGATTCAAACACACGGTATTATAAACACACTCAACCACTGCTCCTCTTTAAACGTAATTTTTTTCCTAAGCTGGGCCTGATTTTCCGACTTAGCAGAATATGATCATAATCTTCTAATTCCATTTTAGAAAAGTCAGGGAATAAGCAACAAATTAATGTGTAAGAGAAGAAGCAGAAGAGTACCCGCCGGTGATATTTTTTGGGGTTCCGGGAACGGAGACGTCCCCAGCATAAACCAATGGGTAAAATCTTTCCTCGAGTTTGTATGGCGTAACTGTTTGGCCCTGTTCAACCCATTGGCCAAGTAAAAACAAAAACACATGTTAGTTGCCTTGTTAGAAGCAAATCAACGAAGCATCGTGATTATGATATATATATATATATATATACGCACACACATAGTGGGATCTCATATACCATGAATGCATTTAACAATCCTTCTTGTAAACTTATTTACAGAAAATCAATTTACCACAACAATCGAGCTTGCTTCTCTCAATGGTCAGTGGAAATCTTAACGGTTTGGATGAGAGAGAGAGAGAGTCAACTACTTAGGCAGTGTTCTCTAAAGAGCAGCAAGATTTCTACAAGGCTTAAAAATATACTAGACATACTTTTCCAGCTTAGAAAGTGAGATTTATGCATAAAAAAAAGTAACATATCCACCATTTGGTTTCTTGACATTCTGTTTATACTCATAGCGTTTATTTTGTAAAGTTGCGCCGAAGCTCGATTTGGTGAGAACTAGAGGAAGGGTTCACTTCTACAAATTATATATATATATATATATATATATATATATATATATATATATATATATATATATATATATATATATATATATATATATATGTGTGTGTGTGTGTGTGTGTGTGTGTGTGTGTGTGTGTGTGTGTGTGTGAAAGTTTGATGATGTTGCTTTCAGATAGAATGGATGTAATTTATAATTTTTTAAGAAATTTTGAAAAGATTAAAGAAGTATTCTTATTACGATCAATCTACTCGTGCTTTTGATTTCATGCTATTGTAATGGGCATGAGCAAACAAGTAGATAGGATCCAATCTCTCTTTCTCCTTATATATATATATATATATATATGAGTGATTGAACCCTACCCACTCATACATACCCATTGTTTATAAATGGTGTGAGTATATAACAATGTCTTTCATATTTTAAAATCATTAAAATTCTAAATTATACTTGTGTCACCCAATACATGAACATAAACGTGATGTAAAGAGAGAAATGCTAACATACTTAAGTGTTAACATATCCAAACAATTTTCAACCATGTATTTAAATATTGAGAGTGGTTGAAATTTAAATTCAAAAAAGTAAAGTGTATGCATCTACGTTCTTTTTACTCTTAGACTCAAATTTTAACCACCTATAATATTAAAAATAAGTTGTGTTAACACCTAAATGTGGTAATATGTACCAGGCTCTCATATTATAAGTTCTGAAGGAAAGGGAGGTCTAGCAAATGTAGAGTCATTTAGGCCTACACAACAGGACACGTAAACTGACGCGATAGAGCATAAGATACGACACGTGGAGAAGTCAGATACCTACCTGCACTCTTAAGCCGTTTCCCAGCAGAACAGGCGATACGAAGGTTCTATCAATGCTGCTTGCGGCCACCGTAATGATCCAGGGCGCCAGATTAGATGCAGTTGATGCAGCCGGCCCGTTGTTGCCCGCACTGCACGCCACAACTATCTTGTGCTTCAAAGCATGCAATGCTCCTACGGTTATGCTGTCTTCGTCATACGGCGGTTGCGAACCGGTGACTCCGATCGATATGCTGAGTACGTCGACGCCATCTCCGATCGCATCATCCATGGCTGCCATCATGTCAGCTTCCAGACAAGTGTTCTCAAGCGCCGGGTTGCCTCCTGGAATCGGCCAGCAGACCTTGTACATTGCCAGCCGTGCTCTCGGGACCCCGCCGGAGGCTGTGCCAATGCCAAAGCCACCCACTGCCATGGCACCATGAACTCTCCGGCCACCAACGGTTGAAGAAGTGTGGGAGCCATGACCATCGTGGTCTCTAGGTGATCGGTACTCATTGGTGGTGTTGAGTCTGCCATAATACGCCTCATAGCCCTTGAGGTAGTATCTGGCTCCGATCAGCTTCCTGGCCATTAAAGAATGAGAGAAGTTAATCTACATGAGAAGAAATTATGATGGTACTTAATAATAATCATGGGAGCCGGGAAGTTCAGCAAAATCTAATGTTGGGACATGAGCTGGGTTCAGGATTGGTCCATCTCAAGCTCGGCGGACTTATTTTATTATTTTTTGTACGAGGGCGATGCTGGAGCCAGGTATGCATACATCAGGAATCGAACTCACTACCTGTGCCTCATAGGTTTGAGTGATATGAAGAAAATTTTTAGATGATGAAAGAGATGCATCTAATCCTTATTTAGGTCGATCATATTATCCTTAAAAAGTGATTATGTAGCATATAACAAGCACAAAGAGCAATGGCTCACTTGGCGTTGGGGTTGGCTCACAAGCTCACTTACCACAACACAAGCTAGGTGTATGTTACATAAGTGCAAATCATATTGGTCTAGATCACAAGAAAAACAATTCGAGCAAGTAGAAAATTTCTTAGCCAATCTCATTCTAAATTTATTAGGATATTTAATTTATGAATCCAAAATATAAAGAAGATAGTGAAATTATGAAAAGTTTAAGCAAAATAGTTCATAATGTAAGAGAAATTAAGTGGTGTGGATGTTGATTTTGGAACAAGCGAGGAATGCATAGGCAAAAAGAATCACTTGGTCTAAGACCCTCACCCTCAGAGACGCCGGAACGCGACTTTCCTTTTGTAGCTTGAGCTCCTTGCTAGAAAGCCTATCCTCTCTCGTGAAGTGTTGGAAGAATCAATAAAGGTGACATACTTTTTGAGCTCAGTGACACGATCTTTTTATGTTTGATATGTTCACTTATTGTTTTTGTGTGGTATGAATGTGGTGAAGTTCTCTTAAACTTTTAAATTATATTTATGTAAAAAAATAATGAATGGACATCGGTGAGCATGTCAAAAAGCAAGATCTGGTCATATAGATAGAGAGGGAGGGAGAAAACTTATTGTATTGTTTACAAAAAGACATAAATGTTAGAAATCACTAACAAATCTAAAAGCATCCCAATTTCTCAAAAGTTAGTGATACGCATTAGCTATAGAAGCCGCGCATGATAACCTAAAGAAGATATATATGTTAAGTTGAAATTCAGGTCTAAGGGCGTACTGTGGGAAATGATACGATTGATACACTCGAAATTGATACTATACAGACACACACATATAGAGAGAGATTGAATCATGCCCACTACTAATGCTACTCATTTATACCCAACAAGTATTTTTAAAGAGCATTAGTATAATAATATTATTTAGCATACTTTTTAAAAGCCCTTAACAATGGGTGAGCAAGATCTGATTTTAGTACACATATACATATATATATACACACATACATACATATATATGTGTATATATAGATAAATATGCAATGTGTTAGAAAAATGCCGTGGGCTAAGCTTGTGCATGTCCTAGATACTTGAAGAGCCTGCCTGGTATATGCATGGTAGAATAGGGAGAGCTGGGGGTAGCACTGTTCTTTCGCACAGCAAGTGCACTTTTCAATTGAGCACGCCATACCAAATGAAGTCAGACCCACTGTCTCCTTTATTCAGCATTGAGAAAAGGAACAAGGATAATAAAAACAACACCTTTGGACCTTTTTGATGGTCCATATATGTCACGGGTATCTGGAAGCTACGTTAATGTTACTTGTTTCTAATGGCACCTTCTTCTCCGAGGTTGGAGTGGACAGCTTGTCCATTCTGAAGGCCCACAACTGCTTGAGAAGAATGCAAAGTGTGCGTATCTGCTCTCTCTCTCTCTCTCTCTCTCTCTCTCTATATATATATATATATATATATATATATATGTGTGTGTGTGTGTGTGTGTGTGTGTGTGTGTGTGTGTGTGAGTGTATTCCATTGGTGAAATTCGGAAGAAGTACCACAACTGGTTCAATATTGAATTGAATCGTGAACGATCATTGTCATTGATTCAATCATGAAATATTAATCTATAAACTATATTTATCTGGTCTTTATACCTAACACTCCAAACTTTCTTTTTGGTTATCAACTGTCCGAACCACGCAGACAGATATAAATGTGTGCGTGCGTGCGTGTGTGTATATGTGTGTGTGTCCGTGAAAGTGGCAGAAAAGGAAATACTGCTTGCCGTCTAAGAAGCAATTGGAGGATTCAACGGAAGGGGAATTCTGCAGCTGGTAGCTTGTCGAGCTTTGCGGGAAAACCACAAACAACTCAATTAATCGGAAGTCTGGCCTTTTCCTCTTGGACAAAATAATGTATATATTATATGCATGTATACCACACACACATACACACACGCACTGAGGGAAGGTGCCCTTGCTTAAAAAATACAAGGTACATTCCTCATAAAGATACAGCACTACTCTTAGATACTGCGTGCACATGCTTTTTTATCGGTCTCATTCTAGCATATATACACACATATACATATATGTATGTGTATATACATCATTTATATATATATATATATATATATATATATATATATATATATATATATATATATATATATAGAGAGAGAGAGAGAGAGAGAGAGAGAGAGAGAGAGAGACTGGTTATGCTAAATGCTCATAATTAGTTGGCTTGGGGCATATAAATAATCTCACTTGTATCATCAGACTTTCACAATCAATTTGATGATAGACAACTGCATACAGCCCTTTTTTAAAAAAAAAATCTATAGTTTTGATTATAAGGAAGTTAAATATAATTCTCCAGAATCTTATGTTTTATAATAATAAGATCACATTTATAAAAGGTCAGTGCTTGATAAAATATGGTTGATGCCATTAAAGACCATGATAATTTCGGCTTAATAAACCACAATCGACCCTATTTAGAAGTCAAACGCTGCAATTATGAACTAAACTTTAGAATTACACAATGTATTTTGATGTTCTATATGTATTTGTTTATTAAATGGTGACTGCAGTGATCCGAAGAAAGACTATCGAACTGTCAAAAAAAAATCTCGAAGGAACATTTTTTTTCTACAAGGCCCTTCATTGGGCACAATGAGCAAGCTCACCTGGCTAGGGTGTCTACTCACAAGTTGAAGGTTATGAGTTCAATACTCGGTGCGTGCATCAGGCTTCGTCATCACCGTATACATGAAAAAAGCCCCTTCTTTTTTAGTGCCAACATGACATGGATATGATCAAATTAAAAGCTATAAATGAACGACTCAATCAGCATGGTTGGATAGAAATTTGAAGAAAATGGCATTACATTAGTAAATTTTATATTTGCCACAGGAACCAACACTCTGTGTGCATGTGCGTGTGTGTGTTGTGCGCGTGCATGAATGTGTGTTTTCGTTGTATATGAAAGTAAGAAAGTTCGTTGGATCTAAAACTTTCTTGATATGCATTTATTAGCCATCTTAAGAGGTACATAATGTAATGCCGGTGAATATGCGCACTAAGAAAAAGTATTAGAATAATGTTAGACTGGCACTTTTAAAGTAATTCTAAACCCAAAAGATGTAACTTTTAACATAAGGTCAACTTTTTTTAAGCCATATGGTTCTAAATTAATAAACCCGTTCTTCTGTACGTATTCATGCAGCAAGAATTTGCCATTGAAGCTTGTTGACGATAAAAGGACTGGTGTTTGTTTATATCTCATTATATATATATATATATATATATATATATATATATATATATATGATATAGTTAGTGGATCTTGTCCCCACTGACAGTGCTTACTCATGTTGAATTATTGTTTTTCGGTAATGAGTACAATAAAGATATCTTTTATGATTTTTTAAATATTCCTATAATCTTCATAATTACATTCATACTTTCGAAAAATAATAGCCACACATGAATGAGCAGTATCACTCATGCAGGATCCAGTTTTCCTTTATATATATATAAGCCCAGCACGCACACACACAAGTTCTACAATTTCATGCATTTATACGAAATTTTAACGCTACATGAGCATTCTGTGCCAGTGAACTAATAGATACGCATTACAAATCAGTACCTTATCTTATAATTTCTTAAATTACAATTATACTATAAAAAAAAAAGATAGACATGTCAGAATTAGACAATTTATATATAGAGAGAGAAATGGGAACCGTGTGCCCATGGAAGAAATGAGATAAATAATGGGGGGTGGGGGGTCTGGCAGCTCAAATAAATTGCCATGTTCGAAGAACCTCTCTCTGAAAGGAGTGGTGCCAATGCATCACGGTCTGAAAAGCCTCCTTGTCTTCATCTGTATACCTCTGAGCTGTGAGACAGTTGTGAAAGATCTCTCTTTCAAATAACTATTCTTTGTACCATGCCCTAATTCCCAACAGTCTAAATGCATAATGCATGTGTATTTCTGAGATTGGTAAATATCTTCAGATGGTCGATCCTGATGCCTCTCTAACTTTCTTTTTAATTGTGTCCGAAGTTATATAATTAGTGTGTGTGTGTGTGCGCGCACTATCAGAGTTGGCTCACCTGGCAGGCCACTCAACTCACAAGGAGCAAGTCATGAATTCGATTCCCCAGGGTTGCATACCTTGTTTCGGCCTCCCCTTTGTAACAAAAAAAGGTCATATAGTCAGGGTAAGGTCATGAGTTTGATACCTAGTGTCCGTCTAAGGTAAGCCTCCTCATTGTACCAACAAAAAGAGAAGCTGTTCTTTTTTTTTTCTTACAAGAAGAGGCCGAAGCCTAACATACACATAGACACATTCATCTTTTGGGAGTCGAACTCCCCAACAATAACAATAGCGCTAGAGCACCCTACCATTGAGCTAATGCTCTCGGTGCAAAAAAGATACAATTTTGTCATCAGAAAAAAATCAACAAAGCCAAATTCAATTGTGGAAAAAAATGCATGTTTTCTTCTTAAGATAATAAATACATGGGTAACATCATAAAGATTTGTTATCTTATGGAATATTATTTAGAAAGATAAATGTTAAATTAATTGAAGAAGAATTTATGTTTTCCATTGAGGTTTAAGTTCACCTCTTAGATTCATGCGCTACCTTGGCTTACGCTCTGTTAATCTTAGATGAGAGCTGCAGGAGTTGAGGCATTGTAGTCCATTAGACAAATAGACGGTCCCAAGTTAATTAAGTGGCATTTCTAAATGCGATTCAACAACTTAGACAACTTGAGCTCGGAAAATCCCGGTCCAAGTTGTAGGGTTTAGGGATCGGGTGTTTAATTATGAGGTCTGGAACTACAAAACTGAAAGTAGTTTTAGTTTCTCTAACGATCAAACACAAGCTTTGACATGTTAAAAATAAGATCATACAACCCCGATTTTTAGCTAACTATGAAGCCCACCAACAGGGAACAAGAATTATTGTTTCACTTTTATAGTCAGCATTCTAAGAGCTTACAAGGAGCCCGACTCACTCAGCTGGGCTTGATCTTTTTCCATGGAAGAGTTAGAACTCTAACATTGTACCATGACCTACATTAGAGGGAGGGACATCCTCAAACTAGCATGATGAGACATTTCCTTTTCTCTTTCTTTGGAGAGAAAGAGAGAGAGGGGGGGGGAATAGTGGATGCCAGTATGGTCTCTAAGCTTTTCACCATAAAGTACATTGTATTTCTTTGCAAGGTCCTGGCTGAAGGATGAAGACAGTTTATACTGGCAATGAATCATCTTGTCTAACTTGCATTATTTCAATTCTTGTGATCTTTTTGTCATCTTTTGAAGGATGCCAAAATGATGCTGCAATGTTTTAGTGCAATTCTTGTGACCTTTTTGTCATCTTGTGACCTAATTCTTTCTCGCAGTTGCGATATGGCTCCTGGGTTGCATCGAAAAGCTAAAAGTTCTTTGAATTATCTTGGGGAAGATAGAGATTTGATCTGATTTCAGCAAGCGTAGATAAAAGATGGGAGTTTCGAGTTGAATCTTTTTCTATGAATTCTAGAACTTATTATGGTGTGGGAAGTGGTGTATTTTGGGTGAGACGCACTTGCATTTCACATCCACAAAACACTTATATTCTTATATATATAGTGGCAAACTCATGAAATTTTCAGATTTTGGGTTCGCTACAATGAGTTTGCCATTGCAGATAAGGCCTGATTTTGGTTTGGTTGGTATAAATTTAGCACATATTAAATCGACAAGAAGGAGTTTCTGCCCTTTAATTATACAAAGCAAACATAGTTGAGGTAAAATAAAAACTTGCATTATCTTAGGTATGATGTTAAGGATAATATAATGCAGTTATGGGTTAAACACTTTACTTATTTTAGTTCTCCATTTGATATTTGTAAAGTTTCGATTAGGGAATTCAAGAAAAATCCTCACATATCTGGAATATCAGGTGAAAGAGTGGGACTGTGCAGGATATTTGACCTTCTAAAAAGGACACAAGGTTGTGGGGAATTGGTGCGTACCTATTGCAGTGAGTAGAGTTGAAAGCTTCTCCTTCCTCACAGATCCCTTTCCATCTCTTGGGAATTGGTTTCATTCCCCTATCATTGAAGCTCTTTGATTCAGGCCATATACCTTTTCAAACAAAAAAAAATGATGAGTTGAAAAAGATTTTGCACTATAAACAACAACTAATAAGATAAAATTTCTTATTAAATTTTTTTATAATTCAGGAATCTGACTTTTATGAGTTAGAATAGCCCATCATAAAACTCTCTAGGGCCTATGTTACAGGTCTGCTTGCACGAGAGCAGCAACCCGAGGAATTGAACCCTTGACCACTTGCTTGGTCACTAGAAGCAGCAGTTCGAAACCGCCCCAACCACCTAGTTCGGTTGTGGTTTCATATAAGAACAACAATGAAACCCCCGAGTCCATAATTTTTTTAAATTTTTTTGATTTTTTTTATAATTTTGAGTAATACTCGTCTCAAAACCGACAGTTCTAAACTAGGATTAGGATCAGGCCCGTTTTAGTTCGGTTCAGAGAAAACCAGAACACCGGCCATGTCTATCCATATGCTAAGCCCCTTTGAAGCCGATTATGGTAAACCCATTACTTTGACTTATTAAATTTAAATTTCCTTTTTTGGATTAAAGGAGATCTACTCACATACAATATGCATTTTAAATGAATTTCTTCAAGAGGAAATATTCTCCTAAATCAGATTTTGTGGCACATACTTCTGTTCACGGTCACAGATTCCTTAAGGAGAACTCTATTTCTTGGGGTCGTTCACTCTCTTGGGATTAACAATGGCGATGGCTTTGATGGCATTGGTTTTTGTGGCTACTTGCAGCATTCCATTAGTGGCTGTACTTTCAGGAAGGCTTTTGAGGAAAATGCTCTTGGAATTTTGCGATAAAATGGAAGAAAGTGACTAATAATTGGGGAAATTAAAAAAAAACAAGAAGGTTCCTCCTATCTTTGACAAAAATTGGCCCTTTAAAACCAAATCAACAGCAGTGGTGAAACTTTGTCTTTCTTGAAAGCCTGAACATTTGTCGATAAAATTTGTAAAGGCTCTTTATAACCAGGATCAAATATAGACAATATGCACATCTAACATTTTGCAGCAAATTCTCTCTCTTTATATATATATATATATATATACATAAATATATATACGGGATGGCTGATAGAAACTTTATCCATGTTTAAGAGCATTTTTCTCTCATTACAATTCACTTTTGGTATTGATTGTGATCGCATGACAAATTTTTCCTTATGTTGCTTGATTTTCTCTTTAATCCTTGCATTTGATAAAAAATAATAATTAAGAGAAAAAATTGAGTATCAGTCATCCCATCGATCTTAGATGTCATGGCATCAGCTAGCATGAGCTAGAACGAAACATACAATATATATATATACATATATATAGATAGAAAGAGAGAGAGAGATGCACTTATAAAATTGAGGTTCATCTGTGAGTAAAAGGAACTGTACCAGAGTCCAACAGTCCAACGATGACATCCTCCCCATGCCTTGCTTTCTTGAGAAAGCTCTTCGTCCACCCAACACCAGCGCCACTAAATCGTTCCTCTCCGCTAAGAAACTTCCATGACCGCGTTGTGTGCATGCTCCTCGCATGGCTTGGGAAGGCCGACACCACATCCTCCCTCTCTGTTCATTGATTAAGTTGATCAACAAATAAATCCAATCAAATACTTTCGTTAAAAAAAGACCCATCATTTGTACTCCTTTCTTCTTCTTCTTTTTATAAAAAGAATTGTTAAAAGAGTACTCAGGTGATAAATTCGTGGATATCATATATATTATGTTAAAAGGAAGGAAATTTCATGCCAGATAATCTGGCGGCCTCGTCTGGTGTGAGAAGAGCTGCAAAGCCATCAATGCTGTTCTTGTAGCTATAAATCAGAGAGCTTCTTGCTTCTTTCTCACTGTAATTTTAGAGAGAGAAAGAGAAAGAGTTGAAAACAAACCCACCATTGAATCAGAAAATGAAGAAAGGGTCCAAGACAACAACAAGAATCACCTATCCTTTACAGAGAGGAGGATCTTGTGGTGATCCTCCGTTATCTCCTCAGCAATTTTGTCCCCTCCATGATGCCCACGATACACAATGTAAACCTGAGTATTTATCACAATAAAATGCATAAATGTGAACAAAAATCACTCCTAGTACACAGGAAAATCCCCCTTCTGACTCTGTACATTCAGATTGAACACGACGAAGAAACAACCACCAAAAAATTTCTCTTTCTGGTCTTCACGATTTACCTTGTGCTTCTTGCCGATGGCTTCGGCAGATGAGCAGTAAACTGAATTCATTAACAAAAAGAGGGCAAAGGAAACGAGGGCGGAACGTCGGAGAAACATAGCGAAGAAGGATTTTCCGCCCTCCATCGTCATCTCCTTGACGTCGAAGAAGATGAAGATGAAGAGAGGGGAGATTGGTTTATATAGAGATGGTGATTGGGAGCATGCATGTGCAAATGTGGATATGAAGGACGCTGTGTGGTGTCCGGGAAGACGGCGTTGGAGGGGGAAGATGTTATGGCGGTGAAGATCGCTACGTGACGTTTAGATAAGCTGTAAATTAATCGAGTTTAGATTCTTGTCAACCTTGATGCCCAGAAAGTTAGAGAAATGTGGAAATCCAGATTTTTCAAGGAATCGAGGAATTTCGACTTAGTTCTTAACTTAAATTTGTGGATCACCGTGAGCTTTTCATGTTTTAGAGCACGAAACCATGATAAAAATCTCATGCAAAGGACGAACTATGTATTATAGCTCATGGATTCACCGGTGGGCTATAGCTTCTACGTTGACAATTTAAATGTGGCAAGCCAAGTTACTACTGCCACCAAAGAGCCTCTATTATAAGAAAATTATCATCCTTTTATAAACCCTGAATTAAGAGAGAGAGAGAGAGGTTTATTTTAATACCTTAAATAAGTTGGACCTTCATTCATTTACACGAAATGTCGTCCTTCCACACCCATTGTTACATCTGCATGTGCAGTATGTTAACTATTTGCAATGTAAAGAAGAAAGGAAAGATATTATAAAATCAAAATGACTTTAACAGTTAAATCATTTTAAGACTTTTATTCACTCTCTTATATATGAACTAGTTAGGTACAAATACATATCACCGGTTGAAAACCACATTGATTTCGGTTTAGTCAAAACCAAGAACCAAAACGAACTGGGATTGGGCCGGTTCTGGTCTTGGAATCGGGAAAAAATATAAGGAACTACAGGCTCTGGTTCCATGAAAGGTGGAAGCAGAACAAACTGGGTGATCAACGGTTGTGGGTCCGGCCCTTAGTCTGGTTTCAACGATTCTGGCCCTAGTCAATCCCTGGTTCAGTTAGGTTCGGTACCGATTGAAGCTGCTTTAGAAGAAAGCTTAGGTTAGGCTGACTCCTACTTAAGGAACTGATTCCGGTTTACTCAGAACCAAGAACCAGAACGAACTGGGATTGAGCTAGTTTTGGTTTTGGAATCGGGAAAGAATATAAGAAACTGCAGGTTCTGATTCAATGGAAGGTGGAACCAAATTGGGTGGTCCTAATTAAACCATACACACTTGAAAAAGATAATATTTTTAAACAATATGTCAATGTTTTAACAGTTAAATCACACTTATGATTTGGTAAGACTGATTTTTCTCTAGGTTGTTAGAATCTCTCTTTATTTCGCCAACCTTTGAGGAATGCTTTGACTAGTTTTAAGGATTAAAAGAATTACCACCTTCATGATCTAAAATGTTCTTCAATGATGTCATTAATGATAATTAAGCACTAGTGCTAGTGCTAGTAGACGAGCTAGCCAAACAAACCAAACATGGGCTAGCTGTGTTTGAATTCTTTAATATATGAGCTAGCTCAAGCTCATATATGATGAACAATTTATGTGACAAGGAATTTGATAAGTACTTGTTATTTCATAAGCAGTCAAGAACAATCTAATTTGAACTCATTTGTGCTCACTTGAATTCATGTTTGTGTTCATGCCCAAATGTAAAAATATCTTGGTATTGCTAAGAGGAATATGTACTTTTCACTTGCAAATGATCTACTTTGATCGTCGAGGAACCAACCAACTGAGGAAAAAAAAAGACTTACACGAGTTCTTGACGAGACAAAGAGTTCAGCAACAACTCATTGATCTTTTTGGTGGGCTCTGGCTCTAAGTTGAATGGAATGCTTATTGTTCATGTTCAGCTAACTGAACCAAACAATACTGAGCTGAGCAGAACCAAGTGGACCTACGAGCAGCTTGGTTAGTTTACCCTAATTAGATAATTAGAGCCTATTATTATGGACAGATACGTCGTCTCTGTAGCAGAGAAGGAAGATAAAACTTGGAAGGAATTGGGCACACTGAACCTAGCCCTACTGCACCCAACCGCCGTGCCAAGCACGGCACACGCACATGAACCCCGTACCATGAGGGTTGTAACATTATCCTACATGAGTGATCTTCGTGACTTTTTTTTTTCTGATAACAATTCGGTTTAGAACGAACCCCATCAGATAGAAAAGGACATCTCGCCCTAAGTACTCTTGACCTCTTATCATTAGAGGTTTCATGATTCAGCTTAATTACTATTAAAAACAACGGTGGATCTGTCCCAAAAGGTCAAGAGTTCAATACCAGGTTGTGCATCTGGCAGGGTCTACTTTGCTCCACCTTGCCAACCAAGAAAAAAGGGAGAGAAATGTGAATTAACCATTTGTACGATTAGGGTGAAATATGTATTAAAGTCCACATATTCGACCATGGTCTATATATTTTTGTTAAATTTTTGAAAAATGAGTTGGGAGAATGATCTAGCTTATTGCGAGTTAACTGCTAACATGCACATGATAGAGCTATGTGGAAACAAAGAATCCATGTAGCCGACCCGTCTAGTATAGGAAAGGCTTTGTTGTTGTTGTTTTGAAAAATGAGTTGGGAGATCACCTGTGAACCTCAGCAGGATGTACATATGCGGCCAATTACAGTTATTTACCTGTTCAAAGGGAAAATAAGTAATTATGCAGTTATTTACCTTTTCCTCATTTCTTGATTAGAGTCTAAAACGTATGCCCGCGAGAGAAACTGTTTGAGAAAGAAATAGAAAGCAAGAAAATCGGTATACAAATGGCTTGTTTGGAACTGAAACCAAACAGTGCCAGGAACCGGCTGGAACCAAAACAGGTCGAACTGGACCCCAGGGAGCACCTGATTTTGGTAGTGAAGACGATAGTTCAATTCCCCCAGCTGATTCTATTTACCTGGACAAGTAGATGTACCCGAACATCCGATGCTATATCTAGAGAGAGAGAGAAAGATGATTGTATTGATATGTTCACTTTTTATGTCTAATCATTTCGTGATTTTTCAAATACCTTCACAACTTTAAAACTATATTCAACAACTTTCAAACTATATTCATGCTCTCAAAAGCAATGATCGAATATGAGTAGACAACACCAATAGCAAGTATATATATAACCATGGCTTTTTCGATAGCATCAGTATCATTTTTAAATAATCTCACAAACTTCAAAACTATATACTCTCGAAAAGTTGTGACCGGACATGAATGCACAATATGGTGGATCTATATAATATATATATGTGTGTGTGTGTGTGTGTGTGTGTGCTTGTCTGCATCCATGATTTTCTGTGTGTGTACCTGTAACTATGAGGAAAGGCCCCGTAAACCATCATGGAAATGTTGGGGGGACTGGGGTGTTCAATGTGAAATATCTACGGACCTGCATCATCCTTTTATCCATTCAAAAGCGGACTCTTCATTTATTTATTTTTGTTACAAGAGGACGCTGAAGCCTCTCTCTCTCTCATACACACATTCCACACATGCACCCTGTCATTGAGCTAACGCTCTGGGTGCAAAGCAGGCTCTTTTTGCAAACCCAAAAGTTTGGTCCACAAGAATCCGGTGTAAAGCGTATGGCAGCTTCATGTCTAAGAATCGGATACAACACTGCGCACTGTGACAATGTAAGATCGACCAAGGAACTCCACTGAGTGTTCGTAAGAACACATATTGAACAAACATAAGATATTCTAAAAGCATCATGCATGTGAAATGCATGTTGAAGATAAAAATCGAAATAATAATATAAGATGAATTAATATGTTTTTCTATATTATATGTGCATAAAATGTGTATATACGTACTTACCTAAATGACCAAGCCAAACCATTAATGTAGAATTCATGTTCAGCTCATGGCAAGCTTGTGTTAGCACAATGTAGGTCTGAAGACGAACTAGACCATCTCAACCTGAAAGAAACCAAACCACTAGAGCCTCGACCGATCGCATCGGTGACCAACATGAGGAGCTAATCGAAAATAGCACTGAGATTTTTCGATAAGTAGAAAGCGAGTTTATCAAAGAAATCCGAAGTCCCATTGGTTCTCCTGTGCAGAAAGTCTAAAGTTTGTTTGATTTGGCTTCTAACACACTAAAAGATCAGTCAAAGTAAACGAGAGGATGGAGGGACCAAATCTTGTTTGCTTCAAATGCTGACACTGATGGATATTGGTTTCATATGTGGGTAGGTGTTTGATGCAAGCACACATTCATTATCTGATCTAAATTACTCATTTTTCATTTATATATACATACACAATATCAGAGCTGTTAAAATGGACCAGGCAGGCCTGGTCCTAGAAAAATACGGGGCCAGACCAAGAAATCTTGGTCTATATTCTGAAAAGGACCAAACAGCTGGTCATTGGGCCCAAGGTGAAAAAGCTATATATATACATACATATATATACATATAGAGAGAGAAGAGAAATTGGTATATATGCACACCAATCCCTGCCCAAATCACATTAATAATCAAACAACAACAACTAAGCCTTTTTTCATACTAGATGGGGTCGAGTATATGGATTCTTTATTTCCACATAGTCTTATCATGTGTCATGTTAGCAATTAACTCAACATAAGCTAAATCGTTTTTTATTGTTTCTTTCCAACACTTTTGGGATCGTCCTTTACCTCTTTTAATACTTTCAAAATCTAGTTTTTCATACCTTCTTATAGGCGCTTCTTTTGATCTTCTTTCTATGTGTCCAAACCATCTTAAATGATATTCTCTCATTTTATCATCTATTGGTATTACTTCCAATTTGTTTTTAATAACCTCATTATGTATAAAGTCATTCCTTGTATGACTACTCATCCATTTAAACATCTTCACTTCTACCACAAACATCTTTTATACATGTTGATGATTAATTGTCCAACACTTAGAACCATAAAACATGGCAGGTCTAACTGTTTCTCTATAATATTTACCTCTTAACTTTAATGGTATCTTCTTATCACAAAGAATACATGATGCTCCCCTCCATTTTAACCAACCTGCATTAATTTTATGCGTAACATATCAATCAATTCTTTTATCACTATAAAAAATTGATCCTAGGTATTTAAAACTTTCCTTTTGGGGATGTAATGTGTGCCAATTTTAATTTCTATGTCTTCTCAAGTAACCAAATGATCAAACTTATATTTCATATATTTTGTCCTTGTTCTACTAAGTCAGAAGCCTTTACTTTCTAGTGTTTCTCTCCATAGTTCCAATTTTCTATTAACTTTTTCCTTAGACTCCTCCACTAACACAATGTCATCTGTAAATAACATACACTAATATACTTCATCTTGAATATGTCTCATCAATCACCATTATAAATAAGTATGGACTTAAAGTTGATCCTTAATTTAACCCAATATTAACTTCAAAGAAGTTTGTCATTCCTTGAAAAGCTCTCACACATGTTTTTGCACTATCGTATATGTCTCTTATAAGTTTTATTTATGTCAATGGTATACCTCTTTTTTTCCAATGTTCTCTAAAAACATCCTTTGGTACTCTATCGTAAGCTTTTTATAGATCAATAAATATCATGTAAAGGTCTTTCTTTTTTGCTCTAAAAAGTTTCATAATACGTATCAAAAGGTGAATCGCTTCAATAGTAGATTTGCTTGGCATAAATCCAAATTGGTTCTCTATTGTACTCGATACTTACCTTAACCTATGCTCGATAATTCTTTCCCATAATTTTATAATATGACTCATTAACTTGATACCTCGATAATTCACACAATTCTGAATGTCTCTTATTCTTGTATATGGGTATAATGTACTCATTCTTCATTCTTCGAGCATCTTTTGGTTTCTCCATATTTAATTAATAGTCTTGTGAGCCAAGTGATTCCGATATCTCATAGGATTTTCCAAACTTCTATATGAATATTGTCTAGTCATGCAGATTTACTACCCTTCATATGTTTAAGAACTTCTTTGACTTCATTCTTTTAAATACGTATGTAGAAATTAAGGTTTATATACTTTTCTAATTTGGCTAACTCTCATAAGCTAATGCTAATATCTTTATTTTCATTTAAAATTTTATAAAAAATAGCTTTCCCATCTATTTTTATATCATCATTTGTCACTAGAATTTTCTCATTCTCGTCTTTGATGCATCTCACAAAATTAATATCCTTAGTTTTCTTATCTCTATCCCTAGCTATACTAAAAATATCTCTTTCATCCTCTTTTGATTTGAGTTTTTTATATAAATCCTCCTAAATTTTAGTTTTTACTTTATTGATGGTATTTTTCACTTCTTTCTTTGCTTTCTTATAAGCCTCTAAGTTTCACTAGTCTTGTTAGTATAATATAATTTGTAACATACACTGTTTGCCTTGATTTTATCTTGTACAACTTCACTCCACCACCAAGCTTCTTTTTGTGTCGGTACACCTCCCTCACATTCACCTAATACATCTTTCACCACTTTCCTAATATGTCCTGTCATATTGTTACACATATCACAAGGTGTACCAACATAATTTCAAGCATCTCCTTGAAGTACTTTCTATTTAAATGTACCTTTTTTCTCGCTTTTGAATTTCCACCATTTAGTCTGAATAGCTTGATGCACTCTTTTCTTCTTTGTCCACTTTTTTACCTTTAAAATCATAACTAAAAGTCGATGCTGGGTGGTTAAGCTTTCTCCTGAAACTAACTTACAATCTTTACAACACGATCTATCTTTTTTTCTACAAACAAAATAAAAAATGTTGTGTTTGTGATAAGCCACTCTTATAATTAATTAAATGTTCATCTCATTTTTTGAAGATTTTATTTACTATAAAGAGATCAAATGCCATTGAAAAATTTAAAATCTCCCTACCTTTGTCATTTATATCCCCAAAACTAAAGTTTTTATGAATACCTTGATATCGTAATGCCTCTTTACCGATATGTCCATTTAAGTCTCTTCCTAAACAAATCATCTCCTTTTGTGGAATTCTTCGAATTACCTTATCTAACTCCTTCTAAAAAGTTGTCTTTATATTATATTATAGTTCTACTTAGGATACGTAAGTACAAATTATATTCAAAACCTCTACTCCTAGTACTAATTTCAAACTAAAGTTTTCTTTATACAAATTATTTGAATCGTTGTATCGTTGCATGTCTACTACACTATTCTTTAAATTTTTATTTATAATAATAGTAGCTCCATTTCGAGCCTTTTCCTTTTCTTAGTATCATAATTTAAAACATGTATCCTCAATCTCTTTTACTTTTTTTCTAACCCACTTTGTATCTTATAAGCATAGGATATGAATCTTTCTCTCAATCATAGTATCTACTACCTTTATTAGCTTATCGAACAATGTTCTGATATTCCAATAACCAATACGAATCTTATTATCTAGGATTAGCTTTCTTATCCCTCGCATTCATTCATATTAAAAATGTGGAGACCCTCTCTACAATTTATTCACTGTATTCAGGCAACAATATAGCGGGACTAACTTCTTTACCCACACTCGTTCATGATGTGGTAACCCTCTCTCCAATTGATTTCGGGCAAAAATGTAGAGCCCTTTGCTTACTTTTCACTGCATTTGGGCTATGTAGTGCTTCACTAAGAAGAGACGCTCCAATGCAATGCTTATAATTTGTATAATCCATAGTATAAAAATACAACAAAGTTTTATGTTGGTTGTCTGAAATCTAACGCAACCCTCCTCCTTTATTCGGGCTTGGGACTGGCCATGCAAGAGTGATCCCTTACATGAGTAAAATTTAAAATTCACTCATAATCAATAATGAAAATTTTGTACTTCACATGCTTTTTAAATTCAAATCTTCATCGTTGATCATATCGATTAAAGATAGAAATGTTTAAGCGAATTTAAGCATGGACAGTCCCCCCCTTCTCTCTCTCTCTCTCTCTCTCTCTCTCTCTCTCTATATATATATATATATATATATATATATATATATATATATATATATATATATATATATATATATATATATATATATATATATATATATATATATATATACCATCCCTTTTCTCGCCACTTAAAATGTCAGCTGACAAGGCCATATTGATAGCTCTTATTTATTATACATACATCGCTCCTATATATATATATATATATATATATATATATATATATATATATATACTCATACTTTAACCAGGGTTCCAGGGAAATGTAAAAATGTAAGACTAGAAAAGCTACCACATATATAAGAAGAATTAAAAAGCTTGCAAACCTTTTCAAACAACTTTGGCCAAATCCTTGTCCACGTTGATTACGTGCATATTGAAACTGGGGATGATGACTTTTAAAAGGAACGAATGAGAGAAAAGATGCATATCTCGAATCCTTTTACAAAATCCAAAAAGCCTGTAAGTCATAGGGGCACGCGGGAATCTAAGATTTGACGGTACTTTGAATCTTATGCACTGGTCCTAACATAAGCTCACTAACCATAAAGCTCTGTCATGCAAAGGCTTTTCTTTCTTAAGTGGGCAGATGCACTCGCACACACACAGACATATGTATAATGTCTGTGTGTGTGTGCGTGCACGCTCGCTCGTGTTTGTAATCTTTCTTTTCCCCATATATCATTTCAAATGTTAGATATTCATGCAGGCAATGGTATCAATATGTAAGCATGGTAAAAGAAGAAAGTCAAACGCAGAGAAAAGTACTTGGATGCCCAATTATTGATTGTCATGGCTGTGAACTGGATGAATATGATGTTGCAGAGTCAAATGCAAACATGACACAAGTTATGGCAACAATGGTGACTAACAATCAACTTAGGATTGCTCAATCTTGTGTCCTATCAGCATTTAACTCCAAAACCAAATACCTTCTTTGATGTTCCAAATGTGAAGTCCCTCTATCTTATTGGTAAGATGGAATATTTGAAATTGAACAGAACCGCTTTCTTCTTCTCGATGAATAACTCATATATATGGACAAATTCTTTGCCATAAAAATAAATTCTTCTGTATACAGTCCTACAGAATCCTTGCGAGCACTTGTATTAATATATTTTTTGTTAATTTGTTCAAAATGTTTGGATTGTGCTTGAGGTGATGACTCTCTAATGGATGAGAATCCATTTAGCTTAGGGGTGTCGCCTGCCATAAGATACAGAAGAGCAGCGACTAAGAATCAAAAATCAATTCTTGCAATGCCAAAAAGACAACACTGCCAAAGAGTTGATGATACCAAACTGAATCCAACTATTAATTGGTGTTAAAGTTGCGATTAAGAATCAAGTCTTTCGATATCAGCGACTAGGCTTCTGGTGCCTAGGTTTGAGGTTTATACTTTCTTGTTTGGTTTAGTGTTTTAAGATCTTTTGTTTTGGTTTGAGTTATGTAATAAGCGGGTCATACGTGACCGTCTTTAGTGTGTTAGAGTGTGAGTTGAAGTAGGGGACGGATCCTTAAGATCCAATTTTGTTTAGTTGGTTTTTCTTGGATTTTCATTTGGTTCGGATTGAACCGGTTCATTAGGATCCACTTGCATTAATAGGGACAAGATATATAAACCTCTTTGAGGTATTGTAATGGCATAAGTTTCTCTAATAAAAATTACAGTAGAAAAAGATCGTCTCCTTCTTTCTCATTTTCTCTCTCTATTGCACACGGGTGTTCGTGCTTGAGATATCCTCACTGACTAGAGACAAATCAAGTAGGTTGATCCTTCAAGAAACCCTATCTCACACAATTGTTACTATCACCGGCGCTTTCAAGGATCAAATTCTCTTGGTCTAGTGAGGGGATGGTAACAGATCATGTGATGCACCAAAGTTTGTCAACACAACACTCCACAGCCCTTACATCTTTCTTACACGATTGTTTTGAAATTTTTAAAATTCTATGTTATTAGGATAGCACATGAATCGATTATTACTTTATTAGTATATGAAAAATGATATCTTCCTTTTAGTTCTATGAGACATGGAGAAAATTGTATGCAATAAAATAGTATATATGTAAGTTATAATCATCTATCACCCGAGTAATTTTCACCCGTATTTTCGAGAATGGCCGTGCCCTGCACCCGCACTATCACCCACCAGGCGGGAGCTCCAAGTTACCTCAATCATTTGAAGGTTCCCCTAGATGCCTCACATGTGTTCAATGCCGGAAAAGGTGACAAATGCTTGTCACCGTCTTTTATTGAAGTCACATTCACAGGCATATTAAATTATAGCTGAAGACAAGGAACAAAATTTCAAGGTAGGTAGTCAAATATATGTGTCCTACCTACTAGCAATGGTTGCTTCGCAGCTTCTTTAAGAATTGCAGAGTTGGGAGCAATTTGAATCTGAACTGTAAGTTAGTGTCAAACGCCCCATGTCATAAGGGTGCATCGAGGGACGCGTTGCAGGGTAATAACAACTTCGAAAATGATAGGTGGGAGGAGGACGCTGCAATACGCAATATTCTTTTATATAATTCTTGGTAGAAGGAAACTGAAATCAAAAACAGAAGACGCCGATTCTTGAAGGTTTCCATGCACCATAGTCTCTCTGTGTGTAATAAACGATCGAATCTAGAAGAGTGCAGCCATCTCACGAGAAGATACACATGACGACGATGGAATCTAGAACAGTTCAGGCGTCTAATGAAATTTATCGTTTAGTGGTTCAGCCACAGCTACAAACTACTTAAAACAACAATATTCCAAGTCTCGGAAGAAGAATACTAGCTAGGAGTGGATTGCGCTTTGCTATCCAACCATAACTATGATTGGTTGGTATATGCAAGTGCTTCTTGGAAAATGATTGTTAATGGACCCTTATTATAGGCCTCATCACATGTTATTAGATAGTTTAATTACATTAGTAAATTAACTGAGGGTTATTTTACCATAATTTAGTTTCAGATTCCAATATTTCAGATGCATATGCACATGCACCCAATGTCTCTTATTATTCTTGCAGACTTGATTTCAAACAACCCATCATGCTTTATAATGTGCTCATCAGTGCTGGTTTCTCGTTGAAAAGGAAAGGACAACAATGATAACGCAATCTGCAGGACGTGTTTTAGTTCCAAACTTGAGAATAAATGAGGGATGTAATAAGTATGTTGTGAATCGTATATCGCCATTTGGAACAAGCAATCTGTCATCTATGTGCTTCTGATGTGTATTTTGATTTTAGAAGGCCTTGTTAGTTCATTCAAAAGGAGGATCCTTTTTTTTTTCACTTGATGATACATAAGATACATTTAGGGTATGTTTCCTCTAGTGAGGTGTGATGACCCATCACGCTCATAACTATTGATGCTTTGATTTGAGATAGCAACCCCTCCTCTGTGATCTGAAATCATGTAATCAGAGTTCGACAGTCAGATGGAGCTGGAGAATTATAGCCTATTTGCTTTTTATTTTTCCTTTTCTTGTGAAAGTTGAATTTGTGACAAGAAATTTCAAGAATTGACAGGGTTAAGTGAAATCAAAGAGATTGAAATTAGTTATGCCTCTTTTCTACATGCTTAATGGAGACGTGACCAAAGTTATATGGACATCTCCCTATGGTCATCTCCCTGATTATTCAATTTCCATTAGCTTTGAGTGTATGTGCATATTTTTACTTAACCACAAGATAGGCAACACGTTGACAAGGCCATCAAGTGTTCATTTAGAAAGTTAACTGTCAAAATGGTAGCATTTTTATGATCATGACCAAGAAGGTTATGGTCCTCTCTGAGCACATTACTGTTTTGAACATCTTCCTCACTTTTTATCTTGCTGTAATAATAAGACAACTGAATCTGACAACTTTTTACATTCACTTTTAAAGAAACAAGTAATGAGACAGCTTATGGATCTTACTAGCACATATATCTTGATCTCCACATGGATGATAGAGTGCACTCAACCTAAGTCTATCTTATCCATTAACAAGTCCATCCTTTATCCATCATAATCAAACAAAAAATACATAACAATTCCATAGGTAGCACAATCCACGCTCATTCATAAGAGAAGTTAAAGAGAGATAGCTGCATAAGAAACAAATCCACAGTAACAGCATATTACAAATTTATCGTAGTTCAAGGAGGACAGTTTTCACCTTCTTTCCAACGTATCTCTCTCTCTTTTAACATCTCCACTTTATCTTGAACCTCTGAAAGTTTAAGCGCTTCAATGAATTGGTCGGGTTCTATCCCAATGGGAAACTGAAAGATTCAAAAACAAAAAGCATCAATAAGACACTGATTTATTATGTAGTATGGAATCATCTTATAAAGTACATCTAAAGACACCTTCTGGCATGAACAAGTCAAGCAAAATTACTTTCATGTAAAACCAATATATGTGAACACATAAGACGGTTATCCAATTTCAGATGCCAACATTACCACAGCAACTCGTGTGATCTTTCCTTGAACCTCGATACCTCCTGATGTGGCTGCAAGCCCAAGGATATGGGTACAAGCGCTAACAAAATGTTCCAAATAATCATTGGTATGAAAGCTGCAAACGTGAGTACGTATTTTAAAACCAGAGTAACTTGTAGAAACTTAGATACAAACAGTGATTCGCTTCTATTCTGACAAAGCTAGAGAGTACCTTAAACGAGTTAATAAGTTTTTAAAAGAACATGTTACTTACCCAACAAGATCAGCAGCTAAAGTAGATCGTAATAGCTCTGAACAAAAAGGTAACATCCGAAACGTCTGGTACGACGGAAACGCTGTATGCAGGAACCAGCACACCTTCATCTCCTTGTTGCGTTCCTTCAGAAATTTCGGAAGAAGCATTAAGTGGGAGTCTTGGCACCATACTATATCGCCTTCTCGGTAGCAATCGTTCACTACGTGAGCAAATCGTCTGTTGACTTCTGAGTAAGCATGAAATTGTGAATGTAATTTGCTAGTGGCCTCATCTTCTTCAGGAAGCCCCCGAGAATGGAGAAGTGGCCAGAGCGTGTTGTTATGGAAGCCGTTATAATATTGTTCAATTGCTTTTCCGTCAAGAAACACTGGCACATATCCCTATATCCATCAATACACCAAACAAAATAAGATTAGATTCATAACTAATTACTTATAAATGTAATTTGCTAGTGGCTTCCTCTGCTAATGCTTTAGTCGGTGCATTTTGACCGATTTTATCTGGCACACTAACGCCAGGCCATCCAATCCACTGTATCCCAAATTCTGACACCTAAAAGTATAATCAATAAAAAGAAGAATCATGTCACATGCTTTATAATATATGATTGGACCAAAAGAATACGTAAAAGATGAAAGTTGAACCAAAGAAACACTGTTTTAATTCTTGAACCACCACTTACAACGAAGAGCACTGACCAAACCACCAGAGCTAATATTCACCCACCATAAATCCTCTTCTTCCCTGTCCACCGAGACTGGAAGCCGGTTAGCCACCACTAAGAACCTCCGGTTCACCCAAATGTTGAACCTGCATTATCGTATGAGGCCACACCAAGTTAGTCGTTTGTTAAAGGAATAACCATTGTAGAGTCTAGATCATTGACAACCAACTGAATCTATAAGCAGCTAAAAGGGAAGTCAAAGGAACTAATTATAAGTGGCAGAGAGAAGCCTACAACCACTACCAATAAAGATCAGAAAGATTGAAGAGAAATTTTGAAAGGAAAAGCTAACATTTCTACGTCAAATCAACAGACGATACCAATGTTATAAAAAGCTTAGTGCATATTCGTGTTAAGGTACGTCGTGGAATTGAAGAATTTGGATGTCCAGAATTACGGTTTCTAAACACATGATAAAGCGTTTTCAATGAATGTAGAACTGAAATTATCACTTATGGACTCACTAATATTATGCTTTCAATAAGAAATGAGCATGAACAATTGCTTATGGAAATAACTGCAGTAATATGCTAGAAAAGAGCAAGAAATATGCTTTCAGCAAGCACTTTAGGATCCGTATAAAGACAGCATAAGATCGATACAACCAACATAGTGGTGACCATCTCTCCAAACGCATAAGCTAGTCACTGAGAGACACATTTACCAGTGACAATCGGAAACTCCAATATACATGTGCGTGTGCGTGTGCGTGTGCGTGTGCTGACTGAAGTCTTAATAGGCCGACTATACATCTATAGACCCAGCAAAAACTCATATGGTGGTCATTGTTGTAACCATGAACATTTTTGGGTGAGGTAAAAAGTTACATCTCAGCACGCATGCTTTCAAGTGGGCTAATTCTACAATCCATAATCACGTTATAAGGCCGACGCCTCACATCATATATATATATATATATATATATATATATATATATATATATATATATATATATATATATATATATATATATATATATATATATATATATATATATATATATATATATATATATATATATATATATATATATATATATATATATAGATATTATTATTTTTAAATTCAAATATTAACTGTTTATCATACGAATTAAATGATAGAAATATTTAAATAAATTTAAGCATATATATATATATATATATATATATATATATATATATATATATATATATATATATATATATATATATATATATATACATTAGCCATTGAAGAGTAGGAGATGTTAGATATAACCGGTTTCAAATCTGTCTGACGGTTCCAACGAGAATCTACTTTAGTCGGAGACAAGCTAAAATTGAAACTGGGAACCACCTTGTTTGGTTCCGATTTTACCTTTCACAAAACTATAATAAACCTGAAAGTGACAGTTTCAAATTTTTTATTCTAAAATTTGTTTAGACTTCTTTATTCTGATTTTAAAATAATTTTTATGGATTTTGGACGGTTTCAAACTTAAACTCGAGCATACTTCATGCTAGATTACGATTCCAAGTTATTGTCGAGGTGAAAGGTTGCGCTCTGGTTCGTTGTCGTTAACGTCAGTGATGCACTGGAACGAGGATCGGTCCATAAATAGGGTCTTCACCTTTCTTAGATCAGAAGAAAGAAGATGGATGGATTTAGGGTTTTTCACAAACGGCTTTACTCAAGGAAGATTCAAACTCTTTCTCTATGTCTATCAATTTCTTTATGTATTCTCAGTATTTATAGAGTGAGTGGTTTCATCTTCCTGGTTTTCACGTCATTCTGTTATAAGCCGTTTTTGTCTTTATTTCTATAGCATATGCATTTAATGATATATATATATATGTTTTGTATGTAGAGTTTTACAACTAAGAATGAACATTCTGCGTTATATCTCTCACTTAGCCATTCGAGTCAAGTGACATATTGGTTTTGCCTCTCACTTTTGTAGGGTTTCTCAAGTCATGTCAAAGTATGATTACTTGTTGCAATCATTACTCGTTGTGTGGTTTCTTACCTACACAACAACCATATGTATCTTAAACCCATATTTGTAACATGCTATGAGAAAAAATCATATATTATACCTTTAGTCAAGAGGTCTACCAACATATCATTAGTTGGTATATATGAGATGGATATTTTCTTTCTCATAATCATATCATGAACATAGTGGTATTTCATCATTATATGCTTGCTTTTGGAGTTATCAGCTCCAATCTTAATCAGAGTAATTACTGCATTGTTGTCACAATAAATGACAACTGACTCATTGGTTATACCCAGCTTCAAATCACGTATGAAACGACTTATCCAAACAGCACTTGTTGTAGTCATGCAATCAGACACATACTCAGCTTGTTGTGTATACAATACTATACAACCCTATTTCTTTTAAGCCCAAGAAATAACTCCACTTCTAAATAAGAATATTTGATCCGAGGTTGATTTGTTATCATCTTTACTCCCAGCAAAGTTAGTATTTCAGTATCCTACCACTTTCAATTCATCGACTTGAAAATATAGTTTCAACTCTTTTGTTCCTTTGAGATATCTTAGAATCTCTTTTACATTTATCCAATGTTACCAACCAGGATTACTTTGATATCTACTTAAAAGACTGACAACAAAGTTCTCATACAAAACATAGCATACATCAAGCTATCTATAACTTGTACATAAGAAATATTAGGCTTATTGTCTCCCTCACCAGTACAATCAGCCTTACTCAATTTGACCCATTTTGCAATAGGTGTAGATACAGACTTGCATTCACCCATTTTGAATTTCTTAAAGATATAATTGATATATCTCTCCTAACTTAAGTATAGGAGTTTAGATTCTCTATCTCAAGAAATCTTTATACCCAAGATATAGGATGTTTTTCTCATATCTTTCATTTCAAACCTTGAGTTTAACTATGACTTGGTTTTGACAATCATCTCATTGTCATTCTCAGTCAAAAATATATCATCTATGTATAACGATAAGATGACAAAATGACTCCCACTGTTTCATATATATACACAATGATCAAGTTCATTAACCACAAACCCAAGTTTTAAAATGACATTTTGAAAAGTCAAATACCATTAACGAGGTAAATGTTTAAGGTAATATAGGGATTTTTTTAACCTATATACTTTATCTTCTTGACCTTTAACTTTGTATCATTCGGGTTGTTGCATATATATGGTTTCATCTAAATCTCTATTTAGAAAAGCAATATTTACATCTAACTAATATAAATATAAATCATAATATACTGATATCATCATGTTTATCCTTATGGATGCAAATTTCGTAATAGAAAAATATGTCTCAACATAATCTATCTCTTTTTTTTACAAAAATTCCTTTGCAACTAATCTCGCCTTAAACTTGTCGAGTGTCCCATCAACTTTATATTTCTTTTTGAGAAATCATTTAAAACATATGGCTTTCCTTTATTTAGGCAAATCATCCAATTCCTAGACTTTATTTTGCTCAATAGATTCAATTTCCTTATCCATGACTTTATTTAGAAGAATCAATACTTTAAATGAGTGATAGATCCCCACCTCCTGAGATGACCTAGGTTTGGTTTTCTCCCAAACCACACATCATATGGTGTAGAGAATAAGCTTTACACGATACTCTATTGAGTATATACACAGTTGTACTTACTACTTCCCTCCAAAATATCATTGGTAAAGATGCATCTATTAACATAGACCTTGTCATATTCAGTAAGGTCATATTATAAATTTCTGTTATACCATTTTGTTGAGATGTTCTGGGTATTATATTTAAAGTCTTTACATAATTTCAGAAATTTTGCAAAGATATACCCACATTCCAAAATTTTTACAAAGGTGTACCCACCAATTCTATCTTATCTCAAAACTTTGATTGTATGTCTTTGTTGATTCTCAATTTCTTACTTATATTCTTTAAATGCTTTAAGTGTCTCAAATTTATATGCTAAGAGATATATTATATATACTTTAAGTAATCATTGATAAACGTTATAAAATAAACATTTCTTCGAAGTGATCTTACTCTAAAATGTCCACATAAATCAGTGTGAATGATTTTCAATATAGTTGTTGCTCTTATTATTTCTTTAAGAAATATTTTTTTTTATCATTTTGCCTTTATACATACTTCACATTTACCAAAAGTGTTTTCTTTAAATTCTGACAATAAGTTAAAGTCGGATAACTTCTTCAACTTTTTTAGACTTATATGCTCTATACGATTTATGTCACACATTCACATCAACATTAAAGGCACAATTGATATAAGCATAAAAGTCTTTTCTTTCATTTATTTTTAACTTTAACAATCTTTGTTTATCATTGAACAAACCTGAAAAGGTTACCCTTTCATGCTTCCCTATGGTTACATTGCTAGGGACAAATCTAATTTTAAAACCCTTTTTAACCAATGTAGGGACTAAGACCAAATTGTGTCTTGTAGTTGACACAATCAATATATGAGTTAGAACAACCGGTGTGTCTTATACATGAATCCTAAAGGACCCTACTCCAAGGATATATCAAAAGGTGTTATTTATTATATAAACCATATGTTAATCTACCAACTAGATATTGGGTGGTACATGTAGAGGCATTCTGAAATCACACAGATTATGTATTGTTTATCTGATTGACCACGTTGTTGGATGTTTCTAACGCTAGTTTTCTTGTTGTGGCAATCCCTTTTATAGTGTCTCATCTTTTCACAACTAAAATACTTAATCCGAGAAATGGTTTCTTATGATTTTTTGAAAGTTTGATCGTCTTTCTTGTTATTCTTGTTAAACTTCTTGTTTGGTTTATTCTTTCTCTAGTTTGATTTAGAGCTTGTTTTAATATCTTCTTAAGCTAGTAGCAACTTTTCCTTCTTATTTTTATTATGTGTTATTATTCAATTGCTAGTTTAAGAGATAACTCAAAAAGGTTTGTTTCAGTTCTTAATATCAAGGTTGTGGCAATCATGTGTAATAGTTGAACAACTCTTTGGCAATCTCGTATTCCTCAAATACCCTAATGAGATTATCCTCCATATATGTCAGCGTTATTGTATTGGCTATTGTGTCATATGTAAGAAATGTTTTGTATGCTTCATTTTCTTTTCTATTACATTTAGAGTAGGTGGTGCAATTATATCCTTTAGAACGTAATTTACACCCTCAATTATAAGCACCAACATGATACATCTTTTCCACACTTAGAAATTTAGACCATTCAAGTTTTATGTTTTTGTCAACTCCGATACACAAATTCTTGAGTTCATTTTAGTTTGTTCAATAAAAAATAACAATAAGACGGTCTAAAGAAAAGAGGAAAAATAACCAACCATGTATGCTAGACACCAAATTACTGAAATATAATTTGTACAAATATATAGGTATTGAATTGAAAATATTTCCAAGTACCTAAGAGGAATTTCAATTGATACTTAGGTACCAATTTGAAAATACTCTTAACTTGATGTTTTAGTTAACTTGAAGAAACTTGGGATAAAATAGTAATTTTTTCTTTTATTTTCTATCACTGTAATTTCTAAAAAATGTTAGGTGCAAACCAGAAATTTTACCCTTCTGTCCAGTTTTATAATTTTTTAAAAAGACCTGAGGCAAAACAATAAAATTGGCACCTGGATTTTTGTAAAATCCGTGATTGATCGAGGGTAGTATCATAATTTTTTCCTTCAAATTGAATTTATAGCTTTCTCTAAAGACATGAGCAGTACTGTCTTTTTATACACTGGCAAAATTGTGAAATTACATTCGTTTAGGGGCAACAGTATACGGGTGATACGATACAATAACTTGTATAATATAATACAGGTCATAATGTACTGTATTATATGATACGATGCGATACGAATAACACTGATATATCCATTAACAATATAATAATTATTAAGATCAAATAAATATAGCAAAAAATTATAAAGATAGTAAAAGAAGTATAGGTGGTACTATCTAGCCATCACCAAACACTTACTCCAACCCCCCAAGAGTATCCAATTGGTACTTGTGCGATATACAACTAAGCCTTTTCACATACCAATGGGGTCGGCCATGAGTGCTCCCGCTATACTTCACCTAATTGAAGTATCTATATAACGCAGGTCAGATGTATGCGTTGTTTCTAAGCTTGTTTATTTATGAATAATGTTTTTGCAAGTGAGGTTTGACTTGAGTCAACTTTATGCTGGTATCATGCTGTAGTAGGTAATCTTACAATGCTGCGACCAATCCCAGTATGAAAGTATATAAGTGTCTTCCTCCTCGAACCAAATCATTGGTTTCAGTTTTCACATTTTAAAAAATCAATCCAAACTGTGATAAAGTCAGAACCTAACCGACCGAACTGCCGGTTCTGGTTGGATTTAGTTATAAACAACAGTTCTACTTATTTAAAGCAACAACATATACATAAACTATCAAAATTATTCCAGGATGTATATAAACTTTATATATGTAATGGTTTGGTTCCAACACAACACTGGAATTGAGAATTGAACCACCAAATTCTAGATCCTACTAGAATCGAACTACGAACTGAACCGAACGAACTGACATCTAAAACCGAACTAAACCGTCAGTTTTGTTCGGCTCCGGCTGTTCCATGAACACCCCTACTTTAACAAGTTGACACGGAGATTATTCCATCATATACCCTAAACGAGGCCCTTCGTTTACTTAGTCTCTTGGTTGGTAAAAAGTTAGAAACAGAAAACTTCTTTTGGCAAGATGGGGTTTAGGTATTATTTATGGCCACCATGTACGTATAGTGATCGTCATGGATGGGGCATTCGTGAATGCTTTGCCTCATTTCTTGCCGTATGCTTTCACCACATTCTCAACTTCAAAGTACGGTGCGCCACCATAGAGAAATCACTGCAGACAAATCAGTATATGCCTCACGCATCCATAGGCGCCACAATTACTCAAGTTTTGTTGCAGCTTGCCCTCCAACTAAAATCTATACCAATTGAACCCATTTTCGCCAAAAAAAGGCCCAACCAGATCCTTTTTTGGAGCAGACCATTGCATCTTGATTTATTGGAATGTCTTCAATTTTTTCGAGCTCTGCTTCGGGTATATGTGAATACGTTACTGTATCTCTGAGAGCTCTAACGATTGGGTTGGAGAGAGGAAGAATTGACAGGAGATCGATCCGTTGGAGAAGAGAGTGAATGAGCGTTGAGGATGAAACTCTGAATTTGTTGGTTTCAATCTCCTCGGCAGATCTCTCTCTCTCTCTCTCTGGGGGTATTCATTTAGCGCGTGCACGACGACTGTTTAAACTTTCCTTGCATAACTGCCCGCTTGATGCTTCAGTTCAACATTTCGTGTCTCGTGTTGTTTCATACGTATATTTGCGATGAGAATCCTCAAAGTTTAAATAGCCCGCGAACTGAAATGAAGAAAACGAACACCTTTTCTCGTTGGTTCTGACCGATTGATCATCGAGGACTCGAGCGTTTCGTGTTGTCCAATCAACGAAGGGAAACCAAAGGGAGGATCTACCTTGTTTGAGATCAATCACTCCATCGAATGGGTTCGAGGCAGAGAGAGGAAGAATTCAGGGCAGATCGATCCGTTGGAGGGAGACTGAGAACGAGCAACGAGGGATTGCTCCTAGACAATCTCGTTCATGAAGCTCCAACTATTGGCTTCAATCTCCTCCCTTCGTCTCCTTCATCCACTCTACCAAAGAAAACAACGATATTAAGAATCCACGTTTTAGTTTGGAAAACAGATCAACGAGGAAATAATGTCAATTGACACCAGCAAAATGCCGCCTCTTACCAAATTATGAAGCCAATTTATGCCTGAGCGGTAGGGGTGTTCAAACCCATTAAACCGAACTAAACCGGTAGTTTAGGTCGGTTCCTATGTTGTGGGTTTTGGTTCGGTTTGTGTTGAAAAGAAAAAAGAAATTGTGATTGGGTTTTCTGTTTGAAGGTCAGAACTTAACCAATTCATTTCGGTTCAATTCCCTTTGCTGCAGGTTTTGGAATTGAAACTATAATTCCAGTTCGATAGATCCCATGTATTCTCATACTGAGCACCGAGGCTTGCATTTGATTACGAGAGGAAGTAGAATTGTTGCTCCATGCACCTCCTTGAGGGTTGTTTGCATGGTTTCCTTACCCTAAATATTATAATATAATTGCTTCATTTGAAAATTGATCAAAGATATATAACTTTCTTTGGTCCCTTGCCTAAGAACAAGTGTATTATTATATATTATGTAACATGTAAGTTCATACGATCATACTATATCAAAGTAATTCCTTTTGAAGAAAAATAGCATACCAACATTTACAAGTCGAGTTAGACTTTAAAGGTTCTGCAAAGGGCTAGGTAAAACGGGTTCTAAAGCCATTTCTGGCCAGTTCATGTAGGGCTCCAACCCGCCCCCTACCCAATATTATATATATATATATATATATATATATATATATATATGTGTGTGTGTGTGTGTGTGTGACCAGTATTTTCTCCATACCTGCCTTGTGCCCATTGGGAAAACGAGAACTCGAATCTGTACCCAACCGGTTAAGGTTCCGGATGGGCTCGGGTATAGCTATACCCGTCCCTGGCCCGCCCCGTTGCCATCTCTACTGATCCCTCCATCGGCCTTGGAAGACGCACTCATCACCAGAGAAATTCAGAAACACCTACCGAACTAATTGTTTATTAAAAAAGCGTTCTAATGTTTTAGACGTTAGAATTCCCTGATCTTCGGACTCGGAGTATGAATCAAACTGCTGCTAGGAGTCAAATTGATTGTTTTTAATCCCTTTTCTGCACAGAGATGTTCTGCGATGTTGTGGTTGTTCGCTTGGTTGGGCACTTGTTCCCATTAAACAAAGGTCATGGGTTGAGGCTTGTGAGAGGAGTCACCAGCTTGGGATGCTTTAGCCCCAAATTGGGCTGACCTTGCTTGAACTGATTACCAGTATCAAAACTCAAGAATAGTTGTGTTTATACATTTCTTCTGAGCGTGATGATTCATTTACTAAAGGAAGAGAAGAAAGGTCATTTAATGATTCCTGCTATTTGAGTTTCCTTAACGAAAAGAATTGTCATATTACTTCCTAGACCAAGCAAGTTGTCTCTGTGGTTATAAGAATTCCAAAGGGACTCTGATCGACTTCTTCAATTCCTAATGGAAGTCCTTCGATGGACAATTGCTGCCTATTTTCGAACAAGAGTCATATTACTCAATTTCACAGTGAAATTTGCATGTTTCACAAACCTGACAGTTCATATTCTACAGAAATTAAAGTACCGAGTTAGATGCATGCCATCCCTTGAAAGTTGTGTTGTCCTTGAAGAATGATAAGGTGCTCTACTTGTTTGAAGATATACTAGACTGTTCACATGCATCCTCATGTCACAAGAATCATGAATTCTTGAAGAGCATGATAGAGCATGAGTTGTTCATACATGACAGACACCATGGAATACGAGCATGAAGCCCTATATGATGGACTTAATCAAGTAGAATATGTGAGATTGTTGAAAGGGAATATTCAACACCTCCACTAGAGTTTCTGAAAACCATCAGAACTGTGAGCCCAGTTCAAATTCTGATTTGTATCTTAACACCTTCACTAGAGTTTCTGAAATTGTTTCTGTCATTAAAAAAATGTGACCAATTAGCCAGCCACTGCAAAAGGCAGAGGTTCATGGAGCCATCCTCTGAATCCTGATAGTTCAGCTCATCAAGCAGTATATGGCAGTTGTGTTGCAATTCCACGTTTAGAAGTTCACAGACTCGTGGAACCAGATATTGAAGGTCCACAAGGCACAGGACTTAATGTCAAGCGAGATACCGGCACAGTGTTAAATCTGGACCTCCATGGTCATTAGAGCACCGAATCTGGCCCTAGCATCCCTCAACTTCTTCATTAGGTACGTTCAATATGGCATAGATTTCTTTGAAGTGCTTGATGAATGAAAGTTCATTTTAGACATGAATGGGGATGTTGCAGGTGTGTAATGGCAATGATGAACATCCAACACAAAGAGAAAATGATGCCCTTCAGGAGTTTGTGCATGTTTCCATGGGAAAATATCCATGTATATTGGAGCAAGGTATTGATTAATGCATACAACTGTGTAATCTGATATATTCAAGTACATATATAATGCACGTTATACATATCATACAAGCTTATACTATAAATATGCATACAGATACATGGATAGAAATGTACACATATATGTACTTACATGCATGCACAGACACGTGTGTGTATGTATGGGTTCAACCTGGGCCTGACGTGAACCCAATCCAGTTGGATCTGGCCTTTTAAAAAATTAACTGAAGGGAAAAATGACTCACATCAACCCACTGTAGGCCAAAAGTTGAGGTGACCCGACCCAAAGTGGCCCAGTCCGCTGGCCCCAATTTACAACCCCAAATCAGGAAACAACCCGAAGTTGGTCCAAAGCTAGTTTCAGGTTGCTATTCTTTTTGTCCCAAAATAGAGTAATATTTATGAATATTTCATCTTCTTCTTCGGGATTATTGGTCTAAGACATATCTTAGTCATATACGCGTAAAACTCCGAGGATAATCATGTTTGTGACTAACCATAATGCTGTGCCTAATCGAGCTGTTAACTTTCTAATTGAGTCTTACTCTAAAAATGCTCATTAGCAAATAAAATTTGGTCTGACTTTATGAGTCTCATCATAACCAGTTTGTCATTTAAAGTATTTAAATTCTAAAAACGTGCATCTATCTCTTTCTTATGTCAATAAGGAGTATTAAATTCTCTACGATGAGAAAAATATATGCTAATATTGCCTAAGAGGAAGGGTCAAAGCTTAATTCAAGAAATTGGCAAAGGAATACAAGAGAACTAATTGTTAATGAAAATTTAAAATGTTAGTTAATGTCACGTTAAAGAAAAGGACTGCATGGCTGCCTTTCGGAAAAGAAAAAAAAAGGAAATTTCTTATCTTATAAAGATGCAAAACAAGTCATTCCTTTTCTTTAACAATAAAAAATGAGAAACGTGTCTAATATCATTTCGATCAAAATCAGAGTAAGTACAAGTGTCATATAGGTAAAAAGTTAGATTTTTCATGTATCTATACATGTGAAAATTGTGACATACCTTATCTTATATGAAGTTGGTGAGAAAGGAGCGACTAAATGAAACTACTAAACAATTTTAAAGAGGTAGAGGTCTCAAGTGCCAAAAAATATTTTATTTAATTTTTACAAATAAATACTAATATGAATCCAGTACAACTAAAATTTCATGCAGTTGACCTTAGTTACTGTGAGAAAGGCTTGGTTTTGCACTAAGTTCAAACCACCAAAATTAAATATATTTGCTATTCATACACTCCATTTTACTAGACTTCCAGAAAAGAATTCTCACCTGATGTACTTCGTCCTCCTCTCTTTGTTCACCAACGTTTCCTTCTCTCACGGTCTGTCTACATGTCAACCTAGTGTGATCTCCCTCTCTCTGACGATGTGTTTTAAACGCATTCCATCTTTAATAGGCTGATCTCTCTTTAAATATTTTTTTCTTCAACTCTTTTGTTTCAAAGCTTTCTGAATTTCTTTTTATCTATTTATCAATATATCTGTCTCTTTTCAATCTCTCTCTCTTTTTTACTCTCAATCTCTAACAAGATGAATCTTATGACAAGTTGACACAAAGATAAAGAAGATTATCAGAAGAGGCATTTCAGACGAAAGGAGAAAAACCATCGAATTGCGTCACACTGTCATCCTTGTGATTGAGGATGAGATCCATTGAAAACACTTTTATTTGAAAAGTGATGCATGGTGGGCTCGTTTTTTTTAAGAGTGATGGACGGTGGGCTTTTTTTTCTTCCTGAGAAGACGGTGTGTGGAGGAAGAAAATGAAAGAGCCGATGTTAATTTTAGAAAAAACGAATTAAAGGGTTGTATGTTTGGTAAAAAAAGTATATAAAATAGTAACACCTAAACTAAATCCATGCTTTTGGTAAGATTTGCTGCATGGAAATTCGCGTGAAAGCTGCTCCCAAGAAATTGTTGAGATAAACATTGCTAAATCAGCACTAATTTGGAAATAGCAAAGATAAGCACCACCAAGAGCAAATCTGGTAGGTCTTTAACTTACCATTTTGATCGTTATCCACGACAAAAAAAGCCGTTCTGTCCGCCGTCTCTTTCTTAATAGAGGGTTGCGTTTTTTTACCGTCAGCACCTGCAACTACCTCCTCGGGCTCCACCCTCCTGACGGTGCTCTCTCTCTCTCTCTCGTGAGTGTGAAGGTACGGTACATTGCCGATTTTCTGGGGGGAAGAGGGGGCCGGCGCCTGCGGTGGAAAGCATCTTCGGACGCTAGCGGTCTGATACTCGTGATATCTAATTGCTCTTCTTCATTTCATTCACGACCTTCTTGGGATTTGGAGTTTGCAGAGGGATGAAGATCGACGTAGCGGATCAGGTCTCTGCTTCACCAAGGAAGCTCGTTTTTGCGTATTACGTGACGGGGCATGGATTCGGACACGCAACGCGCGTCGTCGAGGCGGGTTTTCTCCTTTCTGTTGTGTTCATTTCTTTACTGTTTGTTTTCCAGCAGAGGAATTGATTGTTATGATGATTTCAGTGGTGCGTTCTGATATGCGTCCGAACTTTGAGTTTTACTTATAACATTTCCCTAAGAGTGGTCGAGAAGCGTAGACGAAGTTTTGTTGTTAATGGAGTTGTTTATTTGATGTAGGATGGCCTCTTGTCAATCTTTTCCATTATTACCACATACTGCGAGCTTTCACGGATTCTTTTTATGATCTACACTCTATCATCGCGTGTTTCCCTATTGTTTAATATTGTTGAGAACATGATTCATTTGATGCACAGTTAGTTTCATATGCGGTAACGCAACTTTTATAACTTTTAATTTCCCTTTTATTTGTTTAGTCGAGAAACTGTGAAGAAACTTTGGTTTTACTTTCGTGGTTCATGTGAAAACGGTGTTAGATTTTCCTCCTTTCGTGTAACTGGTGTGCTCTTTCGCAACATTGTACGGTAATAGGCTATTTCAGAAGACATTCAGTACGCTAAACGCCGTTTTGAGCTAGCTGCTGCTAGTATTTCCTGCATGTGATTAAAAATAAAATTGCTTTGATTTAAAGATACGATTTTCTCGAGGATGCATATGCGGACGGCAAAAGTACATGTCATTGCTCAGTATTTACCAGTTTGCGATGTTTCCAATTTGTACCCCTGAAAATGTACCTTTTTTTGTCATAAGTGGGGCTGTCAATATCCTGCAAGAGAAGAATGAATATAGTAGTCTCTGACAAAATTCTGTCCCGTTAACGTTCAGGCTGACAAACACAAATGAAGCCCAATCTACTCATACGTGCTTCAGCTTGTCATCTGGATATCTTACAGTACTCAGCTGACCAGAATGTTATCTACAAATTTGAAATAATATATAGAGAACCTCACTGTCTTTCCTCGACTGTGTTTGTATTTTGTCTTACAATTATCATTTAAATACACATTTTGAATATGTTGGAGAAGCATTTAAAAGAAGGAGCATTCATCTATCTATACATTTCAAGAGGTTGGATTTATGCTTTCATTTCCTTGATTGACATTCTCATCCCAAACAGAACCTATCTTCCTGATTTTTGGTAGGTTAAGTTGCATCCTTTTGATTGGATAGTTTGACAGTCATTGAGCATAATTAGCAGGGATATGGTGGGGGGGACTTGTCAACAAACGTTCTAATAAGATGTCACATGAACTATTCCCAAACCAAGGAAGAACTGAAAACATCATCTGTATTTGCCTCACATTTTTGTTAATTCTTTGTTGTCATGTCTTCTTTCACCTTGAGCATCCACATCTATGAAACAGAAAAGGGCTAAGAACATTAAAAAGTTATATGAATAATTTAACTAGCAAACGATATTATTTGGTTTCTACAAAAGTAAATAAATAAAAGCCATGTGACCACAAACTATAAATGCACATATAAAAAGAAATAAAAATATAATATTTTTGAAAATGTGCTTGAAGGCATGGCAATCTGAAATTTTCATCTGTCAACATGAGAACATGCATAATAGTTAAACACTTGATACATTTAGACAAAACTAATTCAAACAGTTTTTTGGTTTGTGACTTTTCTTGATTTTGTAATTGGGCAAGGCCTTGATATAATTGAGAAGGAAGATATCATGTACAAGTAATAACCAAATTGCTACATACAAAAATAAGCAGCATGTACAAGTAATAACCAAATCACTAAAAAATAAACATGTATTTTTGAACATCACTCTCATAGATAAAACACAGAAGGAAGGAGGAAATATTGTCATCACATTCTGGGATAAACTGTGAACAATAGAGATGGGTTCAACAGATGAAAGTTATGGAGAGTTGAGCTTTTATGGAAGAAATGGGGTCCAGCAAAGATGTCGCAGAGTTTTTGTCTTATAAAAATCACATAAATTACATCAACTATGTGTTGAATTTAAACACATACCTTGGCATAATATCACATCAAATGAAGGAAAAAGTGCACAGTGGGATTCGGCCCCCTCATGGCTGCCGCCCCCTTGCTTCTTATTCTCTTCCTTGTTAAACCTAATTATACTTTAGGGCAGCTTTTATACAGGTTTATAACTTGGAAGACAATTCTACCCCTGATTAGACTCATTAACTACCTATTACATTACAGGATTCACACGACACAACTTGATTCACCAATAGAGACTACTATGACTCTCTTATGTAGACTACAACTAATAAACATAACTAATAACAAAGACACAATAAATTATTTCATTTCTTCTAACACGCCCCCTCAAGTTGGGTCTTGAAGGCTTGAAATACCCAACTTGCTGAGAGTATTCTTTATCTCATATGTAGAAACTGGTTTGATAAGAATATCTGCCAGTTGATCTTTTGATCGAACAATGAGAATATTGAATATTCCCTGTGAAACTTTTTCTCTAATAAAATGACAGTCAACTTCAATGTGCTTGATTCTCTCATGGAAAACTGGATTAGATGCAATCTGCAGAGCAACTTTACTATCTGTAAGAAAATTGACTGGAATCATCTTCCACAAACCAATTTCTTCCAACAGTGATAAAATTCATAGTCCTTCACACATGCCTAGTGCAATTGCCCGGTACTCTGCTTCTGCACTTGACCTAGCCACTACGGATTATTTTTTACTCTACCAAGATACCACATTGCCTCCTAGACGTACTATATAACCCGAGGTAGACATCTTGTCACTTTTAGAGCCAGCCCAATCAACATCGGAGTAAATCTCAAGATCCATAGATGAATGAGGAGTATACCATAAGCCGTAAGAAATAGACGATTTCAGATATCGAATGATATGAAAAACCATACTCATATGGTGCTTAGAAGGGGAATGCATCCATCTGCTAACATAACTGACTGCAAAGCTGATGTCTGATATAGTAATAGTGAGGTAAATAAGCTTGCCCACCAAACGTTGATATCTGCCAATATCTTCATAAGGTTCAGATGTGGATTCTTTGTCTTCTCTTGAAACTTCAATAGGAGTAGAACATAATCGGCAATCTTCCATTTTTGTGTCTTTCAGCAAATCTAGAATATATTTTCTTTGACTGAGAAATAAGCAATCCTTCTTCTGAACAAACTCTATTCCCAAGAAGTAGTGAAGCCTGCCCAAATCTTTTAAGTCAAATAAAGCATGTAGCTGCTTCTTTAAGTCAACAATACCTATCATCCCCAGTGATAATGATATCATCAACATACACTAATAATATAATAGTTTTCATACCTGGGTAGATGAATAGTGTATGATCACTCATACATTGCTTGAAACCCAAACCAATAATACCATCACTAAACTTCTGAAACCATTCTCTTGGAGACTGTTTCAACCCATAGATAGACTTTCGTAATTTGCATACTGTGTTTCCTTTTTGTTCTTGATGATATCCTGGCGGTAGATCCATGTAAATATCTTCCATGAGATCTCCTTGAAGAAATGCATTCTTCACATCTAGCTGCCATAAATCCCATCGATGATTAACAGCCACACTTAGAATAATTCTGATAGTATTCATTTTCTCTATTGGTGTAAATGTTTCTGTATAATCAATACCATATGACTGACTATAACCTTTGGCAACTAGTCTAGCTTTATATCGTTCTATGTTCCCATCAACCTTATACTTCACAGAGTATACCCATTTGCAACCGACTGTCTTCCTATCTGGTGGTAGCTGTACCAATTTTCAGGTCCTATTTTTTCTATTGCTGAAATTTCGTCTTCCATAGCTGCCTTCCACTCTAAATATCGCGATGCTTCTTTAAATAACTTGGGAATATAGGTATTATCTACATTCATCACAAAAAGTTGATACTCTTTGGGATAGTTAGTATAAGATACCATATTCTGAAGTACATATTTGCCTTTCTCCTGTTTACCTTTTCGAAGAGCAATAGCCAAATTATCTAGATCATCAGCAGAGTTTTTCGAAGTTACCTGAGGGGGAATTAGACATGATTCATGGTGAGAATTCTGGTCTTCGATAGCAGACTGATCGAAGCCAAAGATTGTTCTCTCACTTCTAGTATAACTCTGCCATAATTTCTCTAGTGCTGAAGGTGTTTCTTCTTCTTCAACATCTAATTGATCTTGACTTGGTAAGAGAGGGATCATATGGGGTGAGTAAATGGCTGATACTTGATTATCTGATTTTCCATAAAAGGTATATCTTCATGAAATGTAATATCCATAGTAACATAAGATCTTCTTGTTATTGGATCATAACATTTATAACCTTTCTGTACACTTAACAGTCCTAGCATCCAACTTCTCTCTCAACCCACTGTGTATATGAACAAAACAAGTGCACCCAAACACTTTTGGAGATAGGTGAAAAGATTTATGAGATGAACATAAATGATGAAATGGAGTGTTGCCCTTTAATACTCTGCTAGGCATACGATTTATGAGAAAAACAGCAGTTAAGACAACTTCTCCCCAATAGAATTTTGGAACGTCATAACCAATTAAAAGTGTTCTAGCCATTTCCAAAATATGTTGATTTTTCCTTTCAAACACTCCATTTTGTTGTGGTGAATAAGAACATGAAGCGTGGTGTAAAATTCCTCAGTTTGAGAAATATGAGTTGAGTGATTGGGACATGAATTCCCCTCCGTTATCACTCTTAAATATCTTAATGGATCTATGGAATTGTATACCCACAAACTGACAATAGATAGGAATTATATTTTTCACTTTCTCCTTAGTTTTCATGAGATATATAACAGTGAATCGAGTGTAATCATCAATGAATGAAATGAAGTATCTATGACCATGTAGAGAAGTAATAGAGCATGGACCCCAAATATCACAATGAACAAGTTCAAAAGGTATGGAAGATTTTTCTTCATTTAAGGAAAAATAAATATGATGGTGTTTAGCCTTTTGGCAAGTTTAACAATTCAACTGCAAATTATTAAAAGTAGAAAATTCAGGCAAAAGAACCCTAATCTTTGATAAAGGTAAATGGCCTAATCTCTTGTGCCATAAAGGTAGGTCTTCTTTGTGCTTCTTTGTAACTGTTATTGACTGAAGTGTTGCTTTCCTTGCTTCCTCATAGACATAAAGGCCTCTTGACATGCTACCCTAACCAAAGATCCTCTCCGTCCTCAGTTCCTGAAAGACACAACCGGATGAGTCAAAGATCACTCTACGTTTGAAGTTTTGAGTCATAACAAATACTGATAATAAGTTAACTGAAATGTTAGGAACATGTAGAACATTCTTCAATACTCCAATAGGTGTAGTGATACTTCCTTTTCCCACAATGGGAGTATAGGATCCATCGGTCAGCTTTATACTAATTTTACCTTGAGTCAACTGATAATAGTCAAAGAACTCTCTTTTACCCACCATATGATCTGTAGTACCAGAATCAATGATCCATATCCTAATATGAGAAGTAGTTACATTACCCTAAGCCATGAATGAGAAGGGGTACACCATAGTTACTTGAGGAGCGGAAGTAGAAGTGGAGGCAGAATCATCCAACCAAGCCTTGAGCATTTCAATTTCCTTTTTCATGTCTGTCAGTAAATCAGCACTGCTTTCTGTAGTTGTTTTTCCGCTTTGATCATTGCTAAAGTAAGCCTTATTAGGCTTGTTCTGATAATACAAGAGTTTACCTATGAGTTCCCAGCATGTATCCTTCGTGTGTCTTGACTTTCCACAGTGAGAACATGTCAATTTATCCCTTTCTTCTGAAGTAACTGATGATCTGCCCCTGCTACGGCCATATCCTCCTCTACCATGAGAAAATGAGGAAGTAGATGGATTCCTTCCAACAAATGTAGTCGTCTCCGAATTGGGCTTAGTTTCTTTTTCAAGATGTTTCTTGTCTTCTTCTTAGAGTAGAAGAGAGTATACTGTGCTCAGAGATGAAGCTCTTCTCTACTGAGTATATTATTTTTAACAGCTTCATATTCAGGAGAAATACCCCATAAAAGGTCAAATACCTTTCGCTCTTCGAACTCCTCATTTTGTTCATGCGTACACTGTAGACATTTTGTCTTGGAATACAGGTGGAGTTCTTCCCATAGACCCCTAAGTTCGGCGTAATATTCACTGACTAATCTTTCACCCTGTTTGTATTTTCTAATCTTCTCAATAAGATTATACATTTTAGCAATATTCTTTCGTTGAGTATATGCATCTTGTGCTACACACCAAATGTCTTTGGCAGTCTCCAGAAACATGAACGTACTCCCAAAAAATGGTACCATAGATTGTAGGAGCCACGCACTCACAAGTGTATTTTTCTTGCACCATTTGACATAGAGTGGATCAGTCTCTGGTGGTTGGGGAATATCTCCAGTAAGATAGTCCCAACGCCCCCTTGCCATTCAATTGATCGAGCCCATTGGAGGTAATTGTTCCCGTCTAACTTTGTATTTGTAATCTTGGAAACTTCACCTTTATCTAAGGGGTTGTTGTCGCATCCCTCAATCATCTTGTTTCTGTCCATTTGCTGATTTAGTCTTCTCCCTTTTTGTTTTTGATGTGTTGTCTTCAACCTCAACGTTGAACAGAAAAGGAATAAGACTGATTTGGGTAGGCGTCAAAAAACTGTATTCTAACTAGAAATAATTTTTCTGATTCACAATATGGAGATGTTGCTGTAGAACAAATTTTCCTTATTGCCGATTTTCCACTTTGCCGAGAGACACCAAACTATTCTATCGATTCCTTCTTTACAAGGCTGATTCAAGAAGGACCACATTCACCCTTCCTTTTTTTTTCTTTTTCTATCAATGAAGATCACGGCAAGCAGTGGTCCACGTTTCCTCTTTTTATCAAAGAGCCAATATAAACAAGTAACACCTCTCTTACTCCAAATCATTCACCACGCAAAAAATGCAATCAGGTGTAATGAAAAAATGACTAATTTGCCTTCACCAAAGACGCTACTTTCCTTATATCAAACTAACAATACATATCAATCACTTCCTTCTCAAAAAACGCAGATTTTTTGGCCTTATAGGCTCTTATACCATGTTGAATTTAAACACATACCTTGGCATAATATCACATCAAATGAAGGAAAAAGTGTACAGTGGGATTCGGCCCCCTCATGGCTGCCACCCCCTTGCTTCTTATTCTCTTCCTTGTTAAACCTAATTACACTTTAGGGCAGCTTTTATACAGGTTTATAACTTGAAAGACAATTCTGCCCCTGATTAGACTCATTAACTACTTATTACATACGGTACCCAAATGGATTAGATATTGATCCATTTGGATTCACACGATACAACTTGATTCACCAATACAGACTACTATGACTCTCTTATGTAGACTACAACTAATAAACATAACTAATAACAAATACAACAATAACAACAACAACAACTAAGCCTTTTCCCATACTAGACGGGGTCGGCTACATGGATTCTTTGTTTCCACAGATCCCTATCGTGTGCCATGTTAGCATTTAACTCACAAATTAAAGAGAAAAGTGACTTCTTTATCCCCAAAAAGAATAATAACATCTACGACAACTACTACAACTAAGCCTTTTCCCATACTAGACGGGGTCGGCTACATGGATTCTTTGTTTCCACATATCCCTATCTTGTGCCATGTTAGCAGTTAACTCCCAATAAGCTAGATCGTTCTTTATTGTTTCTTTCCAACGCTTTTGTGGTTGTCCTCTACCTCTTTTAATACTTTCCAAATTTAGTTTTTCTAACCTTCTTACAGGTTCTTCTTTTGATCTTCTTTCTATATGTCCAAACCATCTTAAACGATGTTCTCTCATTTTATCCTCTATTGGTGCCACTCCTACCTTGTTTCTAATAACCTTATATGTATACGGTCTTTTCTTGTATGACCACTCATCCATCTCAACATCTTCATTTCTGTCACAGACATCTTTTGTACATATTGATGATTAACTGACCAACACTCACAACCATAAAACATGGCAGACCTAATTGCTGCTCTATAATATTTACCTTTTAATTTTAATGGTATCTTCTTATCACAAAGAATACCTGATGCTCCTCTCCATTTTAACCAACCAGCATTAATTCTATGCGTAACATCTTCATCAATTCTTCCATCACTCTGAAAAATTGATCCTAGGTATTTAAAACTTTCCTTCTGAGGAATGCAATATGTGCCTATTTTAATTTCTATGTCCTCTGAAGTAACCAAATGATCAAACTTACATTCCATATATTCTGTCTTTGTTCTACTAAGTCGAAGGCCTTTGCTTTCTAATGTTTCTCTCCATAGTTCCAATTTTCTATTAACTTTTTCCTTAGACTCCTCCACTAATACAATGTCATCTGCAAATAACATACACCAAGGTACTTCATCTTGAATATGTTTTGTTAACTCATCCATCACCATTATAAATAAGTATGGGCTTAAAGTTGATCCTTGATGTAACCCAATATTAACTTCAAAGAAGTCTGTCGTTCCTTCATGAGTCCTCACACATGTTTTTGCACCATCGTACATGTCTCTTATAAGGTTAATATATGTCAATGGATACCTCTTTTTTCCAAAGTTCTCCAAAGAACCTCCCTCGGTACCTTATCATAAGCTTTTTCTAGATCAATAAATATAATGTGAAAGTCTTTCTTTTTTGCTCTAAAATGTTCCATAAGACGTCTCAAAAGGTGAATCGCTTCAATAGTAGATCTGCCTGGCATGAACCCAAATTGGCTCTCTGTTGTACTTGATACTTGTCTTAACCTATGTTCGATAATTCTTTCCCATAATTTCATAGTATGGCTCATTAACTTGATACCTCGATAATTCGCACAATTTTGAATGTCTCCCTTGTTCTTATATATGGGTATAAGTGTACTTGCTCTTCATTCCTCGGGCATCTTTTGGTTTTTCCATATTTCATTAAATAGTCTTGTGAGCCAAGTGATTCCTATTTCTCCTAGTATTTTCCAAACTTCTATAGGAATATTATCTGGTCCTACCGATTTACCACCCTTCATATGTTTAAGAGTCTCTTTGACTTCATTCTTTTGAATACGTCGGTAGAAATTGTGGTTTATATACTTTTCTGAGTTGGCTAAATCTCCTAAACTAATACTAACATCTTTATTTTCATTAAAAAGCCCTCCTCCTTTATCCGGGCTTGGGACCGACAATGCAAGGGTAATCCTTACATGGGCGGAGTTATAACTAATAACAAATACACACAATAAATTATTTCATTTCTTCTAACACTATGTACCACTCGTCAACCATGTGTTCACTTTCTTTACAAAGTCAATGCATGTCTCTGCCAAATCAAGCCATGACTTGACATAGTTTCTTTTTTCGGGTTATCTGGTAAACAACTGATGTCGCTCTAGTCAACTCAGGTGCTGGGTCACTGCATCAAGTTGTTAAAGTTAAACTATGGGATTTTGTGGGTCTCTAGAGTCAGGTGAAGGTGCACAGGATAAAAGACTATTCTTACTGGAGAAGGTTTCCACTTGCTAGAAATTTGGTATTAAGAAGCACTTGGCAGTAGGCAGCACCTAACCTCCAGATCTTTGAAAAGCTAAACTAGGGCCTATGATCGGCCCAAGCAGCCGAATTGGTGCTGTCTTACACAAATACATAAAAGAAAATGTGTATATATAAAGTGAATCACCTATCACTTTTATCAAAAATTTAAGTGGGGATCAAGAGCTAGTAGACCTACTAAAAAGCTTAAGCTGTGTTTTGGGCAATTTGATGTTAAGACTACTGCTGACATAATAGAAATTTAAGTATGGAAGACGAATGTGAATAATGTGATTTCACCCTATAGAGCATCCTGAGGTTCTGTAGGCTTTTTAGAAGCTTGTGTTGACTGCATTATCTTTACTTAATAATGGCTTTGGGAAAATTATCCAATTCAAATCCTACCCTTTATATTAAGCATATTTTAGGCTAAGGATGTGTAGGAATTATAGAAAGTGGATGCTGATATGATCTTTTCACTCTTGGTCCATTGACATTGGGTTCCAATTCAGTATAGGATATTGCATCACATTATCAAGTATGTGAATGCTTGATTGGACCAGGGACATCTGCCACCTTTTAATGTCAGGTTTTGCCAGACTTTATTTATTTACTATCCCATTCAAGCTTTTGCTCTGTAAATAACTTTTACATGCATCTGGAGCCTAACCTTCCTGAGTTCACTTCTCCTCCTCACCTCCAGTTTTGGACACTAGTGGAATTTTTCTTTTCGTTTGCTTTATAATTACTTGAGTTTTCTAACAAACAATGGACTATTTTTTATTACTTAACTAGAACACTCAATATTTTATTTTGTTTTCTGAAGTACTATGTGTTATTCTTTGTATTTTAGGTTGTACGGCATCTTGTGACAGCAGGTCATGATGTTCATGTGGTCACTGGTGCACCGGATTTTGTTTTTACTAGCGAGATACAATCTCCTAACCTGTTCATTCGAAAGGTTGGTTTCTTTTTATTCAGCTACAGAAATTACATTACTGTCATCAGACTAGTGCTTTCTTGGAGTAGGTGCACCTGATTGCTTATGTTTGGGTACAGATTTGAGGTCCAAGATTCGATGTTTAGAGTTGAAATGCAATCACAGATGCCTGCTTTTGGGAAGGGATGAACTTTTTTGACATCTTTGTTAACCCTTTTCCTTGCAATGATCCCCAAGCCACGTCGAGTATACATATCTATAATCTACCCACATTGAGTACACATATCTGTGATTCAGGCGATTCACATGTGCCCTAGAAAATATTAAAGGCCATCATCTTTTGGCCATATTTCTTCATTTTTTTCCATTTCCAATTTATGAAATTTCAGTATCTTTCTGGAACTGATGCTTTATACCAATGTTTGATCTGTTTGCAGGTTTTGCTTGACTGTGGTGCTGTGCAGCCAGATGCATTGACTGTGGATCGCCTTGCCTCTTTGGAGAAGGTCCAGAACTGAGTTTTGCATATAATGTTTGTTTTAAATATAGGATTCATTTGCCTGTTTCTTTTCTTTTTTATATTCTTACTTTGAGAATGGAGTCCGACGGCAGTTTTTAATCATTGATCTGATCATAATGAAGCCTTTTTATGAAACTGAGTGGTCGGCTAGGGTGTGCAATATGAAGACCTCCTAAAGGTCATCTATCCTTGTTGCGCAGACATGTTTGACTTCATAGTTCGTAAAGCGTTGGGTATATTAGTGTAGGGAAGAGATAGGGAGCCCCTAACAAAAGCGTTGACAAAGTTTTACACTGGCTGTCAATTTTACCTAATGGCTCAATTGGGACTGTGACAGATAACCTCTCTTTTGATAAATAAGTTAATTGAAAGGCACCAACACGGTGCACAAGGTCGTCAAGCAGACATACTAAAATATTCTCATAAATTCTACGGCATCTAACACATTCTTGAAAAATGTTACACATACCAAAAACAAGGGAATCTAAACTAATTATCCAACTACTTACTCAAAGATCTATTAATCTCTTTGAAAAAACTTCTGTTAGTTTTCCTCTAAATTGGCAAAAGAATAACAAAATAATCACAATCACCACCTGTGCTTTCTCTTGTGGTAATTATAAAAGAAACTCCAAGTCCATATCTCCTCTGCCACACCCCTACGTAACCCAGAATCAATCTTTAGAACCATAAAGGTTGCAGTAAAAATAATGTGTAAAACCACCCAACAAGAACGATAGATACAATCCACTGACCCTAACTCCTTGTTTTACACGGGACACTGATTTACCAAGATTAATTTCCTTTTTTGGAGATTATTGGAGCAAAGAATGCTACTCCATACTGCCTTATACATGGAAAACATGAGGTAGTGTCCCTGATTTCACATGATCTTTCACGATATCACTTGATTTATCCTACTGTCATCCCTTTTCCTGCACTTATGGTAAATTTAGTGAGATTAGGATACCCATCACAAGACCTTTCCTTCTCTAAAGGCCCTTACCTACTTCAGTTGTTTCCAAAATATATAATGCCTTAAAGAACAAGGCAACAAGTCATTTTGCAATTATGCACCTTACAAGTAAAAGGAATGCTCCACGTCACACCGTCATCCCTCTGTCAAGATGGTCTCCTACCTTTCCATTATGCACCAATAAAATAGGTTCAAGAAAAGCAAAATTTCAAAAGTTCATCACTGCACCAAGTATCATATAAAAATAAACTGTCCTCCCTTTATCACCAAGAAAAAGGAACTTCCATTTGATCTTCTCCCATTGCCTTCTAATGGCCAGCCAACATCTCCCACATGACTCTCTCATTAATGAAGTCATTCATCCTCTCCACCATACACCAAATCTAGCCACGCTACTCTTCTCTGCATCCTTTCCTCCATAGTGAATCTCCAATACCACCACTTATTTAAGAAAGCCAAAGTGAAGACACAAAGATTTCTCACTGAAGCCCCCAAAAGAAATGGATCTCTTGACCTCCTTCAACCAAACCAAGTGGAATTTGAACTTTCTGTTATCATGTTCCCATGTAAGCCTCTAGTGAATACTTTATGATTGTATAATTGAAGAATCATGGATGAGAAATAGTGACATAAAATACATTGACAAGTTTGACAATGTACTCTTGATCAAAGTTAAATGCCTGGTTTTGGACAAATAATTGTGCTTCCACTCAACTAACTTCTTCTAGACTTTGTGAACATGGGTTCCAGGCAACTACTTTATAAGGGGCACCAAGAGGTAGTCTCAACTCTCAAACATTTTTATCAGAAGAGCCCCAAGTTTATAACTCAAAAGTGTAGCCAATCTCCTTGTATCTGCATCTCACCTAACTTGGAGTGGTTCACGCATAAGGAATCGTTTGGTCCTGACACTGCCATGCTTCTTAAAAGTAACAGAGTGCAAACATCCTCCGAGCAAAAATGATGTCAACGACCCCCATGGTGTTATGTCCTAGGCGAAGCAGTTTTGACATGATCTTAGACGTCCCTCCACAAGACTAGGAAACCTTCAACATCACTGCACTCACCATTTTCTAATAGATTTGAGAATTGCAAGACCCTCGTATTATGTTGCAATAACTAACCTAGCCTTGATTCTTAGATGTTACATCGGTAGTTTCCTTTTAATGATAATGCTTCTTTATTTTATACACATGGCACCACCTGTTGTCTCAGCAATGTTTGAATCATGAAGAGTTGAACACTTTTTATTTTCCTTGCAAATGTTATGCATGACTTCTTTCTTTTCATTTTCTCAATTACAGTATTCAGAAACAGCTGTAGTACCTCGTGCATCTATTCTAACTGCAGAAGTTGAGTGGCTGCACTCAATACAGGCTGATCTAGTGGTATAGTCCTAAAAGTTTCTTCTAGTCTGCAGAATATGTAAGAAGTGCTTCATTACTTCAATATGATTCTTGGTGTGGCTCTTTTAGTTAAATCTTTCTGCGCTGGTATCATGATGTATATTGTGAGAAACATTTTTCTTTTTCTCTTAATCCTTCTACACGGTTAGCTTCTTTGACTAGAAACGATGATATTCTGGGACAAAGCAATATGAGCTAATTCAATGTTATTTCCACTGTGTCGTTTTATGTTATATGTATGAACTGCTTTTCGTTGTACCTGTTGTGACAAAACAGGTTTCTGATGTTGTTCCTGTGGCATGTCGAGCTGCTGCAGATGCTGGGATCCGCTCAGTTTGTGTAACAAATTTCAGGCAAGTGTTTTCTGAGAAGAAGATATCTTATATCTATAAATGAACTGTTTTAATTATTTCAGTTGAATCATTCATTTTCTTTTCCCATATCTTTGAGTTAATTTTATAGTGGATTTTTCCTAACATGTGCTATGGTTTTTGAAGACCATAATCTCTCTTCCTCTCTCTGTGGGACTTAACAGACAGAAAAAAATGATTTAGGAATGCATAATATGACTTGTTTTTTTCTTCTGAAAGACAGAGTGGTGGTTGCACAACCTTACCTGCACAAGAGAATAGTTACATCTATATACAAATGCACAGTGTGTTTGCATGTTTGTACGTTAGTGTATGAAATGTAAAAATCGATATGATTCAAAGGTTTTATAAGCCTATAAAATTTAGGTAGAGCTACAGTGATTCTCTGCATGTGTGTGCGCGCTCATGTGCATATCTTATGTGTCTAGGGTGTGCTTCCACCTGTGTTTGCAGTAATGCGAGCTACGTTTTCTTAAGTTGTCAGCACTGCTGAAGAATAACGTGGTCACATGGGCATATCTTATCATGGTGCTGGTTTGTTCAGGTGACATGCGATGGCATGAGAGGCACAACTCTTATGGATGAAAAAATTGTTTGCCTTATTCTAGTAAACTGGTACTTTTCACTGAAAGATACTAGTGTTATACATACAGTAGGAAAAGATAATTTTCTATAACTGAAGTATTAAAAATGTCTGTGTTGTCCAACTTTTAAGAACTTATTGGCATTCTCATTTGTGGTATCTCAACAAGTACCTTCATAAATCATCTTACAAAGAACTAGTGAAGATGCTTTCCCTAGGATAGATGAAAGGTTTCTTCTGCAATAGGAAAATCCTACCCGCTAAGTTAAATTGGTCAATCATTAACCAAAAGAGAGTTATGTGAAGCACCATGTGAATGGCGACTTATTATTAGATAGGAATGGACATTTCACATATAAAAAGTTGCAAATTTTCTATTCATTATTATGTAAAACTGTAGAAAGTACTGAATGATCACTCTGTAAGTAAACAGGTAAGTTTCCTCTCTCTTTTATTGAATGAAACAAATCTATATACAAAGCAGCCACAAAGGGCTTAATCGTTTATTGAGTATATTTATAGAGAGAAAGCCAGCAGCATAACTGCTGGTTGCTGAAGGCCCAACGACTATTTTACTAGCCGTTGGGTCCCCTGGTGGCTCTGGCTCATGTGACCTTAGTTCATTGGGACCTGATTTCAAACACAGACTTATCGGCCCTGTTGGTCCAACTTTATTACATTTTAACACCTCCCTCAAACTTGTGGTGTGTATACCAAAAATTTGTCTAACAACAAAAACGTGAATCTGAGAGGGCACAACTTTATTCGAGACATCTTTATACGATCAAAGTATCAATTTGTTTTTCATATGCATGAAGACCAATGAAGTACCAATACATACATTCGCTCAATTTCTAAAACCAACAAGACAATTTATGATATCTAATCCAGAAGGAAAACCAAGAAGGGAAACCAAAAATGAGTCAAATAAGTTCATGAAGTTGATTTGCTCTAATTTAAGAAAGTCATTTGATAGAAAACATTGATATCATCTAAATAGGATTGTCTATTATAACAAATAGGTTCATAAATCACTACAAAACTTGTGATATTATAAGGGGACATTTGCATATCAAACAAGTTTTTTAAGATAAAGTACAAAACTTTCAAGTCAAATAAGCTTTTTAAGGTTAAGCTCAAAACCCAAGGCTAAGCTCAAACCCGAGTTTTAAGGACAAACACGAATCCAAACAAGCTTTTTAAGGCAAAGTTCAAAACCTTCGTACATACAATTCCCAAGGCCCTTAAACTCAAAAGTGATTCTATGGTTTTGAAAATAAGACAATCCATTAAAATGATTAAAACAAGTCAAAGGAATCAACTTTATGTTTTTTAAAATGTCTCATAAGGTTTGTCTCACAATTCTCTTAAAATAATTTTATTAAATAAAGCTAATCAAGATAACTATAAGTGTTCTTTCAATATTGATTACACTCTAACCAAAAGGCCAATAACATGAAGCATTTTAATCACAAGGATCTCCAGCAAAAACCAACAAACGGAGATCATAATCTCATGAAAAACCAATAAAGTTATCAAGATCACAAATCATCAGAGAACAATAAGTACATCTTCAAATATCAATTAATTTCCAATAAAAGGCCACCAAACAAAAGGCCAACAACATGGATCTTAGTCATATAAATAGATGCAACTTATTGTCAACAAACATTTTTTAAATTCATTTAACAACCAAGTTTTAATTATCAAATTACAATAATTGCATCTTCAAACATTAATTGATTTCCAACAAAAAGCCAACATGAAGCACTTTAATCACAAAGGTGTTTAACAAAAGGCCAACCAAAGATAACTTATTGTTTTCCAACAAATACATTTTTTATCTAATCAATAGTCAAGTTTGAAATCATTCAAATGTTGCAACCCATTTTTACTCTAAACATGACACCAAACAATTGATACAATCAATACTGCATATAACCATAACCAAGTTGGAAGGAACACACCTGGATGAACTCCAATCTATATTAAATCGGGTCTGGACATAGGTGGAGTCTCGATATGATCCGATAAGAATCTCATAACACATAACGAGTCTGGATCCACCATATAAACACATCCCCTTCTGCCTCTGCCAAATGCAACCTTCACTTTCTCTCTCTCCTTCTCATGCGCTCTCTCTGTGTTCAGTAGAGAGACCATCTCTCTCCTTCTCTCCCCGACTCCCATATCGATTTTGCCGCGATAGGGTTTCCGATTAGCTATCAAAGCGAGAGACTCAACAGCCATAATTTGCTCATAGTGGTGGTTGTGGTCCCAATCACCACACCTTGCACAGGACGCTAGAAGCCCCGTCCGTTTGACGACATCAAGCGACCGCCTCTTTCCCCTTTCGAGCGAGACAATGCTTCGTCGCCACCTTACTGTCACTACCGCATGAACGCTGGCCAACTCCCTTGTTCTCTTTTTCATTTCTATTCCTCCTCCCTCATCTCTCCCCATTCTCTTTCTTTTTTCCTTGCAGAATCATGCCTCAAATGATTATCTAGAGGATCTTGGCCATTATATACGCCGACAAATGTCCCAGCAGAACCCAGTCTTAACCTGCAGTGGTCCTCAATGACTTCGTTTGCATGGACGGCGATGATGGAGAACTCTCCGGTGGAGTGCTGACATAGATCCCTATGCCAGAGGAGAGAGTCCTCTCCATCTCCCTCATCCTTGTTCGTACGTGCGTAGCAAAGCACAGGCTAGATGCAGGATGATGCAAACTTCGCCAGAGAAGGCATCCCTCATATCCTCGCATAAATTCGACTTTTTCGAAACTCCAACGTGCCATCGACACAACGGAGAGAGACTTATGGGCTTATGGGCTCTGTTGGCCCAACCCTATTACATTTTAACACTCATCATAAAAAAATAAAGCATTGAAGTGTAAGTGAAAGGTAAAGCGTTAATCATGATTGGTGTAACATGTCAGTATCATGTAAGTTGGGGAAGGAACGAATTCATGAGATGCAACATGCCTTGTAGTTAGTTATGATACAGTGTTATCAACTTTCAAATCATGGATGTCTTATACCCTTATTCTTTTTCTTGGTACTTGGTACAGGTAAATTTCTTTTACAAAGATGTGATGCTATTTGTTTGAGTTGTTTATGTGCTTTATTTGGTATCACAGTTGGGATTTTATCTATGCTGAGTATGTTGTCGCTGCTGGACATAATCATCGGTCAATAATTTTGCAGGTAACCTTTGTTTCTATCTTTGCATTCATGATAAAGAATAGCATGAAAGGAAATAATGATTTAGGTCAAACCAGTGGAAGTGTTGCTTTTGGACTAGATAAAGTAATTAAATTTGCCTTTCCCAGTACAAATGCAGTAGGGCCAAAACTGTTCCCTTCCTTATTCCTTATGTATATGGGTTCTTATCATCAATACTACTTTCTGAGGAAGGAATAAGGCTTGTAGGGTGAACATTGAATGAGGTCCTGGTGGTGGTTGGGGGGATGGGTTAAGTTTATGTGGACGTGGATATACATTTGTAATGTTTGGTATTTTTTTAAATGGAAAAATCATGTATATGCATTACAAGAATACAATAATTTAGATTCTTTTCAATGTTAATTTGAATGTGTTGTTGTCGAGACACTATTATGGTGTTGGTTGTCAACTATGTCCGCTGCATAGGCTTTGCTTTTTCTCAGTTTGTTGTTAACTTACTTTGATTATGGCAGCCTTTGTACCCATGTCTTTCCTTAGGCGTTGGTACTTTGTCTAATTTCAGTGTGCACTAAAAGTGGCAGAGCTATATAAGGGTCTGGTATGAGCCAAAGCTGACCCATATCAAACTTGTCAGGTTATGGTTTGGCAGGCGGGTATGCCGTTAATTCCTAGGATCAAACCCACAAGATAATTAACTTGCGGACTCAAGTGTCCTTTGTGGATATTTAGATTCAAAGTTCAACTGAAATTCACAAAGTTAAAATTTAAAACCACAAAAGTATTATGTTTCTAGATACATTCCGATAGTGTTTATACATTCTTGTGGGATCCATGTTTGAGTTTTGTGTGGTAGACAGTGTAGAACCCAGTTCCGCATCTGGCAAGCACCCTACAGTTGCATCTGGCCTAGGGTGTTGCGGATCCAAGGCTGGTCTGGCTCTGGAACACCCTATTTTTTGGCCTTTTCAATTGTTTATGTGTTTCATGGGCAACTCTTTTGTTGTTATCTCTTATTTGGTAGAAGTCTAAAGCATCCACCTCAGTCTTTTTAGGTATGTGATTAATTCAAATCCAAGTGACTTTCCACTGTGCAGATTGCAGAAGATTATTCTCATTGTGAGTTCTTGCTGCGACTTCCAGGATATTGCCCAAGTATGCTTTAAGTCAAGATATTTGTAACTCTGAACTTGATGATTTCTTCACAAATCTTCTCTCCAGTTAGCAACCTGCTTTCAAAGTTGAATGATCGTGTTTGCAAATTTTTCAGTGCCGGCTTTTCGGGATGTAATAGATGTGCCTCTTGTTGTCAGAAGATTGCATAAATCACGAGCAGAGGTGCAAATTTGTTGGAAAATTTGTCTAATGGCAGTTCTGTTTTTGTTTTTTGAAAGTATAAACTTTTTCCTGTACATGTGGTGCAGGTGAGGAGTGAGCTCGGAATTGGACATGATGTGAAGTTAGTACTTTTCAATTTTGGTGGCCAGGTGATGATCTTTTGATATAGTCAATTTCTCATTTCAAGTCTATGGCATCTATAGTTGTATCGCATTGCGTGTCTTATCTAGATCTACTGTATGAAACTTGTTATTTCATGTTACTATATTCTGATTTTTCTTACTCTAGTAGGAATACAAATCTAATAACAGATCCTTTTATGATGTGGTGCTGTTTTATTGTTTGATCATTATGCGTGTCTTATCTAGATCTACTGTATGAAACTTGTTATTTCATGTTACTATATTCTGATTTTTCTTACACTAGTAGGAATATAAATCTAATAACAGATCCTTTTATGATGTGGTGCTGTTTTATTGTTTGATCATTATGTGATAGTTGAGTCATTTTACTAAGACTTTCATTGAATGTATACAACTTGAAGATAATAGGCAGGCAGTTGATTCTATGTACTTATGCTGTTTTAGAAGATAGCTGCTTAGTTTGTCCCCCCTTTTTTTCTCAAAATATCTGGATGAATGGCTGATGTAAATAGTGAGAGAGTTTCTCGATGCAGTAGCATCTTGGAGGACTTGAAAGGTGGATTTCCCCTCTGAGTCCACTATTGAAAGAGAAAGGAAGTCCTAGATGCTAGCCTCTCAGTAATTGGCCATTTAGCCTGCCATTGCAAAAGAAATAACAGCCCGAACTGCTGGCATGTGGGTGAGCTCTAGACTATTCCGGATTTCAAAAGGAAATATAGTGATAAGGAGAAAGCCGCTTGCAATGTGAAGCCTATTGATTGCTACGTGAAATTCATCTTGAACTAAATGTTTTGCTTAAAGTGTATTTAGTACGTTGGGGAAGCATTGGAGTTTATTTTTATTGAGTCATGATATGTGAAAAGCAAGCAAAAGGAAGATCCAGTAAAGTTCTTAAACTAGTGAGGGAAAAGTAGAGGGATTCCAAATTAATAAGGAGAAGTTCGATGACAGGAATTTGCTTGAACAGGCTAGGTCTATATAGTGAGCCATTCTAGCAAGAGGAAGAGAGGGATTACCAATGCTGTAAATATTGTATTGGACCCCGTACTGCACTGGGGAATGATTTTCTAAAATTATTTTCTTTAAAATCTTATAAAAATGTAAAAAATATCTTTAAAGAACATGAAAAAACTTTTATGACATGCACCACACCAAAGAGGCTGGCATAGAGGAGGTTTAAGTTCACCCCAATCCTTATTTGAAAAACAAAAACATGATTTCGAAAACTTGCACTGTGTAGCATGGTATGGTGCTCATATCACATTGGATCATACAATATGCCCTGTTTCGGTGTGATAATCATGTTTTACAAAAAAGGTACTTGAATCGTATTAGTTCAGGTGCTGATATGCATGATATGCAACAATTTTTATGACATTGGGGATCATATCATGGATAACACGAAAAAACTTCACAATGAGTAGTTCTATTTGCACATTGGTAGTGTCATTGTTATTGCATAACATGCATTCTACGACAAAGCATTTATGTGTCTAGACCAGTGTTATAAATATCAATACCATATTATCGTATACTGTTACCTAGATCAATAGGACCCTATACCTACACTGATCATAATAATTTATTGCTGAAAATTGGTACATATTGTACTGTGTGATACAACCATATTGTATGCATATTGTATGATAAGGGTGCAAGTGAGTCGAGTTGTTCTTGAGCTACTTGAGATATACTCTATGATAACTTGAATTCATCTCTATCTTGTGAGCTCGGATCGAGATCGACATGTGGTTGAGTCAAGCTCTAGCTCACTATACTTGGCTCAATTTGTTCACAAGCTGTCAAGTTAGTTCTTATTTACTTGATTCTATATTGCAGAACACAGACGGAAGGCCCCATAGAATTATAATGAAGCAAGCCTTCGATCACCGGTGACTGTCACAGTCCACCAATACTCAATTTCGCAATGCAATCTACACAAATAAATCACCAAACACTTGTTGTACATGAAACAGTGAAATCAAGAATAAAAATGGTATTAATTCAAAGCACCAAGGCTTACAAAACAAGGTGATATTCAGCCCCTTTTATAGGGTTGAACTGCATAGCAAGATGGCAGCAAGGCTGCCAACGCTAGTTGATTATCCATTGGCAACATGCTGTCCAAATACCTGAACAGCCCTTGTGGGCTGGAATTTACAGGAGATACAAAATGAAAATTAAAAATACAGAAATATATATTTACATTTAACACCCCCCTCAAACTTTACATGGTCAATACGGAAAGTTTGTCAAGTAAAAGTTGGAATCTTGGCACAACAAAAAACTTGGTAAACATGTCTTCAAGTTGATATTGTGAGTGAACATATTGAAAGTTAAGGTATCCTTGTAGATATTTCTCACAAACATAATGACAATCTATTTTGATGTGCTTAATCCGGTCATGAAAAGTGTTGTTGTTCGCTATATACATAGCACTTTTATTGACATAAAACATCACATGAGTTAAATCAATGTTGACGTTTAAATTGGTGGGCCATACTACAATACTTTTGCTTTGGTGGAGGAGATAGAGAGACTCTCTTTCTTCTTATATCTCCATGATACAGTATTTAATGGTGGAGTGTCTGTCATTAACATCACCACTCCAATCTGCTCTATGATATGATATCCAATGTTGGAGTGTCCGTCATTAACATCACCACTCCAATCCGTATCGGTATAAATAAATAAGTCAAGTAAAGAGAAAGAGGATAAGAAAACTCACTTATCTATAATATTTGTGAGATATTTTATTATCCTCATGGCAACACTCATATCTACCATAGTGGGTGCATGTTAGAAATTGACTAACAGTGGAGACGACATGCAAAATGTCCGGATGAGTGAATAAGTGATGGTAAAATAGGTCAATGCGCCAACAACAACAACTAAGCCTTTTTTCGTACTAGATGGGGTAGACTACATGGATTTTTTGTTTCCATAAAGCCCTATCATAATTTATAGAAACCATGGTAAATAAGTCCAACAAAGTTTTATGGTGACTGGTAGAAGCCTAACATAACCCTCCTCCTTTATCCGGGCTTGAGATCGGCCATACAAGGGTGATCCCTTTGTTGAAGAGTATGAGTTTAGAGTCAGTTTTAGTAAATTTGATGTTTTTAGGTATTATTGTAATTGTCTGAAGTATTAAGGGCATTTTGATAATTTTTTGTACTAAGGGTATTTTGGTTATTTTATGTTTTATAGCTCCTTATAAAAGGGCAGATAGGTTGTATTAGGGTTAAGAGTTTTGTGATTAAGAAAGAGAGAGAAAGAGGGGGGCGAACCTCCAATGAGAGAGAAAGAGGGGCGCGGCCTCCATTGGAGGTCCACCCCCTCCTCCGATCTCTACATTTCCTCTTCTATGTATATGATTTTTTCCTTGTTCATTACGCAACTGTATTTTCCAAAATGGTATCAGAGTCATTTAATCAGTGGGTGCACCGAGGAGTTGTTGTCGGCATAGAAGAAAAATTGGGCGAGAAAGGAGTACCGGTATGTCGCCGTGGTAGAAAGTCTGAACCTATTTTCTCCTGGTGCCCTCTTCATCTTCATAAATGGTCTTTGCTGTGGTCACCAGTCAGCATGCTTACTGCATAATGCCAGAGAAATCATGCAACCACGGATGTTCAACCTGAGGTGGGAGTCTGACGAGATTTTGGGGTCAAAGGATAATGATCATAGCTGAAGTTTCAAAGTATTCATTTTTTTTTTTGGAAGAGGAGATACTGGTGGACAAACAGGCGTTGGGAAGGAGAGTGTTCTATGACTTAAAGAGATCGAGAAGAATCCAAAAGACTTTCTAGCAAAAGATTGGCCCAATTTCATCCAAAAATTACAGTTATACGTAACCTTTAACGGAAGAAATCAGAGACGGAATACAAGGAACCAACTACATCAAGCAAAGGTAGTTGCACAGTAAGTCACAAGTTGCTTCTAGCAGGATGACTACTCTTTAACACCTTTTGTCTTCCTCTGCCTGAACCAAACAAAAGAACGTAAAATGATGAGAAGAAAAGGGACTCCATATTGAGGGATGATGCTAATGATTGTACGGTGAAGATCTGGATACAAAAAAAAGGACTAAAACATCCTTGTAAGGCTGAGTTATTTTTTGTCTATCGTGCTTTCTAGTCCATTGGCAATTTCATATTCAATCAGATCATTCGGTAAACCATTAGTTTTTGTAATCTACAAGTGATGCACAACAACTGTTTGATGAAATGTCCAAGAAGATCTGATTTACCAGCACAACAATTGTTCGATGAAATGCTCAAGAAGAGATTATTAGCATGACACATCAAATGTTTGAGGAAATGTTCAAGAGAGAGGTTTAGATGCAAGTGTTCGCTGAAATGCTCAAGAAGAGATTATTAAACATGCACATCAAGTGTTTGAGAAAATGTTTAAGAGGGTTGCAGATTCATAAAAAGATTGCAGAAGATATAAAGTAGTACACTATGATTATCTTCATTGGAAAAACAACAGAATTGAAAATAGAAGGAAAGATGGAATGCAGAAAATCAGTCCTTTTTTACTACATATGCATGAAAAATCAAATCATAAAAGAGGCTAGAGGAATTGATTGGTATGAAGTATGGTAGTATCACTAAGAAGCATGAAAGTTAAAACCTTAAGTTGCTGAAGTAAACAGTCAGGAGGGCTGGAAAAGCGGTTGCAGTCACCATGTAAAGGGGCACAGACCGACTAGTATAAGCAGATGTGTGTATTCTACTATTTGAGTGGTAGAGAGAGGGCACCCAACCAACTCACTGGCTATAGAAATCATGTGAAGGGGTGGAGGAAAAGCCGTGTGAAGTGTGGAGTAGTACCTCTTATCACAAAAGATTAGCTTTTTCAAGAGTAGAAAAATATGACTTTTGAAGTGTAGCTGCCGAATCACTTTATGGAGAAGAAGAAAGAGAGAGGGAGCAACCGACACCCATATAAGGGTCATGTGCTACCCATACGTTCTTGATTGTTTAAGTTGTTTTTTACAGAAGCCTCGAAGAGATCGCTCATGCACGTGTGGTGAAGAAAGAAGTTTTTTGGTAAGTTTGGAGTTCGAAGTATCTCACTCCCAACTTCAGGGGGGTGTTGAAGAATATGAGTTTTGACTCAGTTTTAGTAAATTTGTTGTTTTTAGGTATTGTAATTGTCCGAAGTACTAAGGGCATTTTGGTAATTTTCTGTACTAAGGGTATTTTGGTCAATTTACGTTTTACAGCTCCTTATATAAGGGCTGATAGGTTGTATTAGGGTTAAGAGTTTTGTGATTAAGAAAGAGAGAGAAAGAGGGGGGGGCGGCCTCCATTGGAGGTATACATGTTTATGAAAAGATGTTCAAGCAAATTGTTATCATAAAAGATTTTACATAAACCAGGTGCAATACGAATACGATAACAAGGTGACTCTTGACATATTGAATTCTAAGGGTTGTTTCCTGAAAAGGCACCATAAAATGGATCATGACCACTTGTTGAGATCAAACATATTGAATTCTAATTTTGTTGTTGACTCTTGACATATTGAATACTCCAATCCAATAGTTGCATTGATGTGTGTTCTTTTAGACATATCTGAACCTAAAATTATATGATATTGACAGGAAGTGAGAGAATTTCCTTTGGTTATAAGTTGACGCTCTTTGTTGCTAATCACAAAATATCATATTATATGATAGATGAATATTTAATTCCTGCATCTGCATCATATTGTTTATTCAGTTTCTTTTTAGCTGCTGGAATTCTTTTTGAGATAACTAACAAGAAATTTGCTGGTGACTTCTTTCACTTGTTCGTGTTTTATGTATAGCCAGCTGGGTGGGTGCTAAAGCAGGAGTGTTTGCCAGATGGTTGGCTTTGCTTGGTATGACGAGAATCTTAGATGCTGAGAATTCTTCTTTCTTTTATCGATCTTCTTGTTCTAAAAGTTTGCAAGAATGTTGAAATTCTTGTCTTTGTATGTTTGTATTCAGGTCTGTGGTGCTTCTGATAAACAACTTCCAGCCAATTTCGTAAGGCTTCCCAAAGATGTATATACACCTGACCTGATTGCCTCTTGTGACTGCATGCTTGGTAAGTGCCAAGATGCTAAACATATCTTTGATGTTTAGTCTGGCACCTTGATTGTAACGATTACCTTTTTCTTCATATGTAGGAAAGATTGGATATGGTACAGTTAGTGAGGCTTTGGCGTACAGGATTCCCTTTGTGTTTGTTCGTCGAGATTACTTCAATGAGGAACCATTTTTGAGAAATATGCTTGAGGTCTGCTGTGTGGAACTAGGGTCTTTTGTCCTCATTCCAAATTAATTTTATGCAATCAACTTGCGTAGTTTCTTTCTGGCAGTATTACCAAGGTGGAGTTGAGATGATTAGGAGAGATTTGCTTACTGGACGTTGGAAACCATACCTCGAGCGTGCACTAAAGCTGAATCCATGTTATGAGGGGGCAATTAATGGTGGCGAGGTATATTTAATCTTTGAGCTATGTTTATTGAGGTCAAGACATGTTTGAGGCACATAGATCCATCTCTTTATGCCAGATCTTGCTAATACTTATCTGATTTCAGCCATATCTATTAAAACATCAAGATCTTCCTATTAGTAGACTAATAAGCGATCTCTTCATGCCAGATCCTGCTAATACTTCTCCAATTTCAGCCTCAGCTATTGAAACATTAAGATCTTGCTATTGCTATACCAAGTCATTTGAGTAGATAGTTTCTTCTTCTTTTCAGGCATTGGTGTTTGTGTTGGTTGAATTGCTATTTAATAAGGTTGAATAAGAAAAAGGAAGAAAATTTTGTGCCGGTAATGCCAAAGGATGGGGTTTGTGATCCCACTGTTTCACTATTCATGCTTTTTTAGTAGTTCCAAGCACTATTCCCCTGCTTGGTGCAGCAGTTAGGTTATCTGGCTGACAGTGAGAGACAAAAGTTTGAGCCAGTCATTTTTTCGGAAAAGTTCATTTTTGAGATCCACTTCTAACCTTTTCCTCGTGAGTATTCGAAAGTAGTACCTCATTCAAGGCAACCTCTTTAGGTCCTTAAATTTTTCCAAAATACAAAACGATAACTCTGCTGCATGATTGCAGCATTGTATTCCAGAAATGGATGTGAGTTGGGGATCATGACAAGAGAGGGTCAGCACATCATGTCACTGTTTGGCTCTTGATTATGGAACAGTCTCAAGGTTAAGTTATAAATTTGACCAAGTGTTGGATAATTCAAATCTCATGAAATATTTTTATCTATTATTCACATGACTTGGTTTTCCTTGTTGATTAGACGTGTCAATACTTATGTCTAGCTTTCACTTACATGGAATAAAGTTTTATTGTACTGGCCATAGAGGATTTCCTTCCATATCCTTTTATTTGAGTTCTTCCCATCTATAGATTTCAGTTCCATTTTCTAGAACATGGGACTGGACAGGAAATCCCATAGTATGCAGCCATGTAGCTCAACTTTCAGTTCCAAAACCATCCAAGGCATGTTCTATACCTTTATCTTTGAAAAGTTCCCCTTGCTATGTCAGATCCAAGTACTCCAAACAAGCTGATGTTTCCTGGTCTTCCTATGTTTAAATTATGAATCTTGGCTTCCAAGTTATTCATTAATAGGTAGCATCAGATTATGATGGTGCTGCGGAAAATGTTGTAGCTTGTTCCTTCCATGGTTCTCATGTAGAAATGCTGTCTCATTTACAAGAACCTGAAAGTAGAACTTACATGCAACTGGCAGTCTACATGGTATGCTTTTGGAACTGATATTTTACATCTGAACTGCTACTTCAATATTTTTTTCACCTGTAGGAATATTGAGGTGGCTAGTTTGGCAATATTAGGTTTCTTTGCTTCTTTTTGTATTTTTGCGCCTCACTAAAAGTACATGTTGCAGCTCTTTTGTCTATGATTAATGGTGTGGTGTATATTGTCCTTTGACCCATAATCCACAGCGAATGATTTCTTCTGATGTGTCAGGTTTCTGCTGGTATCTTACAGATTACTGCTACTGGAAAGCGTTATAAATCTCACAAGGTAGGGTATAATATTTCTTCACTCTAGCACACACGTTATAAGGTTGCCTGAGTACCGGGAGTCAACCTTGGAGTCACACTTGTGAGTTGTTTTGCATCAAAACCTGAACCTGTAGATGGATCCAGCATGGTTGATTTATTAGGGCTTCATAGGGGATCTGATACAAGTTGGATCGCTAGGTCAACCACAATACAGTTGATGATATCATTTTATATCTTTACATGCAAACTTAAAGGTGCATGAGCAGACACACATATAGTTCTTTGCCTTCTTGCCCATATCTCTGAATTATGTTATCTGATTCCAATTTGTATTTTCATTACCTTGTGATTTCACGAATGCAGTTTAGTGGAGCAAGTAGGCTACGTGATGCTATTGTTCTTGGTTATCAACTTCAAAGAGCTCCTGGTGGAGAAATTAGTATTCCAGAATGGTATGCAGTTGCGGAGAATGAGTTTGGTTTTCGTCCTTCCTTGCCAAAGAGTGAAGCAAATGAGAAAAACACTGTTGGGGAGATGTACGTTTGTACCATTTACTTAAACCTACTCCAGGCAAGAGTATCTTATTTTATTTCTTTTTGTGGCTCTACTTACACTGCTCTGAATTAGATGCATTGAGGACTTCGAGATTCTTCATGGTGAGTTGCATGGTCTTTCCGACACAGTGGCTTTCTTGAAGGGCTTGGCAGGACTAGATGTTGCAAATGACTCTTCTAGTCAATCAGAGAAGCGTCAAATGAGGGAGCGTATTGCTGCTGCCAGCTTCTTTAACTGGGAGGTACTTTCCAATTCTTCTGTTGTCATTGGCGGCCATTATAATATCTACTTTTAAATGGTGGTTTTCTCTTTTGTAAGTAATTTTTTCCATTACTTAATGAGGAAAATAAAATTTATCTTTCAGTGAAAGGAAACGATGGATGATTAAGGAATCAGAGAACTAATCTTAGCCAGCATAGAGAGATGCATCCAATACTCAACAAAGCATCAATAAATTTATCTTATCTCAAAGGGCCATGTTAAAAATCCTACTTAATTACTGTACTAAGCTGTTGGTGCCATAACTTTTGTAATCGATGTGTATCGCCCATATTGTATTGTGGGACACAAATGATACAAGTGCTTAATTGATGTTTCCAACACTAGCTGAAGCATTTAACTTTTCAAGCTTCATAATCTCAAACAACAACTACAACTAAGCCTTTTCCCATACTAGATGGGGTCGGCTTCATGGATTCTTTGTTTTCACAGAGCTCTATCATTTGTCATGCTAGCAATTAACTCAATATAAACTAGATCATTCTTTATAGTTTCTTTCCAACACTTTTGTGGTCATCCTCTTTCTCTTTTAACATTTTAACAATCTAATTTTTCATATATTCTTACGGGAGCATACTTTGGTCATCTTTCTATATGTCCAAACCATCATAAACAATTTTCTCTCATTTTATCCTCTTGGTGATACTCCCAATTGGTTTCTAATAACCTCATTATGTATATAGTCTTTCCTTGTGTGACCACTCATCCATTTCAACATCTTTGCACATGTTGATGGTTAATTGCCCAACACTCGGAACCATAAAACATAATAGGTCTAATTGTTGCTCTATAATATTTACCTTTTAACTTTAGTGGTATCTTCTTATCACACATAATACCTGAAGCCCCTCTCCATTTTAATCAACTGGCATTAATTCTATGCATAACATCTCCATCAATTTTTCCATCACTTTGAAAAATTGACCCTAGGTATTTAAAACTTTCCTTACGAGGGATGCATTGTGTGCCAATCTTAATTTCTATGTCCTTTGAAATACCCAAATGATCAAACTTACATTCCATATATTATGGCTTTGATCTACTAAGTAAGAAGCTTTTACTTTCTAACGTTTCTCTCCATAATTCCAATTTCCTATTAACTTTTTCTTTAGACTCATCCACTAACACAATATCATCTACAAATAACATACACCAAGGTACTTCATCTTTAATATGTTTTGTTAACCCATTAATGACCAATATAAATAAAAGTTGATCCCTGATGTAACCCAATATTAACTTCAAAGGAGGTTGTCATTCCTTTATTAGTCCTCACACAAGTTTTTGCACCATCATACATGTATCTTATAAGATTTATGTATGTCAATGAGATACCTCTGTTTTCCAAGGTTCTCCAAAGCACATCTCTTTGGATCCTATCATAAGCATTTTCTAGATCAATAAATATCATGTGAAGTTTCTTCTTTTTTGCTCTAAAATATTTCATAAGACGATTCAATAGGTGAATCGCTTTAATAGTAGATCTGTCGGGCATGAATCTTAATTGGTTCTTTGTTGTACTCGATATTTGTCTTAACCTACGTTTGATAATTCTTTTCCATAATTTAATAGTATGGCTCATTAACTTGATACCTCGATAATTCGAACAATTCTAAATATCTCCTTTGTTCTTATATATGGGTATACGTGTACTCGCTCTCCATTCATGCATCTTTTGGGTTCTCCATATTTCATTAAATAGTTTTATAAGCCAAGTGAGACAAACCTCTCCTAAGATTTTCCATACTTCTATATGAATATTGTCTAGTGCTACAGATTTATCAACCTTCATATATTTAAGAGCCTCTTTGACTTCATTCTTTTGAATATGCCGATAGAAATTGCGATTTACATACTTTTATGATTTGGTTAACTCTCCTAATCTAATGCTAACATCTTTTTTATTTTCATTAAAAAGCTTATAGAAATAATTTTTCCATCTATTTTTGATATCATCATTCACCACTAAAATCTTCTCATCCTCATCTTTGATGCATCTAACAAAATAAGATCATTAGTTTTCTTATAAGTAGCCTTAGTTATCTTAAAATATCTCTTTCACCTTCTTTTAAGTTAAGCTTTTTATATAAATCCTCTCAAATTTTGGTTTTTGCTTCACTAACGATATTTTTCACTTCTTTTTTTGCTTTCTTATGAGTTTCCTAAGTTTCACTAGTCTTCTTAGCATAATGCAATTTGTAACATGCCTTCTTTGGTTTGATTTTATCTTACACTGAGCCTTTTTTTATGCTGGTATGCCTCCCTTAGATACGCCTAACACATCTTTTGCCACTTCCCTAATATGTATAACCATATTGTTCCACATATCAAAAGGTGTACCTATATAATTCCAAGCATCTCCTTGAAGAACTTTTTGTTTAAATATATATGTTTTCTCACATTTGAGGTTCCACCATGTAGTCTGAAACTCTGAATAACTCTATGTACTCTATTATTTTTTGTCCACTTTTTTACCTTCAAATCCATTACTAAAAGTCAATGTTGATTAATTAAACTTTCTCCTAGAATTACCTTGCAATCTTTACAACACGATATATCTTTTTTCCTATAATCTCATGGAGGATAAATTAGTGTTGCCTACATATTTCCTCTCATGAAATTTCTTGAATCTTTATATTGAAGTTTCTATTTCAGGAGGATATTTTTGTCACAAGGGCACCAGGAAGGTTGGATGTGATGGGTGGGATTGCGGATTATTCAGGAAGCCTTGTACTGCAAGTAAGCTTCTGAAATTATGATTTTCTTGTCATGATTTTCTATTGTGATTAGTTCTAAACTTTTAGCCTTTATATTTAACTAATTTGTTTAAAAATTATGTTATTTTGACAAACTATTAGTCTCTTTGGGTTTGACAATGTGACACTTAGATACCATTACATAGTACATAAATACAAACACATCAGAGATGCTATGAGGTTTGGGATTGATTGTTATGAAGGCTTCAACTTTAAGTGAATGAGACTCAAGAAAGACATTAACATACATCTTTATCTTCTTTTCCTGTTAGAAAAGCATAACCGCAGTGTGTGTGTATATATATATATGTGTGAGTGTGTGTGTGTGTGTGTGTGTGTGTGTGTGTGTGGATGAGAAGTAAACGTGTTCCAACTGCTTGGCATGCTATGTCTATGCTAGTTGTAAATGTCAGACAATGTGTCACTAAATTCTAGGATGTGGCTGTTTCCAAACTTGGCAGATCCATGTCGCGTTCAGAATTCTTGCCAGGATTGATCACCAGTGAAAGTATGCCTTTCTATAAGTACCAACAACGGTTTCAAATATCATCCTGATGTGATTATGTTAAACATCCAAGTTAAACGAACTCTTCATCTTTATTTATACTAGGATCTCTTGGTAATGATTTATGTTTTGGTTTTTAAGGAAGCTTTAGAAAAGGACCTATAGGCTATAAATATAATAGTTGTGTATTTTTCTTTAGCATGGATTTGAACTGTAGCTAACTAGCAAAGCTGATTTAGTGTATGAGTTTAGAAGGCTTACTTAAGGTTAAGGTAATGGCTTGAAGTTGTAACACCAATTTTATGTGCAAAAGATGCCAATTAGAGAGGCTTGTCATGTTGCTGTTCAAAAAATTCACCCAAGCAAGCAGAGGTTGTGGAAACATGCTGAAGCCCGTCAGCAATGCAAAGGATTAGGCCGCATGCCTGTGTTGCAAATAGTAAGTGAATCCGATGTTTGCTCCTCTAGTGAAGCATAAGTTGTAAGTTGATAAAGTCGCTAGCTCATGGATACTGTGCAGTCCATTGACATCGGAACACCTTCTCCGTATATTTTACAGGTATCTTTTGGGTCAGAATTGAGTAACCGTGCACCAACGTTTGACATGGATTTGGCTGATTTAATGGATGGGGATCTACCAATGTCATATGAATCTGCTTGCAAATTCTTTGCACAGGATCCCTCTCAAAAGTTTGTTTTGGTTCTCTATTTTTAGATCTTCTTGCATGTGGGATATGTTATGTGTTCAAGTGGTTGCTTTGATTTCATTCAGGTGGGCCTCTTATGTTGCTGGGACAATTCTTGTATTGATGTCTGAATTGGGAATACGGTTTCACGATAGCATTAGCATTTTGGTATGCTGGTCCCACCTGTTTGTTCTCCACTTTTTAATCACTCGCACAATTCCATCTTTGAATGCATAAAATGTAATTCAGTACTTATATACTGGAGACTGCCTTGGAATCTGAGAAACTTACCAGCGAATGCTTCCTTTCGGAAACATCTGTTTTCGTGCACATCATAGATAGTTATATCCTGTCCTGGGAGCATTGATGATTGACATCAGTACATGAAAACTTACGAAAGCTTTGACTTGATGTAGAGGTTATGGATTTTAAGAATAAGAATTCTTGTTCATGATTCTGGTGCATGCACCTGCTGCATAGGTTGGTTCATAACATGGTTGTGTCTTGTGAAAAATGGAAGATATATTTATTAGATTAAATTGTTTGAGCAATTTGCTTGAATTGCAAAATATACTCTCATCCATCCTAATCATTCATTTGCATTTTCTACATGTTATAGCTATCTGATCAAAATTGACATGTTATGGATGCATGACCTGCCACACCCCTGTAATTTAATACTAACAAGAGAAAACACTTGTACATCCAATGTTCAGAAAACTCTCCATAAATGACCACACACATACTTGCCGTGTAAAAACATATCCCATGTGATTCATATGGTGAGATGCTTGGGCATTTCAATGAAACACAATTATGGATTTGCAGCACTCTCTCTCCCTCTCTCTATATGCATATGTAACATGCATACATCTGACACACACATATATGTATATGTATGTGTGTGTCCCTATGTATGTATATATGTGAGTGGTCGGATGCTGCCTACTCTGACGCAACATTCTCATGCCCACCCTTTACTTTTGAGAGTACATGATTGTAATAAGAGTATCATTTTCAAATCTCTTATAACTTTTTAAATGTCACTCATGCCCTCAAAAGAAAAGAGAATGCATGAGTACACATGCAAAATCTAGTTTTTCTATATATATATATATATATATATGAGTGTGTGCATGTGTGAGAAAATTTGGTCCTTATCTTCTTTGTAAGGTTGATATACACAAGCTATAAAGCAGTTCTTTTTGTTGACTACAGTACCGATGTATTCATGTTGGTTCTTTGTCTCAAATCCATGTGTTGGGTTACAAGAATCCAATGTGACATGGCGATTTATATGCTGGCGAATGTAGAGTGTTCAATTTTAAATCCATGTATAATTTATTTTTATGTCACAATCTATAAGCATTGCTTTGGGGTGTCCTCGCCTAGTGATGCGCTACAGAGCCCGAATGTAGTGAAAAGTAAGCAAGGGCCACTATATTTTCGCTTGGATATAGTGAATAAATTACAGAGAGGGTCTCCGTATTTTTATGGACAGATGCGGGGGTAAGGAAGCTAGTCCTAGATAATAAGATTCGTATTGGTTCTTGGAATATCAGAACATTGTTTGATAAGCTAATAGAGGTGGTAGATACTATGATTCGGAGAAAGTTTCATATTCTATGTTTACAAGAGATAAAGTGGGTTGGAGAAAGCAAAGGAAATTAAGGTTGAAATTAGTGTTAGGAGCAGAGGTTTTGAATATAGTTTGTGCTTATGCACCCCAAGTAGGACTAGAAGATAGTATAAAGACGGCTTTTTGGGAAGAGTTAGAAACTTAGATAAGGTGATTCAAAGAATTCCACAAGGGGAGATGATTTGTTTAGGAAGAGACTTAAATAGACATGTTGGTAAAGAGGCATTAGGATATCAAGGTATTCATGGAAACTTTGGTTTTGGGGATATAAACGAGGAAGGTTGGGAGATTTTAAATTTTGCTATGGCATTTGATTTCTTTATAGTCAATACAATCTTCAAAAACGAGATGAACATTTAATTACTTATAAGAGTGGCTTATCACAAACACAAATTGATTACTTTATATATAAAAAAAAAGATAGAGCGTGTTGTAAAGATTGCAAGGTAATTCCAAGAGAAAGCTTAACCACCCAATATCGACTTTTAGTTATGAATTTAGAGGTGAAAAAGTGGACAAAAGAAGAAAAGAGTGCATTGAGCTATTCATACTAAATGGTGGAACCTCAAAAGCGAGAAAGAAGATATATTTAATTAGAAAGTTTTTCAAGGAAATGCTTGAAATTATGTTGGTATACCTTGTGATATGTGGAATAATATGGCTATACATATTAGGAAAGTGGCGAAATATGTGTTAAATGAATCTAAGGGAGGTGTACCGACACCAGTGTTGTCTGACGCATATCGTATCGTGTATCGCTGGGCTCCACGATACGGGCGTATCGTATCGTATCGTATTTTATCGTATCGTACTTTAATATTAAAATAATGTAAAAATTAATTAAAAATTAATAAAAAATAGTAAAAAATCGAAAAAAATCAGGAAAAAATCAAGAAAAATCTGATAATTGCTTTAAATTCATATAATGTAAGTTTAGTACAGATTGAGCATTCAATATTGAACAATTGCATCCAAATTTACATATTTTGAATCCAAAAAATAAAATACAGACATAATTTACACTTTACTGTACACTACAGTTACATATAATGTTACATTTTACAAATTGTAATCAGGATCATCAACTAAATAATCTTCATCTTCTCCTTGTTGCAGATCCTCATCATCATCAGCCATGCCCACACCTTCTTCTTCAAAATCAAATTCTTCATCTCCATAATGTTGTTGCGCTCCTTCCAAATTAATCCAGGCAACGTCTTCTGTTAGGAGGGCATTTTCTTCAGTGTCTTCCATAACCCAATCTTCTAATATCTCAAAATTATCCAAACTTATTGGATCGAATTGACTTTCTTCTCTATTTACTTTTTTTAATTGCCTACGACACAAACAAAGATAAACAATTAGTAAGTAATATTAACAATTGAAAACTGAAGTTAAATAATATCAAATTGAAAATTTGAAAGTAATACAACATTACCTTTCATGAAGGCGCATGTTACAACGAATATAAACCAAAGTGTTATCCGTATCACACCGTATCGTACGATACGGTGCGATACGTATCGTATCGTGGGTACGATAACCTGTATCGTAAGATACAAGTTATCGTGCCGTATCGTACGATACGGTATTGTATCGTACGATACGGTATTGTATCGTACGATACGCCCAAAAAAAAAATTCAAAAATTTTTTTTTTCGAAATTTTTTTTTTCAAAATTTTTTTTTTCAAATTTTTTTTGCATGTTTCTGCCCTCTCTTTCCCTCTCTTCACTTCCCTTAAAGGCATCCTCCAATATGCTTATAATTTGGGTTTATAATTTCATTTATTTAATAAAAATAATGTATAAAAAAAAATTTATGACAAAATCATTTTCCTTTCTGTTACAACTTTTAGGTATATTTTTGCTAACAGTTTCTAATTTCATAAGATCGTAAACAATTAAAAACATTTAGTTCTCTCGGTTCATTTTCACAACTTCACTATTTTAAGGTTCACGTTACATGACTTCCATTGAGTTGAACATGATCAATGTGTGTGAGGCTTAACTCAGTCTGTGAAGTGAGAAATGAAGCTCATGCATTAGTTAAAAAGCTAGTCTCCAATAAGAGAGAAAGGGGACATCATCAAGTAATAATATAACATCATTAAGGTGTCATAGACTCAATAATCAAAGAAATGGAGCTCTTTGTTTTGCTCACATATGAAAATTAGCAAATATGACAACTACATGTACAAAGATAGCAGTTTGTTAATTTTGATATATTACATGAGTGAATTATGGAAGATAACGAAGAAAATGCACTCCTAAGTCCTAACTGAAGAAGACATTGCATGAATTAATTTGAAGTGCAACAACATCATCAAGGAGAAGATGAAGATTATTTAGTTAATGATCCTGATACAAATTTACAATATGTAAAATATAAATGTATTTCATTTTTTGATTCAAAATATATAATTTTGGATGCAATTGTTCAATATTAAATGTTCAATTTGTGCTAAACTTTGTATTATATGAATTTAAAGCAATTACCAGATTTTTTCAAAATTTTCCAGAATTTTCTTGATTTTTTTCGGATTTTTACTAATTTTATTGATTTTTTAAATAATTTTTATAGTTTTTTAATATTAAAGTACGATACGATACGATACGCCCGTATCGTGGAGCCCAGCGATACGCGATACGATACACGTCGGACAACACTGAACCAAATCATTAAGCCTTTTGTGTTCCAACCTGTTGCGCTTTTTTATATGGATGTGTTTAAAAACACTCCAATTTCTTTCACAACCTGTTGCACTACAAGTTTGGCTTAAGACTCTAACTGCAAAATCTCTAAGGTTTGGACAATCACTTCCAAACCTGTTCCACCAAACATATGTAAAAAAAATATAAACATTAGAGACATAATAATCTATAGTAATGTAAGATGCAACTTAAATATGAAAATAAACAATGTACCTGGACGCATCGTAGAGCGGTTGCGAATTGCAACAGGCAAACCCATCAAGTGAAGAGCATTATCATATATCTCCATCTCTCGATGTATCGCATCTACTATGCTCTCATTAGGGACTAATCTGTCGATGCATTCAATGATTCCTCGATTAACCTCACCGTCCCTTTTGAAGGTTGCTGAGTACCTCAATGATGTGTTTAGATAGTAGGTTGCTGCATGAATAGGCTGATGCAATTTTTTATTCCATCTACTATCAATTATTTTCCACACGGGCACATAATCTCTTTTTTTTCCATTAAAGTTATTTCTGATCGCTTCTTTTGTCCTGTCCATGGCTTCATAAAGGTAGCCCATAGATGGTTTCTCCTCGCTGTCAGCCAATCTCAAAACTTTCACTAAAGGACAAGTAATTTTCAATAATCTGATACATGCATTCCAAAATGAACTTCTAAAAACCGTTTCTGTAATCTCATTTAACTTTCTGTTCCTTCTGTTTTGTGGCAACTCTGCAAATTGTTGTCACTCATCTAAGGAGAACATTCTCTTTAAAGCTTGCTTCTGTCTCACAATACTCTGTACAGATAAGAAGTTTGTTGCGAACCGAGTTGCAGCTGTGCGAAGAAGCTCTGTACCTTCTGTGTATCTCCTCATCATACACAAAACAAATGCATGGTTGTAAATGAATTTTGTAATATCTTGGCAACACTCAGTTGCTGCCTTTATTTCATCCATCTCACCAATGTCCTCGAGATCTAAACAATGGGTTGCACATGGTGTCCAGTAGAAAGTCCCATAAATATTAGCTAACTCCTTTCCAGCTGCTTTGTAGTTAGTTGCATTATCTGTAATCAATTGGACTACATTTTCTAGCCCAACCTCCTGTATAACCTTATCAAATTCCTCTCGTAGGATCTCTGCAGTGTGCCTCTCCTCTGACATATCTAGAGATCTCAAAAACATGAGTCCTTTAGGATAATATACAAGAAAGTTTAGCAATGTTCTTCCTCGCCTATCGGTCCATCCATCTGCTATGATAGTGCATCCTGTTTCCTTCCACGATTGTCTTAAAGTCGAACAGTATTGATGCACTTCAATCACGGTCTGATATAATATCTTCCCTCTCAACTTCTGATAAGAGGGCATCCTGTATCCTGGACCAATGTTAGCAATTGCATCTGTCATTGCTTGAAAATGAAAACTGTTTGCTGCATTAAATGGAATGCATGCATCATAAAACCATCTGCCCACTGCAAGGTCTGCTTGAGTTCCAGAAGGAAAAAGGTGTTTCCTCTTCGTGCAGTTGTTCTGAAGCCATAGCAGCACGAATTCCTGGCTGAGCACCAGGTGTAGTGGAAGGAGGAAAGAACGAATGTATGCTAGAAGAAGCTCTTCCTCTACTCCTTCTTGAACTTCCTCTTTTGCCACCTCCAAAGTCTTCAGCTGCAACCCTCTTTCCTCTGCTAGGTGCTCGCGAACTGCTACTACCAATATCTGTTCTAACATCTGAAGGCAAACTATCAGTGAATCCAACTCCAGTGGCAGCAGCATCATCAGCTTCTTCACACATCTGAAAATCATCCTTTTGTTGTCTCCTTTCCTGTATGCTCTCAATCATCTGCAAGCATTGCCATTTAATACCTTCTGGCACACTTCTAACTCTGCCTGTGCATGGAGCAACTTCTTTTCTGGTTCCTGCTAGGTGTTGTTTCAACCTTGAAATTCTATCACTAACCACCTTTTCACAAAATAAACATATGATTTTTAACCTTGAACCCTTAACTGGTATACCCCACTGCCATGCCGGATCATCAGACTTTGAATGAGAGTCTCTACCACCCCTTCCTGCCATCTCAATGGAGTACTTTAATTCAAACAAAAACCTGAAAATAAAAGCACTTCGTAAATCCCCCAATCTTCAAATAACACTCAAATCGAGTGTCTCCCACTTCATGAATGCAATAAAAATCGTATACACACACTTAATTACTTCATATTTTGTCATTCAAAAAAAAATGAAATAACACAAAAAACAATAAATATAAAGGAAAAAAATGAAAAAAAACATTAAAAATATACCTAAATCCAAGTTTGGAGGCTTGGACGGACACCGTAGGGCACGATTTTAGAGCTTTGAACACCAAGGAGGCGAAAACCGACTCTTAGAGAGCTTGAAGAACCCAAAAGGAGAGAGGAAACCCGCGAAAAATCACAGGTTTCTCTCGGGCCGGGACCCTTTATAAGGGTCCCAGGGCATATCGCCCGTATCGTACGGTACGGGTGATACGGTGCGATACCCCCGCACCTGCGATACGGGGCCCCGTATCGTATCGTGGTGGCCCACGATACGATACGGTGCGATACGGACAACACTGACCGGCACACAAAGAAGCTTGGTGGTAGAGTGAAGTAGTGCAAAATAAAATCAAGGCAAAGAGGGAATATTATAAATTACATTATTTTAACAAAATTAGTGAAACTTTAGAGCCTTATAAGAAAGCAAAGAAAAAAGCGAAAAAGGCCATCAATGAGGCAAAAGATAAAATTTTGGATGATTTATATAAAAAAAACTCAACTCAAAAGAGGGTGAAGGAGATATTTTTAGAATAGCTAGGACTAGAGATAAGAAAACTAAGGATCTTAAGTTTGTTAGATGCATCAAAGACAAGGATGAGAAAATTCTAGTGGCAAATGATGATATAAAAAATAGATGAAAAAACTATTTTTATAAGTTTTTTAATGAAAATAAAGATGTTAGTATTAGTTTAGGATAGTTAGCCAAATTAGAAAAGTATATAAACCACAATTTCTACTGACGTATTCAAAAGAATAAAGTGAAAGAGAGGGTGGTAAATCGGTAGGAGCAGACAATACTTGGCTCACAAGACTATTTAATGAAATATGGAGAAACCAAAAGATGTCCGAGGAATGGAGAGCGAGTACACTTATACCCATATATAAGAGCAAGGGAGACATTCAAAATTGTGCGAATTATCGAGGTATCAAGTTAATGAGTCATACTATGAAATTGTGGGAAAGAATTATCGAACATAGGTTAAGATAAGTATCAAGTACAACAGAGAACCAATTTGGATTCATGCCAGGCAGATCTACTGTTGAAGCGATTCACCTTTTGAGACGTCTTATGGAACATTTTAGAGCAAAAAAGAAAGACCTTCACATGATATTTATTGATCTAGAAAAAGCTTACGAAAGAGTACTGAGAGAGGTTCTTTGGAGAACTTTGGAAAAAAGAGGTATCCCATTAACATACATAAACCTTATAAGAGACATGTACGATGGTGTAAAAACATGTGTGAGGACTCGTGAAGGAATGACAGACTTCTTTGAAGTTAATATTGGGTTACATCAAGGATCAACTTTAAGTTCATACTTATTTATAATGGTGATTGATGAGTTAACGAAACATATTCAAGATGAAGTACCTTGGTGTATGTTATTTGGACATTGTGTTAGTGGGGGAGTCTAAGGAAAAAGTTAATAGAAAATTGGAACTATGGAGAGAAACATTAGAAAGTAAAGGCTTCTGACTTAGTATGAAAAAGACAAAATATATGGAATGTAAGTTTGATCATTTGGTTACCTCATAGGACATAGAAATTAAAATTGGCACACATTGTATCTCTGAAAAGAAAAGTTTTAAATACCTAGGGTTAATTTTTCAAAGTGATGAAAGAATTGATGGAGATGTTACGCATAAAATTAATGTTGGTTGGTTAAAGTGGAGAGTAGCATCAAGTATTCTTTGTGATAAGAAGATATCATTAAAGTTAGAAGGTAAATATTATAGAGCAGCAATTAGACCTGCCATGTTTTATGGTTCTGCTTGTTGGGCAGTTAATCATTATCATGTATGAAAGATGTTTGTAACAGAAATTAAGATGTTGAGATGGATGAGTGGTCATACAAGAAAAGACCGTATACATAATGAGGTTATTAGAAATAAATTATGTGTGGCACCAATAGAGGATAAAATGAGAGAATAGCATTTAAGGTGGTTTGAACATATAGAAAGAAGATCAAAAGAAGAACCTGTAAGAAGGTATGAAAAACTAGATTTTGAAAGTATTAAAAGAGGTAGAGGACGACCACAAAAGTGTTGGAAAGAAACAATAAAGAATGATCTAGCTTATTGTGAGTTAACTGCTAACATGACACATGATAGAGCTCTGTGGAAACAAAGAATCTATGTAGCCGACCCCGTCTAGTATGGGAAAAGGCTTAGTTGTTGTTGTTGTCACAATCTGGTGAGCCCATAGTTGATCTAATATAACACATGCACGCCTATAGACACGCACATATATTGATAGATATATGTAAAGGAAAATGGTTGAAATTTCAAAAATTATTGTTTCTGGTAAAAGCTCAGCAACACTGAGAAATTTGAATAACCATCAAATATATTAATACATCTTTCTTATCTGAAAAACAATTTACACTTGGAAGTTCTATGTTATTTGTGCACAAGAGAATGATGGGTTGAATGAGTTTAAGGGTACCACTAGGTAAATGCTTAACTAAAAGATCAATTCCTTCAGCCATTGCAATATTAATATGCAAAGCACTGTAAGGAATGATACATTGGTGGAGATATAGGATCAAAGTATTCTCATTTTGGAAGAATGCAGTCTACGGCTCTATGTGTGTTCATGCTCCACTGCTGTTGGATCTGCTGATGTATCCCATGTGATGCTTTTAGGTACTCGGTGAAAAAACTTAAAACATTATGATAAATAAATAATCTGCTTTATTTAGAAAACTTCAGAATCAAATTGCTATATGCTGATTATTTGTGGTATTGTTTTTAGTGAAATTCAGTAACTGCAGAAAAAATTGTGGCTATATGTGCGTATGTGCATGCCTGTATATTTTTAGTTGTATTCTCATTTGTACAAAACACATACAGGAAAAGCAATTGAACTCTAGGTGTAGTTCCCTCTACCTAAAATTCATATGTACGGGTCTTGTTTGTCTAAGCTAACCTTACACATGTATTTAGAGTAATTAGTAGGAATAAGTTCTTGATGAAGTATTAACATGAAAGGAAACCATATAGATCACATCCCTAGGACTTCATTTGAAAAAGACAAAAAAAGGAATCCCTCCAGCTTCAACTAGGGGGTGCTTGCAGACACGTGTAGCAATTAATCCCCAAGTATTTGTTGATTGTTTTACTTAACTTTGGTTGGATTTCATTATTACAAGCTATATGACCGTTCAAATTTTCTGTGTACTTAGCATGTGCTAGTTGACTGCTCAGTTGTATGACTGACTACTCACACGTTCAGTGCATTACATAACTAGTTTAGTACGACAAGGTTTATGATACCATTTGGTGACTTGGTTCTGTATGAAGTCACTACTACATCCATAAACATAAAATTTCTCGGCCATTATGTTTATTTTATGAAATTAGAGATGCTGCTTTGTTTGATGCAATCACTAACAAACGCTTTCCACTTCTAAGTTTTTATTGGTGCTTGATAACTTGAAGGTTTCTTCAGCAGTTCCAGAAGGAAAAGGTGTTTCCTCTTCTGCAGCTGTAGAAGTTGCTACAATGTCTGCTATAGCTGCAGCTCATGGTATGTTGGTCTCTTGAGTGCTAGTAAAGTGTTTTACTTTGCCTCTTTGAAAAATTTCTGCCATGTTGAGCATCCCACCATTTTCTCTAGATTTGTTGGCAGTGATGCAACTAAAAATGTGGTAAACTAGTTTGAGCATGAATGACCCCACAAGTAGGTATCGAGTGTTTGGTAGCTGATTCCATGACAACTTGTGCGAAGGTCTGTAGCAGAAAACATGTTCATCTTAGGTCTAAGTCTTGCAAGGATTGCATGTGGAACCAATGAACAATACCATTGGCTTTTTGTCTAAAATACAATATCCTAGATGCCTGTATTAGATTTATGGTTAGATTACACATTTTATTCAGTTGACATACATTCATCAGAACTCAGACAAAGATCTCAAGGGTTGCAATGGCGAGTCATATCTTACGTTCCCTCTCTCGTGTATCCATTTCATTTTAGGCCAACCATTACTGGTGATTGGGAAGTCCATTTTCTCAAGCAGTGGAACTCTGTGATGTCACTAGATAGTAGCATAGCGAACTACCAGAATCAAGGTTTGGAAGTTGAGCCCCTTCTCCGTAGCCTCACCGTCTTGACTCCACAGGACAGATAAAAGACAAACAGAATTTGATCCTTGAGGGTTATAATTTGAACAATCATTTACTTGATAATTGATATCCCATGGAATACTTTCACTGATTTGCTAACCACTACATGCAATACACTTTTAGTTGGGCAGCTTAGATACATGACCACAGTAACCGAACTAGATTTTGAAGTTCAATATGCTGAATCATGTTGCTTGTTTATTTGAAATTATCCTTGCTTTGTTTTTAATCTGTGATCCTCTTCAAGAATGTCAGACTTTTGATTAATGGATGCCCATGATGCGATTGTTGGTTTCTTGACTTATCCTGCACTCTGAAATATGTTATAGGGGACAACCTTGTAAAGGAGTCACATCCAAGTTGACTTGGCCCAATATGTGTGGGATAAGGAAAGAGTGTCTGACATGCCTGGCTTTTCTATTAGACATTTTGGATGCTGTCAACTGCTTTAGAGTTCAAATGCATCATGAGAAGGCCTCGGATCAATTTACAGTATTCCTGTACCTGTAGCCGTGATTTATGTGTGCAGTAGGAAGGGCAGTCTGCATTTGACAAATTAAATATGAGAAGTTCACCATCCGTGTAAGAGAAAGGAATGAAAACATTTATAGGCGGATGTCAAAAACATTTGAAAAATAGGAAGGAAAGCATCAGCCTGAAAGTACAGAGAAATAACAAGGTTTAAGCAGATTGTAGCATAACAGGGAAAAAAGAAGAAAAACAAGGATGGATGTTGACGTAATGTTATGAAAGAAATAATAGAAAATGAGAAAAGCATCCAGAGAGGAGAAAGAAAGAACATGTCAAAAGGACTGAAGGTCCACGGTGAAGGAAAAATTAAGGAAAATAAGAATGAAGTAGGAAAGGAAAGAGACCAAAAGAACCAAAGGGAAGGGGAATCTTCACCTTCTGAGGAAAAGGAAAAGAAATGAGGCCCTTGGAGCATAAGTCTTAAGAGGTGTCTGCCTCAAGTCTTTGCAAGGCAAATAGAATGTCATGCCTGGAGACAAGATACATGCACCTTTAGCTTCAGAACTGTTCTCAATGACCCTATTATCTTCTAAATCATGTACTGTATCCTATGTGAAGGAAGAGTTTTTTCCCAATAACTTCCTTGTCTTCATCAGGATGGTGGAAATTCTGCCTTAATGATGCTATGAATCTGTAGGCTTTTCTTTCTGTTTTTCACACGCTATAATTTTGGTTATCTTCATAGATGAGTTGCCTTTGTGCCTTTTACCTTTATCTAATTTTATGCTTTTATGGACATAAGATGAGTATGCAATTCTTTTGCAAGATGTACTTCTAAACTACTTTATATGTAGTGATATCATCCTTTGTCCATTTCCTTTGTTTTTAGGATTGGAAATCGCTCCAAGGGATCTTGCAATTCTATGCCAGAAGGCAAGAATATACCTCAATCTTGCAAAACTAGGTTCATATTACTCATTCATAGAATTTCAGGAGCATCTAAATGATCCAAATTAGTCTGCAAGGACAGGTAGAGAACCGTGTTGTTGGTGCTCCATGTGGAGTGATGGATCAGATGACATCGGCTTGTGGTGAAGCCAACAAGCTTCTGGCCATGGTTTGCCAGGTGGTGCATTTTACACAAGTTTTCAAGCTACTTGCATTGTTAATCTGTACTCCACTAAAGGAACTTTTTGTGCAGCCTGCTGAAGTCAAAGAACTTGTTTGTATTCCAACTCATATACGTCTCTGGGGCATTGATTCAGGAATACGTCACAGGTGAAAGATCTCCTTCATTTTGAAAAATAAGTTGCTAAATCTTGCTTCATTGTTTTAACTGACAATATCATTGGAGATTAGTTGTCAGTGACAGATTTTATACTTTTCTGAGTCCAGAAACTGTTCCATGGCATGGTTTTTTGATGTGACTTGAATCAAATATGCCAATTCCTTTTATGACTAATTTTATGTGTTTTCTTGAAAAAGAATTCAGTCAGAAGTAACGTGAATTTCACTTAGTAAAGAGTAGCTTAAAATCAACTTATTTGACACATTGATCTTAAATTGGCATAACTAATAGTTAATGTTAGTGAAAATGAGTTTTATAAGGTGTTTGATGTATTCGTGCCTCTGTATCATTTTTCAATTTCCTTGATTTTTCAAGGATGTGCATAGAGGGCATAATGAATGCTGGTATTGTTCCTCAGTTGATCAAGAATCTTGATCCTTGGGGTGAATATTGCCAGTATAGACTCAATTTTGTTGCTTCTGATATAGTTAAATTGTTTCCAGTTGTTTTTTCTAATGTTTGCTTTATTATCTCGAACACTATGTGTTTCTTCTTATTTTATTCCTAAAAGCCGATAAGTATTGCTGCAGTATTGGTGGGACCGATTATGGATCTGTTAGGGTTGGTACTTTTATGGGTCGGCGGATCATAAAGTCAGAGGCTGCCACATCGTGTTCTCGGTCATTAGAAACTTCTAATGTGCAACAACAGGTGAATGACATCAATGGTGATGAATATGAAGAGCATGGGGAAGAAGTAGAACTGCTCAAAGCTGAAGCTTCACTTGATTATCTGTGTAATCTGTCTCCTCATAGGTACTTCACTTATCACTTTTATGGTATGACTTTTTCTTAAGAAAGAGCACTAAGATTTTACTATGCAGGAGAATAACAAAAACATTGGGACGTTCTTGATTGTTTAATAGAGTTCAAATTATATCCGTCATGTTTTTGTTGCATATAGTCAAATAGTTCATTTAGTTTCAACGAATCACATACACTTTCCTGCATCCTTCTCATTATACTTCATTGTAGGTATGAAGCAGTTTATGCAAGCAAGCTTCCTGACTTTATGCTCGGCGAAGATTTCTTGAACAAATATGTTGACCATGGTGACACTGTGACCACAATTGATCCAAAGCGTCAGTACGGACTGAGTGCACCAACCAAGCATCCAATTTATGAAAATTCCCGTGTAAAGGTAAATTTCAGTTATTACATGTGGATGCCAGTCATTCAGTGGTCTTTCTTCTGAAGCCCAGCCGCTTTTGCAGATATCTGCAAGTTGGTCCTCCATGGTACCAGAATCCAAGACAAATAACTTGTGATGCAATAAAATTGATGCATAGGATCTGCATCGATAGTTTTATGGAGTTTTGTACCATGTGACATTTTCGTTTGCCCAGCTATGCCTGCAGGACGCTTCTTAGGCAGAATTTGATCATACATATCACCCCATACAAATCTACCAACTATAGAAATTTGGAACATCTTTCTTTGGCTGGCATATTCTTATGAATGAAGAATCATGGCATATGAGATGAAGTATATCTATTATGGAAGTTTCCTTGGGTCCTCATGATGACCAGACACCTGTGATTGAACCTGATTCCTCCAAGTCATTCGCGCACCCCAGAGTATTAGGTAAAAGGCCTCTGATGGGTCATGAAAGTCCATCCCCTCACAACTGTATACGACTTGGATTCTCATAGTAGCTTGAATCCAACTAACATTCTTCAGGGTAGAAAATGTGTGCATCTGATTCACAGGAAATCCAGATCTTCTCTTTTTACGAGAATACAATTCACTTTTTTTTAGAGTCGTCTCCTATTTGAACTCAGTAATCGGCAAGACATGCTTTTATTGTACACACATAGCCTTCTTAGAAAATCCGGAACTTAGACTCTTAGTTTTCTGTAAATTACAAAGATGTCGACTCAATCCTGTGTGTGTCTTGCATTGATTTCCTTGCAAAAGACTGACTCTGATCGGTTTGGTTGTTAATTCCCAGGCATTCAAAGCTCTCTTAACAGCTGCTGCAACCGATGAACAGCTCTCTGCCTTGGGAGAATTGTTGTATCAGGTAAAGATACACTTGCAAGAGCACCATTCAGAGGGATATTACGGTGTTTGAACAATATTTCTATTGGTAAGAATAGACTTTTAAATGTACAAGAAACAAAGGGATCTTTACAGCTTAATAATCCACCCATGAAGATAGTGGCATACTAAATCGTTAATATCATTTGTTGCTGCCTAAGCAACTGAGCCCAAAGCACTTAAGCAGCTTCTGATTGCTTTTACTAATACGGTGACATTAAGTGAATATATAACAACCGACCTGCTGAAAGAGTAAAATGACTGGTGTTTCATGGGTATAAATCAATTTACAGAATAAAAAGAACTTATAACTGGAAGCAATGTTAGAAAAGAGATTTAGGCATGGGGGGGCATGGGGGGGGGGGGGGGGGTGTCAAGTATAGCAAGGGGGAAAATCATGTGCTCCTAACGTCTTGCAATTTGTTGGCTTGTCTGGAGGGAATGAAATATAAGGGTTTTTCAAGCCATAGAGAAATTGAGAAGTGAGAGACTAACGAGATGAATTGGTCTTTTATCTTTCTGGGAGAGGGGAAGATTGGGACTGTTTTGGACATTATAGAGTTGTGTTCTTGAGAGTTTCTTCTTTATGTATCCGGTACACCACCATGGTGCTTTTTGATAAACCTATCTTCTTTATCCAAAATGAACTCGAAACAATGTTATGAAAATTAAATTATTGTTTAAGTATTATATGAAATTTTAACCGTAAAAGGCCAGTTCAAGATAATTTACTACATATTCTAAATGTAATGCAGCTTCCATACAATGTTTCAATATTTAAATCATTGTTAATTCTAAGCATTCTATAACACTTAAATCTTTTCAGGCTAATGTAAGATAGTAACATCTATCAAAACAATCATAAATTTTCCTAACAAGTTGTTGAATAAATAACTGAAAATAGAAAATTTTCAAAGCATGAAAAAGACAAAAAACAGAACATTTTAGCTTATTAATGTGGTGGTATATACTCTAGTTACACCTTCAGTATAATAGTCAAATGAATTTCATATTTGTCCCAGTTAAGTAACGGATGCGAGAGAATTTGTTTCTACTTTATGAAAATAATCTTGAACTTAGAAAGAAAATAATAACATCTCTTGATGTCAGTTTTAAATTAAGTTATATAAAGAAAATAATCTTCAACTTTGGCATATTAAGTTATATAAACACATCAAATTCATAGACATGTAGTTAGAAATTATTCATTAATATTTTGACTTTTTTAATTTTGAAGAGTTCTATTTTTATTTTAATGAACGTAGATAGGGAGTATTTTTCTTATTTATTTGAAGTATCGTAAGTAAATAATGAATAAAATAAAATACATATAATGTTACCTAAAAAACAAGCAATGAAACTATACATAAGCAGATTTTTGTTAAAATGGGGCATTCTAACACCTAAATGTCATTAAGTGGGTGTATGAGAGTGCTCAAGTGTGCTATTAACAAGCAAAATGGGAGGCACATCACCCTGCCAGCTACTGTGTATGGCGTAAGCCTAAGTATATTTTCATCACATTGTCCATTGGAAGTTAAAATTCAAGTTTAAAAAAGAGCATAAATTTTGATTATATTCTGATTTATGTATACATTTTTGAATCAAATGCTCTGAGTGGTTTAGGATGTTTCTCTTCTATCCTTTTGAATAGGGGTGTAATCAACTATGCCAAGTACAATCATGCTCAACTCAAGCTCGTTTAGGAATTAGTCAGCTCGAACTCAATCTCAAGCTCGATCAAGCTCCAACCTAAGGCTCGATCATGGCTCAAGCTGCACTAAAGCAGATCACGCTCGACCTTCCTAGGGTTGAAAAAAGCCTGAGAGGGATTGATTAATGCATTAAAGGCTGGAACAGGCTTAATGCGTAAAAGCTGCCTCATTGATGGCTAAATGGGTTAATTAAGATACTTTCAATGGCCATTGTCTCGTCATGGATCACATTGTCCAAAGCGTAGGATGCACCTGACTTGTATCCTCTCCATGGTCAATCGCCTTCAACCATCCGAATAACATGTAGTTGTTCTAACGGAATTCATTGTATTGTGAAGTAAATTATCAATTTTGTGTGCCAAATGAAGGCTTAGGTAGTTTTTGTTTTTCAATACTTTCTGGTATTTCTTGCAGTGTCATTACAGTTACAGTGCATGCGGTCTTGGATCAGATGGAACGGATCGTCTTGTTAAGCTAGTTCAGCAGATGCAGCACAGGAAATCATCTAGAGATGAAAATGTTGCATTATTTGGTGCCAAAATAACTGGAGGAGGATCAGGTGGATCAGTTTGTGTGATTGGACGTAACTGTGCACGCAGTAGTGAAGAAATTATAGAGGTAAGGAACTCTTTCATCTTGCTTCCAAAATGACTTTGTCTATGAAGACACACACATAATATTACAATGTATATATTTTCATAATATGCACCCGAATTTTCTGCTTAATAGTGAAGAAACCCCATGTGGCAGTATAATGGGGCAGAGAAGAGCTGCATATATAATCATTCCAATCGGTTATTTATACTTTCTTTTTTGGTTGAATATATATAATCAGAATTCATTATTCTCAGGCTTATATTGGTATCTGTCGCCACCACCAAAGCCTTTTCCTACGCTAGGTGGGGTAGGCTGCATGCATGGTTTCTTGGTTGCCACTATGCTCTAACTTGTATATCTGCATTTAACATAAAAGATGCAAAATCTTGTTTTCACTTTCCTTCCGAGGCACTGTTGGCAGCTTTTGAAGTGTTCGTCATTTAATTTCATACACCTTTTCTATGGAGTTGTTACTGGATTTCCCTTCAAATGTCTAACCATTTTAAAAGTGAATTTTTATCTTCTGTGGGTGCAATGTGAACCTTTTTCCTCATAATATTATCGATGTGATATTTACTTGTATTGCTACATATCCATCATCACTACATCTTCGTTTATGCTAGCATTCCGTTCAGCGTCATAACGCATTCCTGTCCTACAACTGTCTAATGATATTTAACTTTCAAGTGGTTGTTTTGTCTTTTAAATGAAAAAAATTTGTAAGTAGTTGATCCCGAGGTATTATATTATTCTAACCATTTTTTTATTTTTGCCATAAAAGTTCAGATAGTACTTCCCTTCTCTCAGAGTGTTGTGGACCATACACTCTATTTTCTACGTACAAACAGGCTTTTCATAATTGTATTCTATTTTACTAAAACATACACCGTTTTACAAAAAAAAATCCCAAATTGTTTCTTTCTTCTCTCATCCTCTTCACCGGTTTTTGCTCCTTGTTCATTGGTTTAGTTTGCTCCCGTTAATCCGAATGTATTCCATCAGTTTCTCTTTTCTTTCCACCGACTTTTCTCGATCTTTCTCTCTTCGGTGATCTCTTTTAATATCATTGTCTCTCTTAATAATTGTTTAATTTTTTTTATAAATCACTGTTTTCAATCTTTTTTTATTTTCATGAATGGTTTTTTATGTCTTTCTCAATCTCTTTCATACATCTTTCTCCATTATTCTCTCTCAATTTGAACATAAATCTCACAAAAAAGATAGAAAATAGAACTCTAAATTGTCAGTCACTATAAACCTTTTAGGTGAGGAAAGAAATCAACAATCGATGATAAAACGTGTTTAAGACATGCTTTATTCAAAGGACTAACCTGTCTACAACACGTCACGAGTAATACATTGTGGGTGCGTCTTTATCCTGATGTCATTGAACCATCACTCTTTATGATTGATTGATGATGAAATGTGTTTAAGGTGTAGTTATGTGTTATATTAAAATGATAGACGTGTTTTGGTTGTGTTGTTTGAACGGTGACACATTTTGGGTTTGTCGTTTGAAGGGCGACTCACTATAAGGGTATTTATTTCGAGGAAATGATATTCGTAGTGAGAAAATGAAAGAGAAAAATGTAAAACGTTTGTTTTGGAAAAATGATAAAAAGGATGTATTTTTTAGTAAAAAATGGTGTAGATTATTAACACTCTTGTCTTTCTTATATATAAGAGAGAGAGAGAGAGAGAGAGAGTTAGTTGCATATAATGTGTTTGTTGTATAAAAATCTACATTATTCAATCTTTGATATCAATAATAGAGATCAAAGAATTATTTTATATTTTGGTACATTAAATGTGTTGTTAGCATGCTACATGATAGGGTTGTGTGGAAACAAAGAATCCATGTAGCCGACCTATCTAGAATGAGAAAAGACTTAGTTGTTGTTGTTTGGTACATTAAATGTAAAGTAAAAATACAATGAGAACTTTAATTCAAATCTTCACTGTTGAGTAAAATTAAGTGTTTATGTACTATTTGAAATTTGAGATTAATAATAGAGATTTGATTTATTTTATATTTTAATGTATATACATTATATATAAAGTAAAAGTACAACGAAAACTTTAATTCAAATCTCCACCTTGAGTAAGATTATGCATTAAGTGTTTATGTACTTTGTGTAAATGTTTGTGTAACATTATTTACCAAAATACATTATGCTACTAAGACTCCCTCTCTATCTTTGTATAATATTAATTGGGTTTGGAGCTAGGGCAAAGGTCCTCCGACTCACTGGAACTTAGCTATGTTTAGTCAAGTGGCGCTGGGTTTGACCAAAGAAGCCTGGTTCATGCCAGGGTTTGGTTTTAATAGTTGGATCTTCGGGTTGGGTTATACTTTGGATCTAAGGTAGATTCGACCCAAATAGAGGAATCCGTAGTGAAACTCGATAGGTTTAGCGCGAAGGAGAAGGCGGTGGAGTGAACCTCCAGGGGTGATGTGAGCGGTGCTAGTGGCAAACAACAACAATAGCAGTTACCTCACGACGGCGATAGGCCAGCGAACAGATTGCCAGGAAGTTGAATCCGGTGAAGTTGAGGTGTTGGACGTTGGTAGGTGAGAATGATAGTGATAAAGATAGGTTTCATGGTAGAGGTAAGCGGCGGAGTTTGGTAGTGAATGACGGTAGTGGAGGGCCAATGGGTGGGTTGATGGTTGTTCGGCAGAGTATGGGAGAACTAGGTGACCACCGACTGGAGGTTATGACAGTGGTAGATGAGATTGGTTGTTGATGAGTATGGCTGCGAAAAGGAATGCCGAGGAAGGCGAAGCCTGATCAATGTTGCACAGGGGCGAATGGTTGATCCAAACGAGCTTGTGCATGTTGGTGATCGCCTTGTAGCAGTCCTTGCCGATTAGCAATTTGATGGCTTGCTTGGGAATTTGCATGAGGTATACTTAAGACATGAGTATGGTGAGGGAGATAATGTTGGGGAAATGAGATGTACGAGGAAGATGAACGTGAAGTGTTTGAGAGAGAGCCAGATGAGGGAGAAACATACGGAGGATGTTGATAGAGAGAGAGAGAGAGAGAGAGAGAGAGAGAGAGAGAGAGAAAGAGAGAGATTTAACGCTCTAAGCATAACTAGTCAAGGATGACCCTTTTGGCTAGCCGAATCTAAGAGCAAGAGTCAATCCAAGTCCACATTTAGAGGAAACTTTAAAGAGAAATGAGATGAAGCTCAAACCGTATTCATCAAGATATCCCTTACAAGAGTTGCATGGGATATTTATAGACATTTCGTACAATATGAACCAAACATCTTGACTTGAGCCCCTAGTCTTCATTGTAAGACACTGATCTCCTCATGCGAGGCGAGTCATTGATCTTGGTGTGGATGAGTAGCGGATGCGTTAGCCACTTCATGGATCCATGTGAAGTCATTTCCTCTAATGAGATTCGTCAGGTGTTCAGTTCTAGAGCCTTATCTCGGGATCTTCTTGATCTTCACAATCTTTCTTAAAATCATTCAAGATTCTTCTTAACCTCAAAGATCTTCATATTAACTCAAATCTTTTGAAAGTTCCTGAACTTCCTTCTCTAGATTCTTGTGTGAGTTGTCACTTATATTTCACCACCAACTAGAGAACTCCATTTGTCTTCATAGATGAACCCATTGAACCTTGATCATCCTATTTGGATGCCCATCACTTTGGATGTGAAAATCTTTCCAAATAAGAAAAACTAATGTAATTCATTGACCCCATCTTGGAATGGCTTGTATGACTCCCTTTTGGCTTGTTGTGGCCTTATTCGTGTGCCCTGAGCCGTGTACATGGCTCAAGGGTACTTGGCTCATGAGCTTAGTCATTGACTCACTTTGACCAAGTTGGACCAAGTGACTCGCTTAGGCCTAGTGTGGGATATAATAGTACCATTACGTCTCAACTTTTTATTCTTGCCATAGAACTGATATTTGTGCTATCACGTGATTTTTTTTTAGATTTTTGAAGTTGCCAGTTTGTGTCCTATGCATCATGTGACATGGATGAGTATGCATTGGGGTTGACGTGTTGGTTTCTCCTGCTTCTTGAGAACATTAGTTAATAGTTCTAACAATATATTCTAATTTCAACATCTTCAGATGCTTGACGCATGTATTCTCCCAGCTACTGTAAAGCTCTCTGTAGATTGTCAATTGCTGGATATTCTCTTTTTTATCATTTGTTTCTCTGTGGGGAGGTTGGTATATTGGTTATCAACATTTCTTTTCAAGTTTCAATAACAAGTTATTAGCAAGGAAACAATAAAACCTGATTTTGCTTTTTTTGAGTTAAATGCTAATACAACACGAGATCGATCTTGATGGCAATTAAGATTCCATGTAGCTAACGCCACTTATTGTGGGGGAAGGTTTGGTTTCGGTCTAGGTTTGACGACAAGCTGTTAATTTAGTAATTCAGTATTACGATTGCTTCAGACACTATTTAGTGCCTTAGTGAGGGTAGCTTAACTTTTTAAATGTGGCAGTTAATGCATCTGATCATTTGGTTTATTTCTTGAATTTGATCCAATAGTTGCCTACAATTTCGATAACTGTCTGGCATTGGAATATATTCTTATTGTTTAGTTTGACATTTAGCTCTATTTGAGGTTGTTCTATGACATTTTCCAGATACAACAGAGATACAAAGCAGCTACAGGATACCTGCCGTTTGTTTTTGAAGGATCCTCTCCAGGAGCTGGAAAATTCGGGTACCTGAGATTGAGGCGCCGGAAGGTTTAGTGACTGTTAAAACTTTACTGCATAGATCGTCAGCATTCTTTAGCAATCTAGTTTTTTTTTATGTATTTATAATAAATGAGCACCATGCTCCTGTGGCTTGTGTGGCCTAAGTTCTGGAATCTTAAATCCCTTTGATTTATGACCTTGACATAAAATTATTTGCTCAGGTAATATGCATTCATTACGATAAAATAATTCTGAATTGGATAAAATGAGTTCCTTTTGCTTCCATTGATCCTGAGTCACTTATTGCATAGTGACTGTAGCAAAACGTAATAGGCACCGGATACAGCACTTGAGCTTGTTTAAAAGTCCCTTTTCCATTATCTCCAATCATTGTAAATAATTTAGTGAATGCATCTTCACGTTCTGAAAATTTTCAAATGTATTTCTGACCGAAGTTTTTTTACATTTGAGAAGGAACACCAACTGCTTCTGGTCTTTGCGAATTGAGACTGTGTGTGTGTTCTTAAAAGGTACTTTTTGTTTAAGGAATCTAATTTAATGGTCTTTGACAGTTATTGCGTGTCCGTGCATGTGTGTGATGAATGCATCTGCATGCACTATGTCCTTTTGTAAGAGTTTGGAACGCCTTAGAGTATAATGTGTCACATAGGAACAACTAGCTTGTAAGAGTTAGGAACTTGTGCCACAATGTGTTATGTACAGAAGCTACTCTCTCTCTCTCTCTCTCTCTCTCTCTCTCTCTCTCTCTCTCTCTCTCTCACACACACACACACACACACACACACACACCAAAACAAGCTTAGGAAACTTAGCTTTGGGTAGTATACAAAAATGCCCTTATTTTGCATACAGAGTTCTAGCTCATCTGGCAGGGCTCTGACTTTTACAAGAAGGTGGTGACCTGGATTCTGTGGGCGTGCATCTGTGTATGCCAGGCTTCCTCCTTGATTTGTAACCAAGAAAAAGTACCTTATAAACCAAACAAAAGAAATGTTTTATATGTTTGCTGTGCATTTTTAGCACTTGGTCATCAAATCATGAGAAAACTTTGCATAGTAGGGTAAAGTTTGGGGAATTATATGGGTGCTATATTGACTTTCCTCATAATTTGGCCAAGTAATTTTAGGAAACCATTGCTTGCATGGAACTCTAAGAGCAGGTTGCACACCATTTTAGACATGAAACCACTTTCTCTAGATTGTGAACTAGCAACAATAAATTGATTTAATAGGATATAAGAACATTGCACCATTAGAAACACCAGTGCAACAAAAAATAGCAATAATAAACATTTTCCTGAATAGTCTCGTTGAGGATTTCATCTTTTCTTTTATGATAACAATTTGCTTGAACATCTTTACGTCTATTGTAAACAACTTATCCACATGCCAGAGATTGACTCCCCAACTCTTGGCGCTGGTCTTATAGCTGCTTTATCATGTTTTACTGTTGATTTGAGTGGTATCTTCAAGTATGCAAAACATAAGTTGCAACTTCAAAGCAAATTAAAACATATCAAGCTTCCTTCAACGTGGCACATAAAAAGTACTAGTATATACTATTTATATGGTATCGTACAGCACAAAGATTAGCTAAAATGTAACTGCAAGCATATATTTTCTCTGACAACCAAACTGAACCGCGGATTACGCTTTGTGAACCTTTTTCCAGTCTCCATCTCAAGTAACCTAATTGTCCTGGATGGCTAGACCTGATTTGACACCGTGAATAGATCATGCAACTGACAACCAACTAAAAGAGCAATAATCTATCACATGATTTGTACAAACGGTTTACTGTATTTAAACATTTACAGTTCTGACTGCTAGAAATATAACACACTCAAAAAACTAGCAGGTGCATAAAAATTTCCTCTAAAATTTAAAGACTTGCAATCAAATAGTACAACCAGTAAACTAGAATGACACCACGTTTTGGCCACTGTAAATCTTGAATGGAAAAGTAAAGTTTGGTGATACCATGAGTAGATACTACAGGGAGTAAATTAATTTCAAATTGCTTCTGGACGATTTTGAAGACTTTATAATATTATAAAGCAAAGGCCTCCAACTTAGTAGAACAAAGACAGAATATATGGAATGTAAGTTTGATCATTTGGTTACTTCAGATGACAGAAATTAAAATTGGCACACATTGCATCCCCCAAAAGGAAAGTTTTAAATACCTAGGGTCAATTTTCAGAGTGATGAAAGAATTGATGGAGATGTTACGTATAGAATTAATGCTGGTTGGTTAAAATGGAGAGGAGCGGTAGGTATTCTTTGTGATAAGAAGATACCATTAAAGTTCAAAGGTAAATATTATAGAACAACAATTAGACCTGGCATGTTTTATGGTTATGAGTATTGGGCAGTTAACCATGAACATACAAAAGATGTCTGTGACAGAAATGAAGATGTTGAGATGAATGAGAGGTCATAGAAGAAAAGACTGTATACATAATGAGGTTATTATAAACAAATTAGGAGTGGCACCAATAGAGGATAAAATGAGAGAATATCGTTTAAGATGGTTTGGACATATAGAAAGAATATCAAAAGAAGAACTTCTAAAAAGGTATGAAAAACTAAATTTATTAAGTGTTAAAAGAGGTAGAGGACGACCACAAAAGTGTTGGAAAGAAACAATAAAGAATGATCTATCTAGTATGGGAAAAGGCTTAGTTGTTGTTGTTGTTGTTGTATAGTATTGTAAAGCAAGACAGGATCTCAGTTATGCATCCCACCAAATCTCTAATGTCACCAAATCATGCACAAAATCGATGAGCGGCACTATGGTGGATGATGTCCGTAAATTCCAAGACAAGTTTGTGCATGAGCTGAATCTGAGATGGGTAGGGAATAACCATATGGACGGCTAATCAAATTGTTTATGGTTCGAACTGAGAGATTACTAATCTACACACCACTTTCATTTTCTTCCAAATTTATTCTCGCTCAGATTTTTCTTTATTTCAGCCTCTCCCTCCACATACAATCTTTTCAAAAAATGGATGATTAATTAACTTGTTTATAGTTTGAACTATAAGAAGTGTCCAGTCATTGGAGCTGACGATTAATCAAATTGTTTATGGTTTGAACTAAAAGATTACTAATCCACACCCTTTCATTTTCTTTCAAATTTATTCTCGCTCAGATTTTTCTTTATTTCAGCCTCACCCTCCACATACAATCATTTCGAAAAAGAACTTGTCCATCGCGTGAAACTCTTCATACAAAGACGTACCCACTTCTCGTTTGTTTAGCATACTTTAAATACGTGTCATTGTCAACCATGAAGTGTAATGCAGTTCAGTCGTACCATCTTCTTAATAAGAACATATCTGTCATATAGTGCTCTTATATAATATATTGTGAGCATGTTTGGCTTTTAAATAAAATATGTGTTAGATGCATCTTTTCATCAGTCATACGTTCCTTTTGATCATGTTTGTGGGTCACCGTTTTCTCTTTGTTGTGATCGACTCTCTAAAACTTCATTTTCTATCAGTTTTTTGTGGGATTCGATCTTCGAACCTAGATAAAGATGGAGAGCAATAAAGAAAAAAATTAGAAAGAAATCGATAACAAACAAAAAATTAAGAAAGTTTCGAAATAAAGAATTAAAAATATTGAAATTTAGAAAAGAATAACACAATTAAAAAATAATATTAAAAGAGATAGTCGAAAAGAAAAAAACTAAGAAAAGTCGTTGGAAGGGAAAAAGTTGATGTGCGATTGGATACTCAGAAGGAGGAGCAACCGGTCAGCGGAGAATGTGCAACAGGGAGATCAGGATGTTTGAACCACAGTGAGATGGTGACGTTTCCGAATCGGAATCGGTCCGACATGTTGAGACGAATCGGACCAGAAAAAATATATTGAAACCGGAATCCGCTAACCAAGGTAGAACCGTAACCGGCGACGAGCAAAACTTGTTAATGCTCTCCTGCAGAAGGGCTTCTCCAAACTTCCTCCCTGAGCTCCAACCCAAAGTTCTGCGCTCTCACGGAAAGTTGCCTTGTCGTCGGCAATCCTCCCCCTCCCCTCTGTTCTCGGCTGGATTGAACGCCACGTACCAACGCGTCCGGCTTCTGCTAATTTCCGGCGGTATCTCCCCTGCACAGGTAACCCCCCCCCCCCCCTCTCTCCCTCCCCAGAGTGAACATTGGGGCACCACGGCATCCACAGTTGGCTGAATTTCCGTTGGGATCTTTCCATCCCCAGGCGATTCCCCCTCTCTCATATTTCTGTGGGCCGGATTATTTGCCCTCTGTATCTCTTTTCCCCTTTTCTGATTTTCTCTCTTGGTGGTCACTGCACCGCCCGCATTATCTCACGGTCGGGTTTAGCCGCAGCAATAGTTGTTTGTTTCCCACACAAAAAGAACTACATGTTTTTGGTATCCGTTTTTTAGGAGTGGTGGTCTTAATCAGTAGGATTCATCTGCTTAACGACCTGTTTTAATCAGGATTCCGAGACTCCCGAAATTCTTCCTTTAATGATTTCATTCTTTTGAGGCTTGGGATTCACTAAGTCGTTACCCTTAGAATCATATTCCTACAAACCTGATAGCTCTATTGCTTGTTTTTCACTACCAGTTTCGTGTTAAGGATGTAGGTTGCCTTTAGATGTGATTGTTGTATGCTTCACATTCTTTGTCGCCAAGTATGGGTAAAAGACACAGTATAGATTCACCAAGTTGATTTTGGAGGTCTGAGAATCCCGTTCTAGCAAGCTTGATAACTGTATTGCTTATTTTGCATTGCCAATTTTCTGCTAACGATGTAGGTAACATTCATGGACGTGGTTCTTATGTAATGAAATTGTTTTGTTTTAACTACAGATAATCACAGTGTGGATTGGGGGTGTATAGGAGTGGGTAATGGCTGCTCCTGCCTCTGCTTCTGCCCTTAAGGATTACTTGAAAAAGTATGAAGGCAGCTACGGTGATCCTGCCCCAGAAAAGAAGAAAAAAAAGAAAAGGAAGATTAAAAACAATAAAATAGGAAATGTTGGAGGCATTCGTGTTGTCGATGAGGATCCCACATGGCAGAAACCAGTGGATGAGGAAGAGGAAGAGGAAGAAGATGAGATGAAGGAGGCACAGGTTACTGAAGATATTGAGGTGAAGCGACTTAAGCGTTTGGAGCAACTCCGTGCCCGCCGCCCTTACCTCGCTCTCTCAGATGATGGTAGTGGCTGGGTTTCTGTTTCTGATGAGAGAAGAGATCGTGACAAGAAGCCAGACACCTCTGCTGACTTGTCTCCACCACGAAACAGCCGATGGTCGTCGCCCCCAGAGGATCATGAGGATGAGGAAGCTCTTGAACGATCCGAACATGCGGACCTCTCTCCTCCGCGTTGCCATCACCGTCCATCTTATGAGAAGGATGATGTCGACCTATCTTCACCAAGGAGATCCAGTTCAGCTTTGGTACAGACTGATACTGTCGATTTATCTCCTCCAAGAAAGCGCAGCTCGTCTCCAAGAAAGCATAGTTCTCTGTCCTTGCCGCATAAGGATGTTGATCTATCTCCTCCTAGGAAGCGCGGTTCTTCCTCACTGTCACATGAGGATGTTGATAAATATCCTCCAAGGAAACACGGATCTTCATCTTCTCCACACAATGCTATCGACTTATCTCCTCCTCGGAAGCAGAGGGTATCATCTTCACAACACGTTGATGTTGATCAGTCTCCTCCAAGGAAGCGTAACCACTCGTCCATCAGTATGGTAGGTGACGACAGAAATGTTGATTCTTTCTCTTCATAACAAAGCAATGCTGAAATATTACAATAAAAAAGACTCGTGTGTTCATTGTCATAGGATGAGCGTGTTGATCTCCCGCCACCCAGTAAGCTCGCCTTTTCTGATAAACGTTCAGAACCCAAAGATGATGCCAGAAGACATGGACTGCTCACAAAGCAAGAAATGAAGGAAGAGATCTCCAAGAAGAAGAAAGAAGAGACTATAAGGTAACTTTCAACTGTTTCACATTCTCCATGTTCTAGTGTTCGGTATTTTGTAGGGTTGCATTAGTTCCGATCTTTGCCATTTCATACTTAAAACCAGTTTTATCTTCATCTGTGTACCTATGTCTATTTTTGAAATGTATAGGATCCTCTTTGTGACTGACCTATATATTGTTAATTGCACTAGATTTGTGTGGGTATGCCAAAAACATGTTACCATCAAAAGGGGTTCAGTATCTATTGTGACCTTCATTTATGACTGCACTAGATTTGTGTTAATATGCTTCAATGAAATGGAGAATAATTTTATATTTTTGAAAATATTTTGTGATAATTCATACTTAGATAATTGCACTTGGATTTGCGGAGAATACATCAGACATTCTTTTCCAAAACAATTTTAACAAGGGGTGTAAGGCATCAGAAATCATGCCTCTACGCACTTGGACAAAAGAATATGACTGAGAGGGCAAAATTGACACACATTAGAGGACAGGGATCAGTTTTATTTATTAGCAAGTACTTGACAGTTGACCTAAGATTGGGATCTGCACAATCTAATTCACATTGTTTTGTTTTATTTTGGTTAACTGTATGTCTAAGTGGAATTGTAGGAGAAATGGTGTATTTAATGGGAGCAACTACCTGAGTGGTGATTTTCCGTACTAACCGGTGGTGGTAATCATCAAGTACTAGAGCTACCAATTAGTGTGAACTATCCCAAGTAGTGGGAGAAACTACTAGTGAATCTCTTACAAACCAAATTGAGTTCTGCATGGAATCAAGATCTATATGGGCCACTTTTGGGAAATAATTGCACATAGAGCAATATTTCCTCCATAGGAAATATAATCTACTGATTACACGTTTGAACCTTCTATTCTCTCTTGAAAACATTGGTTGAGTAGCTTAATGCTATAGAAAGAATGTGGAGATTGGACCTTAACACCATCAGAGGCAAAAACATTAAAAATATTATGAGGTGCAAATGGATGGATAAGATAAAGATTAAAAATCAAAGCATGATTTGTGGAAAGCGTTTGCGGTCAGCAGTTTGGTGTTGACTATGTTGTGACATTATGGCTACAATGAGTATTTATTTGCAGTGGCAGTAATAAAGAGACGTGACATGAATTTTAAGAATCTTGTGCTTGAATGGTGACCTTGAAGTGGAGTTTACAGGTAAGTATGCTTTCAAGAAGTAATTATTCAGCAATAGAGTGTCTATAATTTCGCACGTGAGGGTTATTTCTTTCTTTCGTCCAGTCATTAATAACTTGATTATTTTTAGATAATAGTAAATAGAAACAACGCTCGTAAGGAGTCTTATTGAAACCAAGTGTATTTGAATAAGTTTACTTCAGTTAAAAGACAATGTTTTGCTTTTTGGATTCAAATGTCAATCATCCATTTATCAAATTGAATATTGGAGATTTATTTAGATATACTAGCATCTAGTGTTATTAACATATATCATGCATATTATATATATATATATATATTTTTATATTTTTATATTTATATCAACAACGACTAACCCTTTACCTATACGATGGGGTGGTAAAAAACATGAGTTATTTGTTTTTATATAGCTCGCTCCTATACCATATTAATAGTTAACTCAATAAAAGATAGATCATTCTATATTGTTTCTTCCCAACATTTCAATTGTCTTTCAAATATAGGCCTGCCTGCCATCCACACCAGAATAGATAGAGTTTTCCGAAAAAACCTGCTAATGGAGGAATACCCCCTAGGGATAGGAGACATAGGGCTGAAGAGAGAGCCAAAAAAGGATCTTTCGTGTATAATCCTGCATAATCCCGAATGTTATCAGTTCCAGTACGTAGACCAAATGATACAATGCAAGCAAAAGTTCCTAGATTCATGGAGATATAGAACAGCATATAAGTTATCATGCTTGCATATCCATCATTTGAGTCTCCAACAATTATTCCAATAATTACATATCCGATTTGACCTATGGACGAATATGCAAGCATACGTTTCATGCTTGTTTGAGTAGACAGTAAATGCCCTTAAAAGGCTCCTTGATTTTGATTTGAAAATTTCTGGTCTTCCAGTGAAACTGGAAGACCTTGCATTTTAAGCAAAGGTTCTACGATCTCACATTATTTGTAGCTGTGATCATCTTGAGGTTGTGTTTTGCTGCTATATGACCACATAGATGAATAATCATCATGACTGGAATATGAAAAGAAAACTGAAGAGACCGAGGGAAGATTGCAGACTTATTTGAAATGAAAGATATGAGATTCTTGAAATACTTCATTAGTTTGGAAGTGGCTGAATAGTAGGTATTGAGCCAACAGAAATGTGAATCTGTCCTTGTAGCCAGTGTAAGAATAAAAAATGCCACGATGAATGTATATTTACGTGTAGATACTAATGTGAAATAAAAGTGTACTGATGGTGTGTAGCTTGATGGCACTATAGTTTCTTAGGTTGTGTGTTGGGAAATATCCATTTGACTAAGTCAAGATCTGATAACTCATGTCTGTCTGGATGCTAATGTAAAGCTAAAGCCAAATGATGGTGACTCCTTGGTATAAAACTTGTAGATAGTCTCATCTACCTAACAATATCATGGCCTGAAGTTACCTTCAATTTATGTTGTTGCTTCCTTTATGAACTCAGCCACTACTAATCATCTTGCAACAACATTGATGATTATGGCACTTGAATAGCACTATTCATTAACGATGTTCTTTTCATCTTCTTCATCATTAGAGTTGGGTGGTTACTGTGATGCAGACATTGCAGGTTCTCCTGAAGATTGATAATCCAATATGGATCTTGTGTCTATTTAGGGAACTCCTTGATTTCTTGGAAGAGTGAGAAACACAAAGAGTTGCGTTACGGCTAAGGCCAAGCATAGAGCTACAGCACAAGCGATTCCAAAAGTTACCTCAATTAGCTGGTTGTAGGAGGGTGTCGGAAAAGATGGTACTTTTTTGTACATTGGCAGTCAAACTGCAATTAGTGTTGCTGAAATTCAGAATCTTATGAGCATGACAAACATATAGAAATAGATTGTCACTTCACAAGGGAGGCTTATTTGAATGGATTTATTTCTTAGTACTATAATGGTTTAGTTCAACAAGTTACACACATTGTCACCAAGATCTTGTCTATATCTACATCCATGGCATTCCTTTCGAAACAGACGGCATTCCCTGCTTCATCTAAAAGTTGGAGAGTGTAAAGATGGTAAAAGTTTGTTTTATGATGCCTTCTGTGTTACTGTGTATATGCTCTTAGTTGTAACTGTGAATTTTTGCATATTTTTTCTTTTAGAGTAAGTTGTTCATAGTGGAGAGCTCTTGAGGTCATTCTGTTTCTGCCCACTTAAAAAGAGTGTCCCCAATAAAAGGGACTTGTCTACGTTATTTACCCAAATGAAGACACTATATTCTTAATCTCGATGTTATTTTCCTCAGTCTTGAACATAAAGCTCCCTTTGGACATGTTCATGTTATTATTGTGCCCCTTCCTCACTCATTAAGTATGGCATCTGTGTTCCACGCCCGGATGTTGTGTAACTTACTATGCTTTTGTAGATATTCTGAGATGGATCCTGCTATGACTGGGCGAGGTGCTGAGCCTGTCTATCGTGATCATGGTATGACAAACATATCTTTGTTTTTCTTCCAATTTTTTATAATGTTAATTCAGCAACAAGAATGAATAGGTACTTGATGGAGGAATTCTCTATTTACATCCTTTAATTTTTGTCGTCAAGAAAAAGTTATGGGCATTTACTTTTATATGCTATCTTTGTCCTATTAACATTATGCTTGTTTTCATTGACCTTCTTGCAGGAAGAATGATATCAAAGGAAGAGTACTTGAAGTTGCACGCAAAAGAAGAAAAACCAAAGGTAGCCTTGGATGTTTATATGCATAAAGCCTAGCATAAAATGTTTCCTTTCCCCCTTGCTTTTACATGTGTGGGATGGATGCATATGGGCTAGTAATTCTCTAACAATATTATTATTGTTAGTTCTTTATCCTTTGTCTTGTTGTTTGCTTGTATTGTTATCCAAAGTTAGTGTTTATTTGTTCAGAAGCAAGCATGAAATGATTCGTTATATGAAGCATTTCATGCTTCATTTCCAGCCATAAACATTTTACATGTTTATGAAAAGCCAGAGAATGGAGGTATAGTGATTTCCTGTTGGCTCTTTGATTTTCCACCCTTGCTGAGGAAGAATATCCTTCCCAAACAGGGGGTAACCGAGTCGAGTCAAGCTTGAGTACAGGCAAGGTTGACTGGAGCTCATTTAAGAAAACCCAAGCCCGAACTTGAGCTCGAGCTTGCTTTTGTTTTGAAACTTGAGCTTTGTTCAAGTAGCTCAAGGGTCGGTACCAAAGTACATTCCACTTAAGGGTATAAAACATTTGAAAAATTAAAGCCTCAAGGGCCCCACTTAAGGTTCAGTAGCACAGTACCATCCCATGCGAGCTGGCATTACCGAAAAACAATTTGGCATCATAAAATAGAAAAGAAGAATTTAGTAAGGTGGCATATGGCCACATGTCACAACCAGTACTGAATTGTAGTGCTGGCTGAAAGCTGTTGAAGCGATGAAAGGGTTCTCCTTTTGTAAGCATTCTATCACCCTCTATTGCCACAAACTTTTTGGTACAGGACTAATCTCTTGGAGGCAAAACTGTGGATTCCACTTTGTTTAATAAATTTGGATCGATTAGACCCATATTACTGAGCTTTTAAGAATTTAAATAATATATATAACTCAATAAGGCTTGCAAGCTTTTAAGCCAAGTATTCGTGGGGTTGAACTCGGCTAAGTGCGCAATCAAGTCGAATTTGAGTTTTTACCAAGCCAAGCTCGAGTAGCTCGTGAGCAGCTTAGCTCACTTGGACCCTGATTTCCAGAGGCTTCATTTTCCAACTGAGAAGCATTTTTAGTTAGGCATGGGTCTTGGTCAGTAAAATCCTTTCAATTTTATATATATAGGTAGGTAGGTAGGTAGGTAGGAAAAGTTTGTATACTAGGTGCATTTGTGGAGTTGGTGTCCCAGAGAATTATCCAATTTATGAAGTCCTTCAATCATTTGTCTTCTCACTTGTAGTGGCAATTATTGATACTGATATCGTCACACTTACTGAACTAATTCCCATGTTAGATCTTTGTGTTTGTGGGCTGGAAATGTGCAACCATGATATCAATTCTCACTGATAGGACCACGTTTTTTCTTTCCTCATCCCAGGAAAAGAAGTTGGAATGGGGACAAGGCTTAGTTCAAAAACGAGAAGCTGAAGCAAGGTTGAAAGAGATAACACTTGAAAAAGAGAGGCCTTTTGCTCGAGGAAGGTAATTTTATGGGTTCCAATCTTCACTCTTATTTAGTTGCATACCTAACTTGTGCATGTCTTGAGTGTTTCTTGCAGCAGGGTGAATATGTTTTGGTCAGCATGGGCAGTGTGTATGTTGCGTGTGTAGACTGTGTGTACACTGTTGTGTGATTAAATCTTCGGATTAACAAAATTTTTGTGAGCATGTCTCCTCTTGCTTGTTTGCCTCCATAACTATATAAGAAAATGTGTCATGTCTGTTTTGCCCTCTTTTCTGTGAAAGACGTATTCTATGTTTTTGAAGTTGTCTTTTGTGTTTCTTTGGTTTTGATATGTGCTATGGCAGATCTAGATTGAGCTGAGGTGGGACATCTAGCACACCTGAAACTAGGAAAATGAATGAAAAAGCTATAGCCCATGGTTGAATCCTTTGGATATAACATACAGTTAGCCCACTGTAGACAGTGGACGCTGATATTTTCACCTGTCTAGATTGTCACTGGATATATGCTTGCTAGAGAAGAATGAGATTTTCAGGTTTCATGATGTATTATGTTTTGGATATTCTGCTTTCTCGTCTCTGGATTTGCAAAGTCACATCTGTTTTTCAAGCGGTTCCTTTTAAGTTTTTGTGTTCCGGGACTACAATTGACACTGTATTGGTACTCTTTGACATTTCAGTGATGATCCTGAACTTGACAAAATGCTTAAAGAGAGGGTTCGATGGGGCGATCCAATGGCTCATTTAATCAAGGTAATGGATTACATCTAGTAACATCTTTTTCATATTCATCTTGTTTGGGATGTAATTTCTGCTTCAATGATGCAATCTCAGCACAAAGATCCTGATCTCGAGTTAGAAGACTTGGGAAATGATGAGAAGATGAAGGAATCCGGTTTTGTGGTACCCCAGGCCGTACCTATTCACAGTTGGTTAAGAAGGGGAATAGATCCTCCTGCCAACCGTTATGGTATAAGACCAGGCCGTCATTGGGATGGAGTTGACCGTAGTAATGGTACTTCTCTTTTCTTCTAGAATTACCCCTTTGAACTTAGATATTTAAATTTACGTGGAATGCCAACTTGAATTAACATTATTGTGCTAATTAGGTATTGTTTACAAGTGTATGTGAACTATTATATAAGTATTACAAGTTGGTTTTGGTTGATCCCATAATCTTCAATGCTTTATGTTGAGACATATCAGTGGCAGCAATTGTTTATGATTATTTAAAATTTTGTTTGATAACTAATTCTTGTATAGGTGTTAGATGACAAGTTCCTACCCATGTTCCAATACGATTGCTCTTCTAGTTATATGGGTTCCATTGGAGTGCTATATGATGCGCCCATTGTGCATGGACTTTAATGCAGTAACTCCTTGTGTTGTTATATTGTTCATAATTTGGATGCATCAAATATGGTATCATATTCTTTCCCGTGTCTTTTGAGTTGGAATTTAGTGAGTGATGTGGAACTAGAATGATCTCTTTTAATGGTTCAGCTGGATAGGTTTTGCTAACTGGTGTTTCATTAGTAAATAATTACAATAGATTTGGTAGAAGCGTTTTGAAAACACAGACATTGACTCGTTGATACTTTGTAGGCCTTTGGTTTATAATACATTAATTATGATGGTGATATTGATCTCGTGGTATGCTTGTAGAGGATCTCAACTGCATATGAAATTCTTAGATCCTAACCTTTTCTTTGCCTCAATGCCCCTGCTAACCCTGTGTAATCTACATAAATGCTTTTATAATCGTCTGGGTGGTCCCCATGGTGTCCTCCATTACTGCATCCTAGTGTCTGTTGCCAGCCATAGGTGATGGGCGCAAATCTTTTGACAGCAGTCTAGTTGGAGTAGATCACACACGATCGTTTAATTTGACATCCATTGGGACTATCATGAGGCATCTTTTCATCAAGAAATCAGGTCAAGGCTACATTTTATGCTAGTAGATACAGCCTTTTGTTCATGTCAAGCTGTTCTTGGATCTAGAAAGGATACTCTAGAGGTGCTACTATTTGCACGATCACTATCGTGCATCTACCAAGTTATCTGGTGCAAAAATTCATAAATAGACATGCGCATGATACATGGGACGGACAGTCCACAAATTGTTCTCGATACAAAGTCCACAAATAAGCCTTTCAATCGTTTTCTTCAAAAGACTAAGCTACAGACATAATCTCTTGAGTTTCATAGGCATTGTCTCTTGGATTGTAGTATTTGGATTTGTATCAAGGATTTTATGAGGTTTCAAAACTCTGGCTCAAAAAGTTGCAATTTTCAAAGCCAATAAATTACTGTATGCATTGGTTTTTGGTGTGAAAAAACTAATTTAGCATGAATGGCCTTTTGCCTCTCCTCCAAGTTACTGGGATGGCTGAAACATTCAGTCTATGCTGTGAAAACCGCTTACACAAATAAGAGTTGCTTTTTTATGAAGCTGCTTTGGTAAGAATAGTTCTTACCCTTGCAGACCACGTAGCAATAAACGTTCTTTTGTCAACCCTCAATATTTCATTCCATGGAAGAGGACCAATCAGCTTTATTGGAACAAAGGGTTGTAAGGCGATGTTCTTGAATTCATTGATATTGGGAGGGAGCAGCTGACCAATCTTACATGTTATCTAAGTCCATCATCTCAGATTAAGTCATGCTCTTTCAATCCTCTGTAACCTTGTTTAAGGAGTCCGAGATGGCTTGGCAGCTACACCCTACTCACCATCTTAACCATAAGGTGGTGAATGGCCTATAGAGTATAGATTGCTCATGAACCAGAAGTCGTGTTTGTAAAGTAAGTGGTCTGCACATGTATGTTTTACTCATGAGCTTTAAATGTGATCCACCGTTGTTTATAGCCTCATGACCGCTTGGTCAATTCCATATGAGACATGCTTGATTCTTGTGTTAGTAGAGAGTATAAATGCAATCAAATTATTGTTTATCACTTCTGCACGTCCTACAGGCGTTTGCTTGATCTGCTGTTTGCCTGGTGCTTCGTCTTATTTTGTGGCAGCAGTTGGAACCTTGGTTTGGACATTCTTGTACATTTCTTTTGAATCTAAAATATGAAGATTTATTTGCTGTGCAACATTTAGATTGATCAAGGTCTTGAAAATACGCTAAAAAGCTATACTCGGTTTGCTTGAACTGCAATTGATATTTTGAATAGCACTATTAGTGCACATTTAACCATGATAATATTTGGATGTGCTTCCAGGATTTGAGAGGGAGATGTTCAAGCGGCAGAACGAGAAGAAAGCAACTGCAGATGAATCCTATCTCTGGTCGGTTGCAGATATGTGAGAAACTACATCGCTGCACAAACTCCAATTTTGTTTCCTATTTCCTTCTTACATGGTGCAAACCGATATTGGTGATTCTACGATGACACCCATGTCCTCACCCCTGTATCCATGTGACGTAGGTGATAGTCCAACTCTAAGAGTGAGAAGTATCCAGTCCATTTTTAGGCAGGCCTGTACCTAAAGAAAGCTGCAGGGTAAGAAAATTAGCGAGGAGCTTCCTCTTGATTGTGATACTGATGTTGTATATGCTTCTTGATCTTTTTCTGGTGAAGCAGGTGCTTGGAACTTGCTTTTAAGTTCTATTTGTAGGATAGCTCTCAATGTACATTGCTATTCTGTGATTTTTTACAGATGATTATTTTCACTCTATGCATTGAGACACGTGACATTGCTCTTTTAGAGTTGAATGCTTGTGTGATACCATTCATCAAAATAGTAAGGAGCCATGTAGCCGATCTGGCTTACTGTAGCTGAGGTTATGCTTTTGGTTGTGGTTGGATTCAAGCCCACTTAGTGTGGCAGAAGGCATGATTTCATTATCGTGGGTTTCTTTCTGTGTGTGGGTGGGGGTGGGGGGTCTGTGTGTGGGTGTCCACCTGTAAGAGTGGATGTTCATTTGTGTTTACAATTACACAACATATGATCGAACTTTTCTTCTCCAAGAAAAATATCATTAATCATATCAGCTAAAGAGTTCTGTCCAGGTTCATGTCTGTCATCATTTAAGGATGCATTGCAGCCTGAAACCGTTGACTCTCAATTGGAAGATGGATACTTGTGCTGGTCGTATGGATACCTTCGTGTAAGAGGATATCAGAGCATCGGCAAGCTGGTGCGAGGAAGACCCTTACCAGATATTATTGTATGTTGCAGGTATCGAACTTCAAGGTCAAAGAATTCTCTCTGAACAATTACCAAGCCTTTCTCTCTCTCACACACACACACACTTGATATTAATTATATATATATATATATATATATATATATATATATATATAGAGAGAGAGAGAGAGAGAGAGAGAGAGACGTGTGTTGTGTATGTGACAACAAAATAAGGGTCTATATTTGGATTCGGATAGGTGATGACTGTAACATGTTGAAATTCATTGAATGCTCAATCTGTCCTTTTGGAGAGACGTAAACTGATCATGGCTTCAAAATATTGGACATCAAGACCATCCAAACTGGATGCCTGTTAAAGCGTGATCTAGTTCAAATCAGCTAGCATTTGGATATTGTTGCAGATACTTAACCCAATCATCTAGGTCTGAAGTTAATCCAGATGTCAGTATATCTATCCATTGACAATCACCGACCTACTCCATACTTCCCTTCTGTTTCCATTAGATACTCGGTCTACCTGACCGTACCGGTGAAAAGTATCAAAAATGTTTTCCAGTAGTAATTCGGTTGAATTAGTTCACAAAAAACTGTTTTTAACCAAGGTCAGATATGTGACAGTATGTCACAAAGCATGCCATATAAAGTCGTTGTATCTCGGTGTTATGGCCTCAAAAATGCCTTGCAAACATGTCTTTTCTTGATAATTTGCTTCACAAGCTAAAACTTTAGCTAACTTCTTTTGAGCTTGATGCTTGTGGAGCAACCTAAGCCATTTTTGTTAATATCAATATCGGACCTCATATTTGTACAAGTTTTACTGATATGGTAGGTCGAATAGCCGAGGTCTTCAGCCTTTAAGAGTAGGGGTAGGGTTGAGGCTTTCCTTGCCTTAAGAAGGGCTTTCTTTAGCATGAAGCTTCTTAAATCACCTCAAAGCATTAACTTTGCTAGCTTATCTCTCAACAAAGCACTTTCTATTATTTAGAAGCCATGTTTTGTTGCTTCGCGAAGTAATGGCAATGAAGCCTCCTGTTTGACAAAGCGAAACAGCCAAGAACTCGCACCCATAACCTATAGTATGCCATGGTTCAATACTTTCTTGTTATTGAAGAAAATCTTATTTTAAGAATCAAGATCCTTTTTCAATCATTCCCACATTCAAACAAAAAAGAATCAAGATTATATATTCCAGAAAAGATCTTATGAAACAGTTAATCACAGCATGAAAAAGCTCATTCATTCATCAATTACCAAAAATGGGGTTAATTTCATAAGTATCCTATGTATCACGCACAAAGAGATGCAAAGACAGTTTCATATGAGTATTACAGTTGGAAAAAGAGAGGGAAAAGGGCACTTGTTCTGCCTGAAAATTGGTCACCTCACTGCTGGGCTCTCCCCAAATCCCTGGGAACAAAGTAAAACTTACCAATAACATGGAGAATTGCTACAAATGCAATGAAACCGATGCTCATGATGAGGACGACGTTAGGTGATATCTTGAGCCCCGGTGCATCATCTGTGTAAAACTGCAGCATCGTGTTGCCAGCAGTTCCTGCACTGCCACTGCCTCCGGCTGGCCGCCTCCGGCGCAAACTTGCAGCAGCTGCTGCACTGCCCCTAGGGGGTGCTCCACCATTTGGAACAACCATCGTCCACTAAAAACACAAGAACCGAAAGAGGACAAACATGATGTTAGATACATAAAAAACCATTACCCTAGGTCAGACAAATATTATATCTCCATGGTTCGATGACGTGACATAAAAAGTAAGACAGAATAGGACAAAGAAATGACCCTTTCAAGATGTTGATAGTTTAGATGATCATAAAATGTTCTTCTCTCTGGTTTAGCCTAATCCACAAATGAACCTTAAGGCACCTCAAGTTACAGTTCGAGACACTATATTCAAGAAGCTAAAAAGATCCAGTGGAGAGGTAATATCTTGGCCCAGGTTGGTAAAAGCATCACATGGAAGCTACTTTCACGTGTTAAAGGTTTTTTTATAACGTCAGTTCTCACTGACTTGCATTAATCGATCTAGTTTTACAAGATGATAAGTTGATGGTTGGGTTGGGCAAGGATGTCCAGATTCTTGTTGGTCATGGCTGTCCTACTGTTTAAGTTGTATGTTCTGCCAAGCTGCTGAGGAAACATGTCCATTTTGATGGAGGAGATATTATTACATTGGACTTATTTATAGGAAATCAAATGGCTGTTCACATCATGACATTTATGATTGCTGTCTTATGGCTGTGGCGGCTACCACTACACTCATGTTTTGGTCTGAGACGAGTTCGTCCTTGGTTAGCACAAACTTGCGGCTGGCAAATCCAAGTTTGTAAATTGGTCCTGGAAATGGTTAGCTGAATGGACATTAATCCTAGAAGGTTTATCATGGACAACTAGTAACTTCAATCTCTCCAAGATGAACCAATCCACTTAAGTCAAATGAGTTATTAATGGATGTTAGTTATGATCATACAGTTTTTCCTTTATCCAACTTATGATCATACAGTTATACCCCATCTTTTGTGAAAACCATAAACACCTGCTTATTGGGCATTGAACTTCTTCAAAAAACAAATTCTGCGTTAACAATTTTGGTATCTATACATGAGAATAGCTAAAATATCTGCTTTGGGCTTGGACGGCAAATTTTACACAAGATTGTTATGGGACTGAACAAAAGTATGATTTGGAAATATTTCTAAACAAACCTTCTAATACAAGCTTAACAATTAGGGTATTCTACAGATAAAATATGACCTCAGTCTCTCATCATGCTTGGCTGTTGATACATTCCAAACCTGATAAATCTTTCTTGTCTAACTCAGCGATGCTATTATGTTCTCAGATTTGTACTTCATGGAGCTTAATAGGTGCATCCGTTCAAGCAACAAGGCTTGTCTGTTGACCTGCAAGGAGGATGAAGCATGGACTCTCGATGTTATGGGTGCATCTATCAATCTGTATGTGTATTATCTTGAAGAATCGCAAACAACAAAAGTTTACATAACTATCAACCTGTGTGTTTTCTGTGTGCGTGTGTGTGGAGACAGCCAAGGGTTGAATTGAAAGAGGTAAACGATCGAATCAGAGAATGATACTGTAAAAATAATCACAAACCAATCTACACATAAAACCACCCCTTCGTATAGGTCGATCTACAAACGCAAACACGAGATAAAGAATCGAAACAAAGAAATCACACCAAAATAAGGAAACCTTAAATCCTTCCATTTTCTCTACCTATCGTATAGATCCAACGTTCTTTCGATCATGAAACGTGGTGTATAAACAAACTACCCAAGAAACTGTTCAAATACGCAACACTTTTTCCTTGATCCTACTGAATCTCCACGAAAACCCTGCAGATCTTAATCCAAACAAAACGAATAACGAGATAAAAAGGAGAAGAAACGATCACCGTATAATTCGCTTGAGGCAACAGAAAGAAGGGAACAAGGTCCGACGGACTCACCGTGAATCAGATGCCGGAGGTCGCCCGAACTCCACCACAGATATCCAGGACCGAACAAGGCAACGCCAATAACACTGGCGCCCAATCCATATTCGCGGTCGACGGATTGACCTTAATTGGCGTCAACTGACGACCATGTGACCTCACCGAGGCTCGCGAACATGACGCGAGACACGTCGCATTTTATGCTATTTCGGTCCATTGACGCGTGGCCACCGATTCGTACGAGTCAGTAGAGACTCGGAGATTCTGAGACGTTGAGTTGGTGCAGCGTATCATGTTTTCTACATTTAACCACCTAATACACTTTTATCCGTTATAAAGGCCTTATTTTCATTATAATTCTTTAAAGGCAGCCGGTGTAAACCCGGCCCAACGGGGTCAAACAGGACCCAAGCAACCCGGCTAGAATCTAAACCACAGGAACTGAAACCTTATGGTTCCGTTCCCATTCCACCTATAAAGGAATTGAACCGGAACCAGAGATTCCAATTCGTATTTTGGTTTCAGCTACAAGAAACCAAACAAGTCGTTCCAAACCTTACAGTTCAGTTCCATTTACAAGTCCCAGTGGAACCAGTCAGGTCGATGATGCTAAGAGGGAGAGAGAGTGAGAGAGGTCACACTGCTATTACGGATGGTGCAAGAGAACTGGCCCTTGATTTTCGGTGTTGTGGTTTCAAATTTTTTTTTGTACATCAAACATTGAACTTCTTGTTGGCATAAAACTATGGTTTTATAGGCTACCTTGAGTAAAACACTTTGACACCAAGAAGAGGTGGGGCACATGAATTGAGGTTTTGCACGAAAACCTAAGCACTTAATTCTATTTCATATTGTTACCCTGATTTACATGAATATTCAAGCTCATGTCACTCATGAATCAAATAAGAAACCATAATTATAAGGTCAAGAGCCTGACACCATAAATCAAACACACCTTAGAGTTGTTAGCCCGGTTGTGGGAATCGCCAGTGTTGCAAGACTATGCAAATCAAACATGTCATAATGCTTTAGAATTTGGATCCATTATGTTACTGAAACTCTTTAACATGACACAGGATGTGCTGCTTTCGATGCCATTTTGTTCCACTGGTCATGAGTCAGTGGGTTGACTCGAAGAAGTTGGGGAAGCTTATCATGTCTTCTGCTGCCTAAACGTTTTTTTCCCATAATGATGACTTGTTTCCGTTTTAGTAATGCTGAGAGAGAGAACAACATGTTAATGTGGCACTTTTAGGACTTGGACAAACTTCAACATCAACCAATTAATATCCAGTTGCTGCCCATGAACCAATCACAGTATTGTGGTTCACGACTAATGCTTGATACTCGATAGTACACACTGTAAATTGATGGCCATACTACGATACATGTAGGGGGGCTTGAATATACATATATATATATATATATATATATATATATATATATATATATATATATATATATATATATATATATATCATGGTTTTTAATGCACCACTCACAATCTGCATTTTCACTGAAAAGTGAGTAAAAATGCTGTTTTTAAATTTAAAAAGATACCTGAGAAAAGTGTAAAAGGCAAACATATCATGTTTATGATCCCACTTTTTGATAGAAGCAAGTGTGTGTGTGTGTGTGTGTATATATATGTGTGTGTGGAGTTTTAGTGCAAAAATTTGAATCAAATATGAAATTGTATTTATGTACTTGCATTTAATTGCACATAGAGTATATTAAATGCAAAATGATGTAAATCTTCACCATCAATCTTGATGATTGAATTGTAGAGATGGTGGTACAATACCATACACTGAAATGCATCATGTCAATAGGAAGTTTTATTGTCATAACCAGGAGTGAGCATTTTTCAGTGTTAACTGAATAACCCAATCGAACTGAACCGATGTTTTCAATTAGGTTCAGTTCCAGTTACACCTACCGAGGAACTTAACTGGAACTAGTGGTTCCAAGTCATTTTCCTGTGTTCCGGTTTTACAATCCTAGATTCGTTTCATGAATTTTCAAATGAAACCTGAACCACACTGAAAATGAAACCTGCAAAGCAGGACCAGGTACAGGAACCGACAGAACCGGAAACAGACCCAGAAGACGTCTGGTCCGATTCTGCTTCCACGTTTTGGTGGAACATGAACTGCCGGTTTGGAACCGATGGCCGTCCAGGTCTAGTTTCATCCCCACTTTGAGAATCAGTGTTACAGAAACCATGCACGAGAAAGGGAATTGTTAAAATAGCTCACTTTGGAATAATAATAAAATCTTATACAAAGCAGGCTCCTACTCCATGTATGGTTTCTTGGCAGGAAAGGACTCCTGCCTGAGGTCACATTCATCTGATTGACCATGCTGATCAACGGATGGAAATTCATCAAAGTAGTGTTTGGACCTGACCCCTTTTTCTACTATGGCTGAAGCTCTGTGCTCCGTCAGTGGTTGCGGCCTTCTCCTTCTGCAAACTTCGCCACCTCTTTCGCCCTTTGGCCTGTTTGAATGCCTCTTCGCCACAAAAGTGTTTGGTGAAGAATCCTTAGTCGCCTCATTTAGAGTCACTTTAGCAATTCCTCTGTGGACAAATGCACTGGTTGGTTCCTGAAGAGCCTCCAAGATTTCAACGGCTTCTTGCATGGTAGGCCTTCCCCTCGGGTGCTGGCTGAGGCACACATATGCCAAGTTGGCAGCTTTTTGCGCGCATTTGGGTGTGTACTGGCCTTCCATCCTTTGATCGATGATTCTTAGCAACTTCCTGTTATGATTAAGAAGGGGCCTAGCCCACTCAACCAGGTTGTGTTCCCTGCTTGGCCTGCTTTTGTCCAGAGCTTTCCTTCCAATGAGCATCTCCAGCAGAACCACGCCGAAACCATATACATCACTTCTAGCGGTCAGGTGACCTACCAATGGGAGTAACATATTGATTAGTAAGAAACTTTCTCCATCTTTAACCAAAACCAAGCTCTCTTCCACACTAAGCAGTGTTGGCTACATGGACCCTTAAATTGTCATTGCGCTGTATCTTATGTCCTATTAGCATTTAACTGAAACAAAAGAAAGATCGTGTTCTACAATTTCCTTAGAGAACATTTGAGACCTTCAGAGAAACTGGCACATGGAAATTTATCAGACAGCAGATTCATCACAATTACACCAGAGAAATTTTGCTAGAGATCTACAATTTTGTTTAGTGTCATAAACTCATGTTTCATGATATATCAGGGAACAAAATACGCTTATTATTTTCATAAACTCACCTGTCATTACATATTCAGGAGCTGCATAACCATAAGTTCCTAATACACGAGTGGAGACATGCGTTTGGTCACCCATCGGCCCATCTTTGGCAAGACCAAAGTCTGAGAGCTTGGCATTGTAGTCCTGTAAGTTGAAGATATGTCAGTGGTTTTCACTCCTCCTATGCTATCAGAAATGCCATGTTGTTGGCAGATAAAGAAATAGAGGGTCCAGAACACATAAAAAGTTACCTTATCTAGCAAAATGTTTGATGTTTTGAAATCGCGATAAATAATAGGTCTTTCTGCTCCATGGAGGAAGGCAAGGCCTTTAGCTGCACCCAGTGCAATCTTCATTCTAACAGACCAAGGAATTGCCGAAGAAGCACCTGCAAGCTGAGGAGTCAGAACCTGAATCACTCTGTAGGGCCTCGGGTCCTCCCTCACTACGCTAATCCTTGGGGCTATTGTGGAATTCAAGTGATTATTTAACATGCAATACTATAAATCTCCGTTAAATACAACTCTGAGAACGATGCCCAATTTATTACATAATATAACGTCTGGGATCATCCACAGTGAAACTAATGGAGCCATCTCAAATGAGAATAAAAGCTGATTAAGATTCTGTTCAGATGCTTACGTCTGAAGATGTGCTTTTCCAGGCTGCCGCCTGCCATATATTCATAAACCAGCAATCTGTGATCATCCTCACAGCAGTATCCAACAAGTTTGACCAGATGCGGATGTGTAAGCTGTACAAGATAGTTGACCTCAGCCTGCAAAATAAGATGACAAAGTTGCACAAAGAGGAAACAAAATGACGAAATATCATTTAGGTGGCTAACACACGTTTTAGAAAACAACAACAACAACCAAACCTTATCCCACACTTTGTGGGGTTGGCTACAAGAGTTCTGCTCAGAAAACATGAAAAAAAACATATCACCAATCGAATAGCTTATTCAAGAATTTTGGGCCCAGAGTTTCGATGTTTCATTATAAGACTGCATTGTTATGTTATCAGGCACGCTTTTATGTATAAACTCTGGTAAAACTTTCCAGATGGTTTGCTAGGAGCAACGCCAGCCATGGCATTAAAGACCCAAATGAAGCTATACCAAGTAACGGATTTTTAAGTCACAATTGTAATAGCAGCCCTTGACTAATATATAGTTTCTAGGACGTGCATCTGAAAATAGGGTAATATGTATTTATGTTCAGACCGAGATAGAAGTAGCATCTTCTTGACTGATGTCATCCACTCTATAGTCATTGACGACTCAGCTGCGCAGACTTCTGGTGGAGCCAGAAGGCATTATTTGGTCAAGCTACAGATTTTGTTAAATTCAAGACAACTGATGTTATAGATTATGAAAACAACTTTCACATCTCCATCTGCATTTAATCATTGGAATGTTTCATATGTATTCATATCTCCTGAAGAATGATGCTACAAACCTTTGCTGATTGAATAAGCATAACCTTTTTGAACATGAAGAAGAATACAGTAGCTTATTTGTCCATTTCACAGACCACAAACCGTTCCATATGTGCAGAATAGTCCAGCTTTTGCACCAACCAAAGAAGGTAGCACTGGTCCATTTGAATTTTGTTTGTGCAAGCATGTATGCTTCACAACCGAAAAGCATCCAACAAGAGAATTCGCGGTTGATCAAAGAAAAGGATGATGGTACAAGAAGCATGGAAATATGGATTAAATAAATTACCAGCCATTCACGGTCACCCTGTACTCCTTCGGGGTTGAGCTCCTTAACTGCAACTTGCATGGGTTCCAACCCTGGCCGTACATTCTCATCTATCAGTCCTTTGTAAACAAACCCGAATCCGCCTTCTCCGAGTATTTGATCTGGCCGGAAATTGTTAGTAGCAATCCGCATCTCCCGGTACGTAAACACATGCACATCATCACCGCTGAATTGCCTGAATTCCTCAACATCTCTCGGTGCTGCCAGGCAGCCAGCGTAGTTGTCCTTGGTAGTGCATGTATTTGGATCAGGTACCGGACGTTTCTGGGGTTTGTTCTCAGCTGTTGCTGATTTGAATTGAGAGAAAGAGAGTCTGTCATATTCAGTCGGTAAGAGAAAGAAGAACACAAACACAATGTCATCAGGGAGGGCAAGCAGTTGAGGGCCCGAGGCCTCTTGCAAATATGGATGATTGTCAAATTAAAGGATCAAGGCTTCATCTGAAGCACAGAATTTGAAAGTCTTAATTGTTTAATTGATACTATAATGCATCTTCAGAACAAGTCCACATTATATAAAAAGATACTTGACTGCTTAGAAGGCAGTCAAAAGTATCACAGTACATTTGAATCTCATGTTTTCTGAAGTTCCAGGACCAGTTTGGTGAAGTTAGAAATGCCATTGGTATAAAAGCAGAAAAGAACAGCTAGCATCACCATTGAAATATTTCTGGCATGGCAAAATTATGAACAAAGTCCTCGGAAAAGAATGTGCGCTTTGTTCTTCGCATAGTTTTATGTTTACTATTTTATAATACTTCCCTTTGTTTCTCTGTGAAATTTTCACAAAGCAGAAGAAACTGAAAAATTAACTCTCTAAAGAATTTCATGGCCAATAAGTTGCTGATTTAAATCTTTGTAACAAGGAGGAGCCAAACGTGAGGGACATTTTTCGAAAATGTGTGCCTCTCTCTTTCTCTCTCTCTCTCTCTATACATACATATATATATATATATATATATATATATATATATATAAAGGAGAAAATACACTTAACCAGAAAATAACCATTATGCCCACGATTGGCTGCAATTAAGCTGGGCCTATCTATCTCTAACAGTACAGAACTAATCTTCTGGATCCAATGACTGATTACTTGCACAGCTGCCAGCAAAATGATGAAACCCAATAAGGTTCACGGGAGGTCACATGCAGTGGATGGCTTTCCCCCGCAACTGCGTACCATTACGCACTATACCACCTGATGGTCGCCCCCCAGTCAGGGTGTCCATATAGAATTATTGCCAGTATCCAATGGGTAGCGTTCTCAAGTTTGTGCTTCAGTTCGTGTTTGGTCAGGTGTTGGTAAAAAATACCTGGCCCAAATATAAACTGTACATATTTTTTAATTATTGTGGGTCGACACATACCCCGTGTCGGGTAATATACTACCTACAGTAAAAAAAAATTACACAGTAGCAATTCAGTATTTTGGAAACATCATCATTTTAAATCCAATTCAACCAGAACAGAAGACTTATTTTTCGTGTTACTGTGGGCGGACACGGGCACGGCCTTTTCGAGTCAATCTCCAGTTGGTGTTTCGTATCAGGTGCTACTTTCCATGTTGTAGACAATCTGTGGGATTCTCGACAGACAAAGCCAAAGCCCATTCAGGTAAGTCTCTCTGGCACAATTTCGTCGAGCCATCTGATATAACCCTAGAAGAGGCAGACTGTTTAAAGGAGCAGATGGTCATTTTCTTCACAGCACCTTTACTTCACGTGATGAAGTAATGCAAGCGCAAAACTCAATGCACTCGAAGGGCTGTGAGAGTTCTCCGTAATGGAGGAAAATACCCTCACCAGCAGGTGAGAGGGGGAACTCGCCTGTTTCACGAATTAACATAAAAAAATATATTTCTCAGGTAACCTCGTGTTACCGTAATACGAGGAAGGACACGAGATATAGCTTCAGCTAACAAGCAAAGAGACACGACACGTGAAAGTTGAGGCATTACGTCCAAGTGGACTATATTGGCTGACCAAAATACCTTGATCACGAAAGCTAAAACCAACTTTTTAGTAAAACAAAATCTAAGAAAACAGTGAATTTCTAAATTTCTAAATGCACCAACCTTCTAATAATTGAAGATCTTAAAGAATACAAAAGCATTGTTGGGTCAACCAATGACTCGCTCAAAACCCTAAATGACTCCTCACAATTAAGGCTGTCAAATGAGATGAGCTAATCCTTATTTGGAGGTTCATGTTAGCTCATTTTACCTCGGCCCAGCTTGAGAACATCCTGAATGGAGTTGGGTTCAGCGCGTATAGCTCGGCCCAGACTAGCTGAGAACAAGCCAACCTGTTTTTGCCTATTGCATATACGTATAAATGTATGTGTATGATGAATCAAATAACTAGATGGACGTACACGGAGAGGACAAGAGATCTATTGTTGCAACAAATATTTCATCAGAAAAGCATAATTTTTGCTACGAAAATTTCATTCTTAATGAAAAAATATATATAAAATTATCAAGTCTTCAAAGTTTACCAATCCAGCTCGTGTTTAGCTCATTAAGTTCATAGCTTGTCTCCCAAAGGAGCTCGACTCGTATCAAATGATACAAGATACAATCTCGAGCATACCCAGCTCGGCTCGTTTGGCTCATTCCACAGCCCCACTCAACCCTTTATAATACTTCAGATTTCTCAATCTCGCCAAAATGGTGTCCTTTTCGAAATTTTTCTAAAAATTAATCCAAGAAATTTGGTTAGTGAGCAAAATACATCTCACTATGGCAAACAAACACCAATAAGTTCAGGATCGAGATTCTTTCAGTTTCAAAAACACCAAGTTGGTTGGTCCAGAGCGCTCCCAATGAAGTATTTTGGAGCTTTCGGAATTAAAAAAATCAAATAACTGGTTTGCGAATTTTTTCGATTTTGTTTTATCTAGAAATTAGGGAACTTGATAAGGATTTCCGGATCTCCCGGTGAGATTCTCTGTCGTGATGCTATTGCTTGACTCGTTTCATATAAAAAACGAGCCAAGCTATCAAATGCACTCATACTTTTCCGCCCCGAGCTTAACAGACAAAGGGATTCTTTCAAGAACATATAAGAGCACTACAGCCCCAAGTTTTTTTTTTTGTTTTTTGAAAGTTGAAATATAGATAGCCCTTCAATTACATTTATGTTCCAGAAGGTAAAAAAATTGAATTATACATATATATATATATATAATAGAATGTTAAATATATAATCTCTTTAGATGTACAATCCAAGCAAAACATTTTCACCGTTCAATCTGTGAACGGTATAAATCTAAATAAAAAATGTTTTTTAGTGTAAAATAATCCAAATCTCCACGGATAACTTCAAAGATTAAACATTTTTTTGCATACCGATATTGTTCATTTAGTGTAGAGAGAGAAAGAGAAAGGGAAGGGAGCTAACGTAGACGGCTTCTCATATTACTACTTAATCAAAGTCGTTCGTCCCATGTCACATATGAATGAATTATGTTCATTAAATATCATCAATTCTCATTCTCATGTTGAGATACGAATAATCATCGATCCTCGTGTTGAGATACAAATGACCTCATCTACACCATCAAATAGTAAAGTCTTGTATATAAAAGAGTGTTTAGCAACTTTCAGTTTATATATATACTGAAGCTTGGCATGAGGAGTTTGAACTCCGGCCAACATCATGAATGAGCCACCAACGAGCTTAATCTAGATGGACTACAAGCAGCATGGCTCGTTTACCAGCCTATTAGAAACCCCACCATGTTCCACAAGTGTGTGAAGCTCTCTTCGGTCCTTGACCAGAAGCTTAAGGGCCACTTTTGTAAACACGAATACAGCAAGAGGATCAGTAACGTACCGACGGAAGAAGGTGGCATGCATGTCCTTTAAAGACTTGGAATTGTCAGAAGAGTACTTTGGGACACATTCGTCATTTCCAAAAAGGACAATCCCAAGGATTCCCGAGCCCAAACAACACCGCACTATACCACAACGATCTCGAAAAGACCATTTCATCCCCCAAGAACGAGACACTGACGATTTTCTGGCGATGGTTTTTTCTTCCGGTGGTAGTTTATGGCAGAAAAAGACTCTCAAGCAAATCACCTTATGACGTTCGTGACCCTAAAGAACTGACAGCTTCGACGGAATATTCAAAGAACAAAAGCAAATAGCACGAAAAGAAATAAGGAAAAAACTGAAAATCCCATTTCACCCACCGCTATTTCTATGAATTCCCATGACCAATAACGAATTTGTCCGTCATTTTCAGGAAAGAAGAGGGTATTTTCGTAGAAAGAAAAGGGATCACCTCCTACTCCGCCTCCCTCTGTGCTGGCGCAGCCACCCATCGCCGATCTTCCTCCTCGGGGAACTCAAAGATCATGCTTCATCCTTCACTAAGACGGAATCCGACGACCTTACCGGCCGCGGTATCGGTTAGACACCGAGATACCTCCGGATCCCACGTTCGAAAGAGCAGTTTTCGAGACGACGAAGCTTCGAGCGTCTCTAGGTCAAAGGCTGAAGGGAGTTCGCTACGAAGGGAATGCTGTTTCCGGCGATCAGGATCAGGACTCGGACAGTAGATGCCGGGAGGTAGAAGCGTTCCCGGTGTATCTTCACCGTAAGATATTTTCCGGTGAGGGATGGACGAGACGGAGGGGACGACAATGGTATAGCTTCGCTCACTCTTTGCGTTTTGCTATATGTAGCCATGTGGGTTGTCCTCCGAGCAAGAGACCGAAGAAAGCGCTTCACCGAAGGAGGGGAGTTTAGAAAATAGACTCTGAGATTATGGAAATAACGAAATCACCATCACTCGGTAGCTGGACCCGGTGAAATTTAACCACCCGTATCTGAACTTGAGTTCGTGTTGTGTTATTTGGCGACCGTGGCATAAACAGGTCAAGCCAATAGAATCCGATCTTTCTTCTGGTGCTACTTTGGGTACATACGAACACGGGATTTTCGGTTCGTTTCCGTGTCAGATCTATTGGGAATTTCATGTTTCGCATAGCGCCCATGTTCTGTATATGTTTTTGTAACAAAAACATGTCAACCAGAACACAACTCGATTCTCTTCGCATTACTTTGGGTGGACACGAACACAGAGTTTTGCCATAACGCCTGTGGACATGAACACAGACTTTACACTACTTGGGTGTCTATTATCAACTATTCCGTGTTTCAGGATGGAAACGAACACGGATTTACGCTCGTGTTTGCTTGAAGCTTTCGTGGCATGTCTCAAATTGCGTACGAACTATGTTAAGTGATCTGAATCGGTCATGAGACCCAAAAAAGATCCAAACCAAGAAGAGGTTTTCGTTAAAGATACTGGAAGTTCTTACCAACAAGGAAATAAACAAAGCACTTACGTGCTGTTGACTTGAAAACCGAAAACAGTGGGTGGAATTGGCTCAGACCCAAACCGAAACTGGTATCATGTCTGGATTTGCTTCAAGAACATATCGGTTACTACAACGTTGAGACATGTTTAGTTCAAAGGTCTGATCCAAATGTCTCTAATGGTGGCAATTTCGTGTTCAGGGTCAGGTTCGTGTACTCTCACTTCTTTTCTTGCGTATAAGAATAAATTAATCCCTACGAGGTCCCATTTTTAGATCTCATTTTGGTAGCGTGGTGATGGGTTTCCATGTCATATCCGTCGCAATTCCGACTTTTTAGTTTTGTTATTTTTGTGTGGTGTTATGTTTGTGTCCGAAATAGGTCGACCTGAAAGTGACCCGATCCTTTCGAGTCGCTTTGTGTTTCCGTATAGTGTTCAACATCAAATTTATCCAACTGGACTCAAACCCAATTATAGCGGGATCCGATGAGCAAACATTCAGTTTTGCTAGGTTCGGATTGAATTGCTAATGGTTAGGTGTAGTAGACGCTCAAATGGTGAATATGGATCAAGTAAAGCGAGGCGAGATCCACGATCCAGAGGCTTGCCTTTGTGCACAATTTCAAGTAACCCTACACTCTTTCCTTAGATTGTTTTGGAAAAAATCAGCTCATGGAGTATTTACTGCCGTTGGGTGGGATCTTATCTGACGTTTATTAAATTTTAACAAGGACATTGGTTAGATGCTCCACAAGATAAACTTTTCTTAATAATTCATTCATGTAATAATGGTATCAAGGGTTTATTTTGATTTGGAGGTAGTCCACTAATGCTTTCCCTCTCTCACACACATATGTACTCATTCATTGTTTTTCGAGGTATGAGTATAATAACATTTTTCTTCATTTTTTTTTTTAACTCTTATTTTAAATTACACTTATACCACCAAAAAGAAATAGATAAGTATGTCAAAGGTAATACATTTTTCTTATAAGAGTTATTGGATCATACCCACCATTGACACTACAAACTCATGTTTGATCATTATTTGTTGAAAGCATAATTATAATAACATATCATTTATCCTTTTTTGGAAACTTATTTTTTTAAAAAGCACATGTCCGATCTTATATGAGTTATTGGATCAGACGCACCATCAAAAAGCACTATATATATATATATAGAAAAACCAGACCCTACCCACGTTTAACATACCCATCCATTATTTTTTAGTGGCATAAGTATAATTTTTAAAAAACTCAAAAGTTTTTGAAAAAAATAAAGATAATGTTATTGCACTCATGCTCTCAAAAACAATGTTCATACGTGAGTGAACATTGGGAAGCAAGATACAATCACATATATATATATATATATATATATATATATATATATAGAGAGAGAGAGAGAGAGAGGGAGGCGTGGGTATATTTTAGCACTCTTAAGTAACAAATCTCAATCATTCATCACCAATCATCCATCTTTGATGATGGATGGTTGAGAATTTAATTTATAAAGTAAAAGGTATATGTGTTCTTTTTTAAGGTACACTTGATTCAGGTGAGCACTTTTACTTTTTAAATTTAAAATATCAACCTTTGGAGTTACTAACACCTAAAGGTATTAGCATATATCAGTCTCTCTCTTTATATATATATAAGTAAATGAATAATGTTTTTAAGTACATAATCTTCATAAACATTTCTATTGTTCAATTGACATGATCAACAATATAAATTTAAATTAATAATTCCAATATATTTTTATACTTTGCATTAATGCATCATATACATTAAATATATCATCTCAAACTTTCATCTTAAATATTGAACAATAGAGATAATTTATGCACCAAAAACATGCATTTCCACTACCTATATATATGAGAGAGAGAGAGAGAGAGATTATCTTAGGCATCATTTAAGCCAAATGTGTGAAAATAGCATCCGTTTGTTAGTCCTTTTGTCACCTCCTTCTCTGTCCATTATTCCCGACGGCAACAGATTGAAAAATATTCTTCCCGACTTCATCTCTTTTCCACAAGCTCATTTCTTTTATTCTCCTTCACACTTTACGATCTTAGTTTCATCGTCGTTGACTTTGACTTGGAGGACCAAGCACACCTGGTGATTTAGAAGGCACAGGACAGGGCAACACGAAGCCACACGCTTCCTTGGTGATAGCACTATAAAATCGAGCCGAATAAGCCACGCCGGGCATCATTCCTGCTCATCAGTTTTCCCATTAGATTGTTGCTTGTTCATGGCTTGGTCGACATGAGGACGTAAAGTAGGCCGGCTAGAGGGAGCAATATGAGGACACGAACAGCCTTTTCAGGTCATGTTCCTGTCATCATTGTGTCGTGTCAAATCGTTGCCAGAAGCGCTCCCAAAAGAATATTGCACTTCGACTAGAAATTTGATGGATCTGTCTAGCTTTTTTAGCTTACTCAGACCACTTTAATGGATTAATGTATGTGCCAATGAGACCTATTAGACATGCAGCCTTCTTTCCTTGGCTTTAATTCTTAGCAATATGAGGACACGAACAGCCTTTTCAGGTCATGTTCCTGTCATCATTGTGTCGTGTCAAATCGTTGCCAGCAGCGCTCCCAAAAGATTGCACTTGGACTAGAAATTTGATGGATCTGTCTAGCTTGGCTAGCTTACTCAGACCACCTTAATGGATTAATGTAGGTGCCAATGAGACCTATTAGACATGCAGCCTTCTTTCCTTGGCTTTAATTCTTTGTGACTTCTTAATGTGGAAGTAGCAATGTCAGGGACACGGACAAGGAAGGCGTGCCACTAATTCAGAATCAGACTTTTTAGTGTGAATGCTGTTAACACTAGTTCAGAATCAGACTTTTTAGTGTGAATGCTGTATCAACAATTTTAATGGTGTCAAGAGGTACGTGATATCTGCTTTGGACAACTTGCCATGGTGAAAAATTTTTCCTGGTCAATGGTTGTGTAAATATTTTTTTGTTGTTGAAAGCAGGTCAATCAGAACATGACTTGATTTTTCGTGTCATTTTGGCAAGACATGAAAGCTTTTGTGCATCTCTCATCTCCCAGAATTGTGTCACGTAGATGTTGTAGAAACATGTCAACCCAAACACAACCTTTCTGTGTTAGTTTTGGTGGATACAAACATGGACCTTCTGGGTTGTCTTAATTTTGGGTTTCATGTCTCATATTTCAAACCCTAAGGGTCAGAAAACACAAAGAGGAAGACGAAAATTTCTCATAGCAAAAAAGCGGCCAATTGAACGTCAAACAACCAAATTCACTTTCATGTAATTGCTTTTTGGTTTAAAAGGACACCCGTAAAATATTATTACAATTTTTAAAGAGAAACAAACAACCAAACACAAATGAATACTTACAGCTCCAATAAACCCCAGTTTTTATTCCAATTGTATGTCTAAGACTATCACGAAGAAGACAAAGGAAAAGACAGCAAGACTTACATAGAACAAGCAAGAAAACTAGGGAGGGGAAAAGGAACAGGACAAGCAGTATTTCACTGCACGATCATGTTTTCTTGTTTCTGTCAATGCTTATAATCCCCAATCGATAATAACGAGAAAGAAATGCAATCATCCAAGTTTTACACCACAAATTAAATCTCCAAATCATAATGGAGAATGTACCAAAACATTTACCATAAGACAACATAGAAAATAAACAAGGACGAAAAGGAAAACACAAGCAATTCTAAGAGAAGAAAATAACCCTTCTTTAATTGGCAGAAAATAGATTAATAGTGACAAAATTTTCAACAAAATCAATTACAATCTATTGCATTTCTTATAAATACTGCAATTTTCAAAGTTCCAAGTATAACAGAAACTAAAGAGTGCACAGCAGAGACAAGATCAAGGAGCAAGCCTCTGTGGGTCGCGTGGGAAAAGCGACGTCTTCCGAATGTTGTTCAGCCCACAGAAGAGCATAACGACGCGCTCCAAACCCACACCAAATCCTCCATGAGGAGGTGCACCGTACCTGCAACAACATTACCACAAGCATGTAACGTGGTAAACGATAAGCTTCCTCTAGCTTCTACTTCAAATACAGCTTGGTGTGGTCGAAGCTAAGTCATACCGGAAAGCATCAACGTATGTTGATATCGTCTTCACATCAATACCACATACTTCTGCTCGGCTGATTAAGAACTCGGGCACATGTACACGCTGTGCTCCCGAGATGATCTCCTCACCTTGAAGAAACATAAACGAATTTCATGGTGCAGTTAAAGAACTAAGAGTTAGACAGCATATCCAAGGTCAAGAAAGTAGTGGATCTATGATTTGGGGTTGAATCGAATGACACATTATACCCTGGACTGTTGATCATAGCTGACAGTTATAATCCTAAGCTTTTCCGAGTGAGGTGAAGGTTCAGTTACATGATTGTTCTTTGAAAAAAGTCTTAAAGCGACTCATATTAATATTACATCAGAACAAGGCAAAGACAAAAATCGAACGGGCTGAACATAGGAGAAATATCACTGAATTATCAGAGCATTATCTTTAAAAGCTACACATGAAAGACAAAATCACTGAAGTGTCACAAAATGAAGCATTTTTTGGTCCTTTTACATGTAGAGAGGATGAGAATATAGATTGGTAACCTCGAATGAAGACATCAAATGAATTGCTGTAGCTTGGGTCATCATAACAAGGCATGGTATAGAATGGTCTGATTGCCAGAGGATACCGATGAAGTATATAAAAGTCCGTGTCGTACCTAGGATTCATTATGCATAAAGTCAGATGAAGGTTCGCATAGTTCATAACTTGCAACAATGAAACAAAAACAAAATCAAGAACAGTAAGCAGGCCTACTTATCTCTCACAAGCTGGCCTAGTCTCCTCTCTGACTCGGTATTCAGATCTCCTAGAGGATCAACTACAACACCAGCATCCTAAGCATAGAACTCCAGATTTGCTTAGTCAATAAAGAACAAGACTAATTAATTGTTCACATTTCAAAATAAACACTGGTAAAACAGAGAACTGTGTGATATTCCGTGCGCATCTCTCACAATTCAACATAAACAGAAAGCATGTGTGTGTATTACGTGGACAAGCAAATACATGCACAAAAAGAACTGAAGCTGATGCGTTAACATCACAAACAAAATTTGTGATTTACCATAATAATGAGATGCAAAAAAGCTGGCATGATTCTAAAGAGCTGTCATTGCTGATGTGGTTAACATCAGCAAATTAAAGTTTGATTTATCATCAGAATGAGAATACAAACCAATGTCACCTTACTGGTTGCAGGATTTCAATGTGGGTGCTTGGAATCATGAGGCATGCTGTTTAACAATTTCGTGAGACGGATTCTAAATATATTTTCTTACTGAACTTCACATTCTTATCAAAGACTACATTTTGCTTCCTTTATGACAAATTAAAAGCCAAATAATATATTGAACCCATAAACATAGCCAATATTTTCTAAGTTCTAAATACAGGTTATGAAAGAATCAATTTTTTCGCCCATAGGCACCCGCTGGCAGCGAGAGATAAGGAGAAGATGGTAGTCACAAAATCTCCCACGCAACCATCAACTGGATACGGCCTTTGGTGGATAGGAGTATGTGATATATGCTGACCAGAGTTAACTTTTAAAGCTTAAATGGTAAAGCACCCAATTTTTCTCAGTGAATACAAATCAAAGTAAAAAGAAGAAATCAAACCACCCCAAGAAACGGGTCTAGCCACTGGTAGCTACCTTGAGCATTTGGACACCCTCCTGGAAAGTCAGTTTCAAAGTTTTCCGCAAGTACTGCACCATGTAACAACAATAATCAGCATCAGGAATACTTAATTCACCGTTATTGCTGCTCTCCTATACAGAAATATGGGATCATTTTCGAAATATTCAAAACAGGAAAAAAGCATCCACCTTAAGAGGCTCAAATGGATATTGGTTGCAAATGGCATCAAGCTCCTTTTTGCAAGTCTCGTTCAATCCGTCAAAAATAGACACAAATAAACGGTCTACTATGTCTAGCACCTGCATGAAGAACGGACAAAAATATTGTTCAGACCCTTCACCAGATAAAAAGACAGATGCCAGCAGATAACTATAGATGATCAGAACCCACTAGAATAGATCAAACTGTACCTCAAAGTAATGTTCCTTGATCTCCATTTCAACATCTAGGCCAGTGAATTCACATAGGTGCCGATGTGTGAAAGAATCCTCAGCCCTGAAAACAGGGCCGACCTCAAAAACACGTCCAAAATTGCCACATATTGCCATCTGCTTGTGCAGCTGAGGTGATTGTGCTAAGCAGGCTGGTTGTCCTTTATAGTCAAGCTTGAATACAGCAGACCCACCCTCACTTGCACCAGCTATCAATTTTGGAGTATGAATTCCAACAAAACCTTCAGATAGCAAAAACAGCCTGAATAACTGTGACAATGAAGAATATATTATTAGCTATGATTATAGCCATCCTGTAACTGCATAGAAACCAGCTAGCTGCAAGTTTTATATCATCAGAAGACATGTCAATACTCAAAGAGTCGAAAGTGTTGCAAGCTCATATATGAAATGAATGGCCTTGAGAGTCGAGCAAAGGTATGACAAAAATAAAAGAAGAAACTACCTAATATACTTGGAACTAAATTTGCAATGTCTCAAGATCAACCCATACACTGTTGGCAGCCACTGCTACGTGCAGTCTACCTTCAATAATGAAAGTTTAACAATCTTATTTACTGTTAAACAGGTGCATCGATACCTAGTGTCTTTTTTTTATTGATAAATAACATAGCCGCTTAAATGTCAATGCGACATGATTACAATATATAAAATTCCTTCAGTTTGCAAGGTTTGAAAAAGGTTTTCAAGCGTCACTAAAGATATTCCATCTGGTCGCAGTTTTCTAAGGCAGGCAATTGAGCACCAGACACTGAACTCCCTTTCTTTTTTCTTATTGTTGTAGTGAAGTAAATAAAAGTTCGATAAAGCAAGAAATGCTGCACAAGAACCATCTCTAACAAGACAACCTGGACTATGTGCTTATGGAAGACCTTGCAGCTTCTCAAAGATGCGATGATAAGCTCATATTAATCAAAGAAGAATCAGGATAAAAAATTCCTTAAACTAAAGGATGAAAGGCATACAACTGCAAAAACAAATCCAATTGGAGAAAAGGCTATGTTATCAATAGCAAATAACGGTGCACTACCTTAATATAAAGCATTAGCGGGGATACAGTGGGCATATTGCGAACTTACTTCACACCAATTAAGACAAAGCATCAACTCTTGAGAAGTAACAAGAAACATATACCAAGGGCATTTCATAAATGTGACCATTATAAATAATACAACCATAAAATCAGACACATAATAATTATGAGAATAAAATAAAATACTTTACAAGCATTACTCAAACATAAAATGCACGTAAAACAATTATATATAGAATATTCTGCAAGTTGAGAACTAGGAAATGAAAAGAAATATTCAGCATATTGCACCGTCAAACTTATATCCCCAGTACTATCTGCACGACATGGATACCGATCTAGAAATGAACCAGAAAAGGAGAACTGTTGACACGACATACATTCTCAACTTGACACTGAACACGGAAAATCCCTTGATTTGCAGGAGTGTGCATGTCAAGAACTCTATAATTTAGCCGTGTGTCTTGTCCAACACGAACAAGCTTCTCCCCTTCCTGCATTTATATCATAAACATAAACAGGAAGGTATGAAAAGTGAAAACAAGAAATTGCAAGCTCAAAACAGAAGCATTGACACCAAATTCTTAGATAAATAACCTGATTGCCAATTGGATACATAAACCAAGATTGAACACCAATACCCTATAAATCATGACAGAACTTAACCGGATTTACATACAGTCTCTGGTAGCCTAGACCTCAAAACGCCAACAGGGATCCAATGTGAAACACACAAAGAAGGGATAGTGCACTGCACTGTTTCAGCCTGGTGATTTATTGGGCCAGAATTCTGACTGGAAAAAGGCAGGGATCACCAGGCAAACTTTTACCACGTCTGGAAAAAGTTCCGCATTTTCAAAATACGGCTGCAATAAACCATGAGGCACTGAACAACCAACAAATTTCTCATTCCTTTTGAGTAGTTCCTTGGTACTTGGTAGTGCTCCACAGTAGGTCCATGATTGTGCTTCCAGGACTTGAAGTTATTGGAGAGTTTGGTTATGTCTACAAGAACCTTCTAAAACTATCTTGGGCAAGGGTGAAGCAAAAACTATCTCTCAACCATACTGGTGCAACTTCTTCAAGAAGGGCTTCTTGGAGGCAGTCTTTAGTATCTCCTAGACCATGGTGCTGCTGGTTTTTCATTCTTAGGAGGCTTATCCGGTTGAAATAGACAGATCATGTTTTCGCAACAAGAGAAATCAATCAAAATGTATACATATGGAAATAGATTCACGTGTTCCTTACCCAGTTCAAAGACCTGACATGAGCCTTTCTGCTCCGCAAATTAATGCCTACTCTTTGTCAGGATTGGCCACACTGTCCCACAGGGGATGTGCTTGTTGAAGAATATAAATATATGTTGTTTTTAGTGTCAGTTTTAGTATTTTTATGTTTTAGGTATTATTATAATTACCTGTGGTAGTAAGGGCATTTTGGTCATTTCGTGTTTAATAGCCCATTATATAAGGGTTCGACTTCTTGTATTAGGATTAAGAGATTAAGATTAAGAAAGGGGGGGGGGGGCCTTCCTTCGATCTCCACATTTTCTCTTCGTCGTTCTTCTTGTGCGTGTGATATTCAATCTTTTGCTACACTACCCACATTTTCCAACATGATTTCAGAGTCATTCGATTGATGGGAGCAACAGACAATGACGGTGGACGTGCATCAAAGAAAGGAAAAAAATGTTGAGATCGAGATCGGTTGAGTCGCCAAAGCGACTTATTGTGGACATCGATTTCAAGTCGAAGTTCGAGATTGCGAGGTTGATGAGCCAGTATCGTGCAGTTCTGCAATCTATGTCGTCCATCTTCGATTTCCCTATATTTGTTTCAGTTTTGGGGAAAAAATATGGCGACAGATAGAGGTAGCCGGTTCTGGCTCAACACATTTGTGACGGCCATAGTGGTTCAAGGGATTCATCTCTGACAGCATATGCACGGAGAGAAACGCAACCACACAAAGTCCTGCCCGAGAACAGGAAGGCAGCGCCTTAGACGGAACACGAGCCGAAAAACTCTATGGCAAAGGTTTTTCGATGCATGGAAAAGAGAAGGAGGTGGAAGAAGACGACGTGAGTTATTGCAAACCACCGGGAAGCGTTTCTCCAGCAAGTAAGGGAACTCGATAATAAGACGTTACTTTACGGAGACGGAGGGATGGGGAGTCTCAAGGCAAAGACGATATGGGGAGTGATGCGAGGGCTAGATACATTCTCGCAGATAGTCTTCGAGCGGCCGCCGGTGGTGCTGCCCCTCTATTTCCTCACTGAGGGTTGCTTCTGGATACATCTCATAACTTTTATTCGGTTCTGGATATTTTGTGGATGATTTGTGCCATGAGTCACAATAAGATGAATGTGTTCCATTGGCACATTACCGTATAGCGCCAGGATGCAGTACTCTCCGACAGATATTAGGAAGATAGTCAAGTTTGGAAAGAGATATGGCGTCCGTGTGTTGGTGGAGATTGATGGCCTAACACACATGGCGTCATGGGGAAAAGCATACCCAGAGATTGTGACATGCTTGAATGCCTTCTGGTCACCGTCGGGGACCAGTTGGGCAAATCAATTCGTGTCAGTGCCGGGAAGCGGGCAGTTGAACCCACTCAACCCCAAGACATACAACGTCGTCCGGAATGTCATCAAGGATGTGGCCTCCCTCTTTCCCGACTCCATGTACCATGCAGGCGGGGACAAGGTTGTTCCGCACTACTGGGAGTCGGAGTCGGACGTTGTTGTCCAACATTTTTGTCCCAAGGGTGAACATTGTCACAACTCCTCCAAAAATACATCGATGGCAGCACGTTAACTATTTGATGAAATGCCCAAGAAGAAGAAATTATTAACCTGCACACAAGTGTTTGATGAAATATAGATTCGAGGTGGTTGTGAAGTGTCTGATGATTAATATGCAAATCGGGATGCAAGGGTGTAGTCCAATTTGTTTGACATGGAAGAAGTGTTGTGAATAAACTTGTAATTGTTTTTATGAAGTGAATATTGCAGTCATGAGGACTGTTGAAATGTGTTTTGCAGCCATGAGGTTGCTAGAATTTATAGCCAAAGAAGCTGCCGAAAATAATCAGCCATGAAGGCTGAGTTTAAGATGTTGCAGCCAAAGAAGCTGTTGAAAATGACCAGCCATAAAGGTTGAGTTGAAGATGTTCTAGCCAAAGAACCTATTGAAAAATGTTGCAGTTAAGAAGCCGTTTAAAATGACCAACCATGAAGGATGAGTTGAAGTTTTTACAGCCAAGAAACTGCTCAAGATTGATTGCAACCATGAAGTTGCTGAAGAACAACCACGAAGGTTGATGAAGAATGTTGTAGTCAGGAAGGTTGTTGAAAAGCATACAACCAAGAAAGCTGAAAAATCTAAAGAAAAAAAATGAAAAAAGAATCAATTTTTGGTAAGTTTGGAGTTCGAAGCATCTCACTCCCAACTTGATGGGGGTGTTAATAATATAAATATATGTTGTTTTTAGTGTCAGTTTTAGTATTTTTGATATTTTAAGTATTATTGTAATTACCCATAGTACTAAGGCATTTTGGTCATTTCGTGTTTAATAGCCCATTATATAAGGGTTGGACTTCTTGTATTAGAGTTAAGAGATTAAGATTAAGATTAAGAAAGAGAGAGAGGGGGCGGTCTCTATTGGAGGGCTTACCCCCTTCTTCATATCTCCACATTTTCTCTTCATCATTTTTCTTGTGCGTGTTATATTCGATCTTTTGCTACACTACCCACGTTTTCCATCGGTGCTTGGTCATTTCTCACCTCTTCTAATAGATGGAACTTTCTTGCTAAAAAAAAGACAAAATCTACTATTCTTCTTTGTGGATTGCATGCATGCATGCTAACAAGGAGTTCTATTTTCCTTTATTAAGAGTGCCAGCCAACTATAAATGGAAACGTCCTCGAACTCCAGAGGTATCACCACCATCAACACGGACATAGACATAGGGCTAGTACCACAAAAGCTTTAAGGGAACAAACGGAAACAATAACTCCAGAGGTATCACCACCATCAACACAGACATAGACATAGGGCTAGTACCACAAAAGCTTTAAGGGAACAAACGGAAACAATAATACTCTGAGAAAAGGTAGGGTATTACCCCTGTTGTTTTCGATGGGTAGTTCAATTCAAATCTCAAAAAAAAAATGACCAATCTTTTTCTCAATGTATGCAATAACTAAAGAGAATGTTCACCAGTCCTTAGAATGTTGCATACACACAATATAATGTTTCAAACAAGAGAACATCTTAAAGGCAATTTTAGGAGGGATATAGGAGATTTTGTTTTTGTTTTCTTGAAAGGAATAGAGGAGGGATACACAAAGGGAAAAAAGGACCAAAAATATGCAACTACTGAAAGAGAATCAAGGCTAGCTGCTGAGACTTTCATTTGTTGGCATGCAACTCCTTTGTGAATGTTCTGGACATCATGGACAAAGAGTAAATGACAACTGAACTGTCCTTAAAGTGAAAAGACACATTGTCAACGCGCTGCTTTGAAACAAACATTTATGCTGTTTATAAGGGACCTAACTGTACCAATGTCCTTAGATGCAATCTGCAACTAGTGGACACTAAAGTCCGGTGTAAGTGGCTTCCCGTATTTAGTTCAAGAACACGATACAAGACTTTTCCTTCAAATTGTTACATACGTAATTTGGTGTTCAAGTCGGTCATCATTTTCTTTAGTATCACCGCAGATCTCCTGAGTTTATTTGTTTCCATTTGCCTGCAAGCGGTTTCATCGCTTGATTCTCATTCCCAATAACTCAAGGTCAGTGATGGCATTTTTATATGACATCAAAGATATCGAGAAAAAGATTAGGAAAAGCACAAGAAAGTTATCAAGTCACCTTCTCAGCACGTTCAATCTCCGTTTCACTTCTGGCAGCATCCTCGATATTGATAGGCAAGTTCGGCACCGCTTTGTTCACACAGTAAACTTTTTTCACTTGAATTTCTACCTACAGATGAAAAGGAACAAAGTAAATTTGCAACACTCGTTACAATGAATTAAACTTTTTCAAACAAATCACCAAGCAGTTATAGTCTTGTATCGTTCTCGTAAACGCTAGCTACCAATCTCAGTAATTTTTGTTAAGTTCCTACAGCTGCTCTGCATAACGTATCCAGAGGAATTTCAGGAGTCTAGTTTCCAAATGATACTTCTACAAAACGAATGACAATAAATTTCATTTTCTCTAACATAAAGATCAGAAGTGACCATTTCATATGCACAACCTCGACGTCCATTTTAGCTTCTAGTGGCTACAGGACCAACATTTTCTTGATAAGACTAAAATCTGAAAATATAAATGGCTCAAAAGGAAAAGTGTGATGTGCACCTGCTGTGAAGCCCCCTTGATGGCCATGCCGGGCACGGAGACAATACCGTAAATGTCGATGAAAGATTCCCGACTGAGTCCACTAACGAACCTCACCATCTGCCGACTGACCTCACCGGCCTTCACGGTCGCGACGCACTGAACTGTGAATCCCATCTCCCTCAAGACGACAAAGGCCATGTTTTTGCTCACGGCGCGGATCGTCTGGGCTTGTCCGCGGACCCAAACCTCAGATCCCTCCAATTCCACCGCCAAGGCCCCGATCTTCGTCCATGTGCGTCCGCTAACCGCCTTCGACTGAATCTCCTCCAGAGGCAAGTCGCCATAGTTACCGGCGAGCGGATCGGCCTCCTCAGCGGCCGCGGCAGCCGCAGCTTCCTGTTGACGCTTGAGCTTCTCTGCCTTTGCGGCCTCCTTCTTCGCCGCTTTCTTGCTTAGTGCCTTGCCTTCCTCGTCTCCCAGAGAGGCCTTTGCGAGCCCCTCTTGAACTTCAGACTCCATTTCCCTTCCTCCTCGAATTTCCCTTCCTCCTCGAGGAACGGATAAAACCCTAACGTAATGAGAAGACACTCAGAAAACCCTTCCTTTTGTGCGTAGGGGCTACGGCACCAAAGCTCGCAAAAAATTGCCGGCGATGGAAAACAGGGTTTAGGGCGATCGAAAGGAATGCTACGGGATTTCTGCGCCCGCCGGCTTGCTTTCTACGCGAAGCGCGCCTTTGCGAGATTACAGCCACCGGACCCGCCCATATAGGTCGAGGCTGACGTGCTACGGTATGGAGATGCCTGAAATGGGTTTGGATCCTGGATCCGCTAATAGGTAAGAAATATTTAAAAGCAATTTTCTTTCTTTGTGATTCTAAGAAGACAAATTTTGAAGCTCTCATCATCACTAACGAGCGATTTGTGAATTCTGCACAAAAAAAAAAAGGAGCCGAATACTAGCACTTATAGATGATGAGCTGAGCTACGAACACTGTGTTTGATTTGCTAATAATGGTCAAATGAATTCTTAATACTTGATAAGTCATTCAAGTGGAAATATTAGATAGGTTTAACTTTAAAACATAAAAAACACACACACACACATATATATATATATGTATATATATATATATATGTAGAGAGAGAACATGGTAAATGCGCAAACCCCTTCATTTTCAAATTTACTTAACCATTTCCATTGTCTCATCCACATAAGAAGATTTGAATTTAATGCTTTTTTTAATTCAAATTTTTACCTTTAATCATACCAATCGAATGGTACAAATGCTTAAGTGTGTATGAATGTAAGCATCAACTATGCTCTATCTCTCAAACACACACACATAGAGAGAGAGAGAGAGAAAAAAAAAAGGTATGCGGAATTAAAAACACCCTTATCATATATTTGCAAATTGTTTATAGACTACACCTTCATGATGTGACCGCCCATTGCTCAACCTAATCTTGGAGTATAACTAGACGTGGATGGTTCGAAACAGGAACGGTAGATCCAAGTGAACAAAAATGTTCCGGATTCAAACAAGCAAAATTGTACCAAGAATTACACTCAAGGTTCCACCTTCCGTAGACCCGAAACCAGAGCTGGTGATTCCAAACCACTGGTGTAACAAATTTTTTGAAATCTTCTAAAAGATCGATGCATTTCGTGGTTTTTAATTATTTGGAGCATGAACCTAAACCAGAACCAGTATTGTTTATACTTCTAGACTAACCAGAACCAGACATGTTTGAATCTAACATAACCTAGTTTTAAATTGTGTATAGACAGGTTAAATCTCGTTACATCTTATTGTGCAGAGTAATACAAGTAAACATCACCACATCTATTATACATGTACACTTTATTTTTTTTACAATATTTACAGTAAAAAGTTAATAGAAAATTGGAACTATGAGAAGAAATATTAAAAAGTAAAGACTTTCTTCTTAGTAAAACAAAGACAAAATATATGGAATGCAAGTTTGATTATTTGATTACTTTAGAGGATATATAAATTAAGATTGACACAAATTGCATCATTATGAAAGTTTTAAACATCTAAGGTCAGTAATGAAAAAATTGATGGAGATGCTATGCATAAAATTAATAAAGGTTGATTAAAATGGAGAGGGGTATCATGTATTTTATGTGATAAGAAGATATCATTAAAGTTGAAAGGTAAATATTATATAGCAACAATTAGACCTGCTATGTTTTGTAGTTATGAGTCTTAGGCCGTTAATCATCAACATGTACAAAAGATATATATAACAAACATGAAGGCGTTGAGATGGATGAGTGGTCACACAAGAAAGAACCATATACATAATGAGGTTATTATCAACAAATTGAGAGTGACACCAATAGAAAATAAAACGTGAGAAAATAGTTTTTGATGGTTTGGATATATACTAACCAAATAAAGCTCTAGTAAAAAGATTTGAAAAACTATATTGTGAAAATGTTAAAAGAGAGAAGAAGACCACAAAGTATTAAAAAACAATAAATAATGATGTATCTTATGTTGAGTTAACTGTCAACATGACACATGATAAAACTACATGGAAACAAATAATTCATGTAGTCAACCCCATCTAATGTGTAAAAAAAAGCTTATTAGTTGTTGTTGGAAATAAATTTACGAGCTTACGAATAATGTTTCTCTTCTTTTTTGTTTGTTGGTGAGAAATATTGGGAGTTAACGCTTACAAATGCTGTCACAACTGTACTATGTTCTAATCTCACCGACGAATCCAAGTGCTTCATTCTAGATTATATCCTCAAAACTTGTCATCTGTATATGAGTGCATGTTCACAATATCTAAGACCATAACAAACAAAACTTAACTTTCAACTACTACAACAACAACAACAACTAAGCCTTTTCCCATACTAGATGGGGTCGGCTACATGGATTCTTTGTTTCCACAGATCCCTATCGTGTGCCATGTTAGCAGTTAACTCCCAATAAGCTAGATCATTCTTTATTGTTTCTTTCCAACACTTTTGTGGTCGTCCTCTACCTCTTTTAATACTTTCCAATTTTAGTTTTTCTAACCTTCTTACTCCGCATTTTGATTAACTTTCAACTACTAAACAAGAAAAAACCCAACTTTTAACCACACAAATATATAATATATATACCAAAATTTGATATAACGACAACAACTAAGCTATTTCCCATACTAGATAGGTCTAGTTATATGTATTTTTTGTTTTCAAAGAGCTCAATCATGTGTCATGCTAACAATTAACTCAAAATAAGCTTAAATCATTCTTTATTATTATCTTTCAATGCTTTTATATTTTTTTATTGTTCTCTTTCTACACTTTTGCGACATACACTTACTCTTAACATTTTTACCTTATAGTTTCTCATACCCTATGAAAATACAGTTATTTTAAGATTTATGCCAATGGTATTGGTGCATTTCAGTCGCGTATGGATTGATAACAATGAAGAATGAATGAGGAATCACTTACACGCAGACTGAGTTGAAAAAAATGAATAACATGGTAAAACACTTGATCGATATGTTGACTTATTCATTAGTGTCTAATGCTTCTAAATAACCTTACTATTGTGACAGCAAGTTCTTAAATTTGCATGATGCACGTTAGGAATATCTCGGCCTGGCTAGGCCCTCAACTCACACGTTGATGGTCACTAGTTCAATATGCGAGGTGGTTTAGGCCTCTCATTGTATATGGGGATGGCAATGGATCGGGTCAGGGACCTGGCTCCGATATCAACCTTACTAGGGTAGCTACGGGTAGATATGTCTAGTTTCGAGTAAACGTGGTTCTGGTTTACCCAGAATCAAGAAATGTAACTAACCCGATGGTTTCCGGATGGTTCTGGATTCAAATCTAGAACCGCTTCAGAACAGTCAGGAGATGGTTAAAAAAGTTTTTTTTGTTAAGTCAAAAGAGAGAGTGGCACCTTTTAGAGTCGAACTCCCCACCAAGAACAACCAACTATTGCGTTATTGGACACTTCATGAATAAAGAGCTGCGGAAAGTGTTTTATTCAAAATCTATTTATTTAAACCTTATGATCGTTTCAAACCATCGGCTCCGGTTTCAGACGGGTTGGGGGTCCTAGGTTTCAGTTCTGGTTATGGGCTTGGTTTTCCCGGTTCCACAACCGGTTCAGTTCCAGTTTGATGTGCACAATATATATTATTAACGAGCGGTTTAAAACTGCCGATTCTGATTTCTAAAAATTATGAACCATAATCAAACCAGTGGTTCTCAGGTCCAATTATGGTTCCAGAGTCAAGTCGACCCGTTACGATTACCCACGGTTCTGAAGTTGACTCGGTTTCAATTTGAATCATCAAACAGGTTTCGAAGGGCCTGGGTTGCATTTGTAGGGTCAATATTACCTTCCCTACATAGTCTTATTGCATTATAAATGCAAAGGGAGGGAATTTCGATTGCAGACGACTTCATCAAATGTGACCAATCAAACGTCGAGCTAACTCTCAAGGCTTGCCTATACACATTAATTTGAGTTGGATCCACATGTATCAAATACTAGCAAAATCCGAACATAATCTCAGTAACATTCTCAAATGGGGTTGTGCCAAACAAGGAACGGGATATTGTGATTCAAATTGGCTTCATTGCATTCCCATTTTTAGGGTTCATACTCACGTTGTCAGTCGTGTCCGTATCATGTCATTTTTTATCCATGTTAAAATAGGTCAACTTAACTACGACATCAAAGGGATCATTCTTTCATAACTGATTCCAAGCCCGGATAAAGGAAGAGGGTTGTTTTAGGCTTCCGATAGTCAACGTAAAACTTTGTTGGACTTATCTACCATGAATTCTATAAATTATGATAAGGATTTGTAGAAAAAAATAATCCATGTAGTCAATTCCATCTACTATGTGAAAAGGTTTAGTTCTTGTTTTGTTAAAATTGGTCAACTTGATTTTTGATACAAGATTAAAATTGGAAGGTAAGTATTATACATTATTTTGAGTATTGAATAGTTAATTATCAATACGTACAAAAGATGTTTGTAGCGCGAACGAAAACAATGAAATAAAAAAATGGTTATATACATAGTTAGATATTAGAACAAAATTGAGAGTTACATAAATTTATATGACAAAACGAGGAAAAATCATTTAAGATAGTTCGGATATATAGAAAGACGATAAAAACAAGTTAGTAGAACAAAATTGAAGAGAAACTCTGATAAAAAGGTAAAAGAAACCGCATTATAAAAAATGTAAAGGGAAGATGAAGATCATTAAGTGTTGAAAATAAGTAGCCGACGTGACAAAAAGGCTTAGTTGTTTTAGTATCATTACTTTAACTGGCACAATCTCAGCAATTTCGTGTTTCATGTCGTGTTGTCAACCAACAACATGGATTGTCTTGTTTTATGTTACTTCGTATAGACACAATATGGACGTGGTTAGTTCCGGGATTGCCGTTTCGTGTCGACGCCTGCATCTTCAGCCGAATCAGGCCTACCGGACGGCTCTTTTGCTTCTGATGCGAGGTTTCCTCGGTCGGGTTGGACAGCGTGCATCTGATGATGTGCAAGCTACGCATAAGTCGACGTAGTCAGGTTGCTTCGTGTCCGTTACTATTTTGTCGTCACGAAAGCTTTAAAGGTGTGCAAAGGTAGTAAGGTATTGCGAATCAGTAGGCTCGGTTTTGTCGCGGCGCAGGAAGAGAGTCAATCATCCCTCTTGGGCTCTTCTTCGGCTTGTTCTTTGTTCCTCTAGTTTGCGTTGCTTTTGGTGCGTCAGTTGAATCCTCTTATGTGAGTTTCTCTCTGGAACTTCCCCTCTTTTTTCGTGGTTCTTGTTAAATTACGAGCTAGGGTTAAGGTTTTGGGTTGTGTGGACCTCTGTGTTTGTCCCTAAGAGGGAAGACATGATCTGGCTGAAAGCCATTATCTTGTTAAAGAGTTTGGGGGATTGAATAGTCTCTGTTTTTTGCCTCTTTCTGGGCCATAGATCTGCGAGTTAGTTTGGGGCTGATAGAATTTCTGGAGGTTTGTTATCTTCTTTTTAATTTTGGATTTCGCAAGGGGAATTTAGATTTAGTTGCAAAAGGTTAAGTAGTTTGTGCATGTTATGCGTCTGTATATCTAGTTTTTGTTTAATTTTTCTGTCGCAATCGTTGTTTTCCATTGGTTTCAACGTGACCGCGTCGATCATGTGACTGCCTTATTCTCGGATTGGCAACTGTGGTTTCCTGTGTTAGCCTGCTAGCGTTTATCTTATCTCACGAGCTTGTTTTGGCGGCCCTTGATTTGGTATTTGCGTGATCATAGGAAACCACGGGGATTAGAGAAGTTGACATCGGGTTTGCAAGAAGTGTTACAATTTGTGTGCTTTTGAAGCATTGGAAGTTTTCCATGAATAGTAATGGTTTGATAGGTGGGATATGCAGAGGGTTAGGATCCAAAATCATTTCACCACCGAGGGTCCTTCGTTCGTCGATTTCTGTTGGAGTCTTATCGTGAAGAAACCCTCTCTTTAGAAATGCTGCCTCCTTCCTCAAGTGGGAAGTTGAGTTCTTGGAGGCTTAACATCTAAGTTATGCGGTTGATCTCAACCTCTTCCTTCTGTTTCCTTCTTTCTCCCGTTTCCTTGTCCTTCTCCTCCTCAAGGAAAGCAAATTTTTGCTAATTCTTTTCATTTGAGATTTCTTAAATCTCACTGAAGTCCTTAAGAATTTATTCTCAAGAGTGTATTGCATTTTCATCTTACAGGGCTGGTGGTGGTTATGGGTATTGTTTACAACGTCCATTTTTGGGAAAGTAAAGGCCGGTTAGGCAATATCTAATTGCACATACTGAAAGGGGCACTGTCACTACCGGGTGCCATTGGCTTTTGGTTGTTACCCTAACGTTCACATAGAATATGCTTTTAGATTTATCATCTAGTTGGGGATCACGTGTTCTACCAATTCTACCATTGGCATTAAGTGTATAGCTTGGTGGAGCATGCCTTGGATGTTGGTTCTGTTAATCAGAATCTGTCACCTGAAGAAAGTACCTGTCACGTTTAAATAACCAGTATAATTCCAAGGGCACTGAAAATTCTTATCGAAATTTCACACTTGTAGTATTTTCATGCATGACGGATGGTTAAATGAAGGTGGTCCACTGTTATGCGTTTGAGATGAGCAGGACTCAAAAACCTCAACTTGAAGGGGCAGTCTTTTATGTAAGGAAAGAAAGTTCTTGGTCTATATTCGAGAGTCATGGAATTAGTTAATGTGTTCAGTCAATGGACCTTGCCGAATTATGTTTCTCTTGTGATGGTTGGCAAGTCGGAATATATGGGACCTGAAATGAGTTAGTAATTTTAATTTTTTGGTACTTGGCGTTGGTTGTGGCTATTGCATTGTTGATTTGCCTATGTGTCATAGACTCATAGTTACTTACCTGAGACATACTTTGAAATGTTAGCTTATACTTATTCTGTCTTGAATTCCATGATATTTTCAGTTTGCTATGAATTAACATCAAAAGCGGATGTCTCAGATCCTAATTATTTGGTGGAAATGGCGCATGACTCCAAGGAAGAGCCATCAATCGTGGAAGTTGTGAAGGAACAGGTAATTGTCTTCTACAGGGACAAATATATTTCTTTTTCTTTTTTGTTGTAGATTTCCAGACTCTGACTTCAGAAATTACGTTGTGCAGCTCATATCAAGTAAAGGCGAGACAATGGTATCATCTGATGTTTCTTTAGATTCAACCACAACAGAACGATGGAGGGATGCAAACAGCCAACCTGGTTCTCTTGAGACGAGTGGAGTGAATAATGGCATGCACCCACCTGTGGTCTATGCACCTCAACATGTTTATTATGGAGGTTAGTATTTGTTTCTTATATCTCGTTATGGGATCAGCTATACAGTAGGTCTAATGAAGTATGAACGTGGGCAGTGGTTGTGTCTTTTTAACTATATCCACCTCATTGGTAAGGGAAACTGAAAAGGGGAAATTTTAAGCTGCTTGATATGGTTCTTCTTATCTTAGGCACTTACTATGTCACTAGAGATAAATAAAACAACTTCTTACTTTTCATATCTTAGGCATTGAATGATGAAGGTTCACAACAAATTTTTTCTTGTTTACAGGATATGATTCGTTCATCGGCGAATGGGATGAATACCCTCAATATATAAATTTTGATGGTGTGGAAATGGGATCTCCTGTAAGTATGTCAAGCATCATTTATTTTCTTTTAGCTCCTCTTTCTAACTTTAGAATACTACAATTCTCACGTATCTTTTAATACAGGGAGTTTATCATTCTGGGTATGGATATAACAGTCAAACGCCTTACGGTCCATACTCTCCAGCCACGACACCTGTGCTTCCTATCCTTTCAGATGGTCCTTTATACCACCCACCACAGTTCCCTTATACAGGTTATCCACCATCAGTTCCACCAAGCATACCTTATATCACTTCACCAATTCATGTCTCTCAAGGAGATCTTTCTATGCCATCCGACATTAATCAACAAAGAGGTCTTACTTCAGATAGTTTCATGAATAATGGCATCCAGTTTGGACCAGGAACTAGTTATTCTCCTCCTCATGGATCCTTGGTTAAGGGGAGCTTTGTTGGCAGTGCTGGTAAAGCTGGCTACTATGACATGAGCCACGGTTTTGATGGGTATCAGTCTGGTGGATCTTGGTCAGATTGGTCAAAATCATCTGATGCGCCCAACAGATCATTGAATTCGTTCATGTCAGGGCCTGGTGCTTCACAGCCAATTGCAGCATACGGATCATTTGGGCAGAATCTTGCACCTTTGTCTCCTGGATATGTAAGCTGTTCTATCTCCCCCTTGTTTAGCCTTTTGGTACTTGATTTGTATTGGGAGGATTTGAGATTATTTAGTTGCTTGTCTTCCCTATTTTGTATCTATATAATCCTGGAAATTCATTTGGGCAGAATCTTGCACCTTTGTCTCCTGGATATGTAAGCTGTTCTCCTATTTCCCCCTTGTTTAGCCGTTTGGTACTTGATTTGTATTGGGAGGATTTGTGATTATTTAGTTGTGTGTCTTCCATATTTTGTATCTATATTATCCTGGAAATAGAGAATTCTGTTTCTTGTTCCAACTTTCCTCTTCTGATGTTGATTCAACACTACCTTGGATGCACATGTTCTTTTTTGGTTTTCTACGATGTGTAGTTTATTTAGTGGGAACTTTGCATGTCTTTTTCTTGTTGGTGTGATCACTATTTGTACTTTTTTTCACAAGGTGTTAATGTTTCTTTTTCTTTTGTTTCATATGGTCCTTGTGGTTGGTGGAAGGTGCCTTTTTATAGGTTGTCACAACCAGTTATATTCGGTGTACTAGACTGTTGGAAAAATGATTGCTGCATATCTGAGAGATTTCAAAGCACTGCATGCGTGTGAAATATTGTTAATTGTTTGGTTCTTGCTAGGCTGCATAGTTATTGGTATTATTAGAGCGTAAGATGAATAATACAATGGTAAACCTGCATCGTACTTGTAAAGATGGCCTCCAAACTCTGACGTGAATAGCAAGATTGTATAGTTCTTTTAGTTTTTTTACCTTTAAGAACCTTGATGTGGCAAAGTGGGTTGGTAATTCATTGGGGTCTACGTAGCTTTTGAAAAGGACTGGAGTCAACGTTCTCTAAGAAGGAGGACTATCTGTAGTTGTCTGAAAGTGATAATCTCATTTATATATTGCGAGTTTGCAACTTATGATTTATTGAAAATCATAAGCAAATTGTGCCAATCTATTTATTTAGTTTCAAATGTTGAAGATATTTTGGTTTCCAATTTCAGGTTCCTCCCCAGCAAATATCTATGTACAGCTCTGGATCATCAACAAATTCATATAATAGAGTTTATGGACATGGTGGACTCTATCATCAAGGTGTTAATCTTGGAAGATCTGCCGTAGGCTTGGGAACAAATAGCCGGACTTGGATTGCTGTTGACAAGGGTAGGCGGAGAGCAAAAGGCACAGGCTCATCGTTTAGTTGCAATGGGACCGTGGATATTCTTGGTGACCAAAACAAAGGGCCGAGAGCCACAAGGCCAAGGTCAACAGATCAGGTTTCACAGGTCGATAGCAAGGATGGTAAATCGAATTTGGGGGTTGATAGGGAAAAATACAGTCGAACTGACTTTGTAATAGAGTATAAAGATGCTAAATTTTTTATAATCAAGTCGTACAATGAAGATAACGTTCATAAGAGCATTAAGTATGGTGTTTGGGCTAGCACACCGAATGGCAACAGAAAACTAGATTCTGCATATCGTGAATCAAAAGAGAAAGATAGCAGCTGTCCTGTGTTCCTTCTTTTCTCAGTAAGCCACCTTAACTCAAACATATATGAGCAGTTTATCATGTTTGATTTTTGGTGTTTTAAAGAGTAAAAGGGTTGATGTTTGCTACCAAAATAAGCACTTTCTCAGCAATTGTGGATGGTTGTAGTAAAAGTGTCTCAACATGTTCATCCTATCCTGTTATCAAACAGACGTTTTCTCTGTGAAGCCATTGGTTCTTGTTATCATGTCATTCTTCCCTAGACATTTCGTTGCTCTTCTTATCTCGGCTTTGTTATAATCCTGCGCAGGTTAATGCCAGTGCACAGTTTTGTGGGGTGGCTGAGATGGTGGGGCCAGTGGATTTTGATAAGAGTGTGGACTATTGGCAGCAGGACAAGTGGAGTGGCCAATTCCCAGTCAAGTGGCATATTGTGAAGGATGTCCCAAACAGCCTGTTTCGTCATATTATTCTTGAGAATAATGATAATAAGCCCGTAACAAATAGTAGGGACACACAAGAGGTAACAGTTGCCTTCTGATCCTGATGGACTCTATGAACTTAACTTTTGTTGTTTATTAGCCTTCAGAGTTGAGAGTCTTCATTCACTATAAATTCGGGGAAAGAACCCTTAACATAACAATTTGTTAAATGTAATCCTATCAATTTTTTTAATAATAATCAATAATTTATCTTCTTTACAAGAGCGTTTTTAAGAAGCAATTCATAGATGGATAATGGATTGCATTAGTTCTAAATTTTGGTTATTAGCAGTGAGTTCTATCTCAACTGATAAATATAAACGTTAAAAGAAACCTGGTATACTAATAGAAAACAAATTAGATAATACGATCTTTACGAAGTGTCTTTAGTGTATTATAAAAATTAATGGTTGCCCGAACTGAAGGAACATTAAACAACCTTAGGTCTCATAACAAGAAAATCTACCTCTTTTTATCTCAATGGTCTTATGCATGAGAAAGCCGAATCGATCCTTACCTGTTATTTAGACCACGGGGTTTCAACTGCTAGGTAGACAAGACGTTTGTGTGAAGTTAATCAGCAGCTGTTATTTGGACAAACAGTCTCAATTGTGAGGTATATAAGCACTTTATTCAGCAATTGAGCAAATTTAAGACCTGTAAATATTAGTTCATATCCATTAATAGATAAATTTTCATAAAAGAAATTTACCTGTACATAAACCACATTTCATCTTCTGGGAACTTTGTGCAACTAACAACTATAGTGTTAATATATGATTAAAAAACGATTCTCAATATATGATACTTTATTGTATCTGTATGCAAGTTTGCTTGAGAGATTGATATGTTGGATACCCTGCATGTAAAAACAATTGCAGACTTGCACCAACTTGTATACTCAAGTGCAGTGCATGTAGCTCTGCAACTTATTTTTTCTTTTCAGAATACTAACCATTTAGATGTGTGCAAAATGGCAGGAAACCATAGATTTGATATTTAACATGTTTTTCCCATGTGAAATCAAATTTTTAATCGCAGAAGATCAAATTTTGAGCCAATCCTTACAAAATTAAATATATATTTTCAAATGAAAAAACACGTCCGAATTGTCAATGCCAAGTTTTCTTTCTTATTCATGCTATCCATACATTTCACAAAAAATGCCTCTACGCTAGTATGCCTCGTTTTTCAACTAAAAGTGTCCTACCTTAGGTATATATCGTTACTCGTGATAACATTTTTAATACTCGTGCCCTTCTTATGCATCTGAATATCACGTTCCATTCTGCTGATTTTTATGTGACAATATTTACAAGGATAACTACATTACAGAAATGATCTCTTCAATTGCATCCCAAGGACGAGTAAAAGGTTTACTTCTTTTCGTAAGATGAGAAATTGTTTGGTAGAAGTTGTCATTATTATTCATCCCTTTTGATTATTTGTTACTTGAAGACCTTTTAGATTTTTCTAAAGAAAAAGTACATTCCACTCAACTACGACAAAAATTAGAACCAAATTCAAGAGTCACTGAATTTTCATTGTCAATATTGGTTATCAATCTACCAATTAGACATTTTTATTTGTATTTTCTGGTTAGAAGGATGATGATATGAACAATTTAATTTGAATCTCAACCATTACAATGCCATAATTTGTTCATAGGCTTCTGTTTAACTAACTGCCTTTATTCTTTATGTTTTTGGCTTTTACAAGTGCTCACATGAAAAATGTACTGTTTCCCAGAAGAATTATGCTGTATGGTGGTACGAATTCTTATTTGCATGGGGTCCAGTAACCAAAAGCTGGCCGTTACCATACCAATGTGTGCTGTGTATGTTTACTTAGTTCGTGAAGGTTTATAAAGTCCAGTCTACCATAAAATTTGTTTTTTAAGTTTGCAAGAGATCAAAGGTTCAGAGAACTCACAAAGAAAACGATGTTTCAGAACTGCCCTCGATAATAAAGAACCAAGTTTAACGCTTGAATACAACAAGTACATAAATCCCGCTAAACATGATGCGATGGATAATTTTTGCATTTGAGCAATAGTCAAGGGGATATTGTCAACAAGTCTTACCACCACACCTTTGTTCATTTTAAAACTTTAAGGGATTCAAAGTGTCCACTCCTTTTCTGTGTGGTCATTTCATTTTGCAGCTATTTTCCGGCCTTGATATACTATTAGAGTATGGTACTTTCACAAAGAGAATAGGACGTCTTCTTTGCCTTCTGAATATGATCAATTATTCATAAATTTCTGTAGTATGATTGCTGTTTTCAATTTAAAGCCATAGTTTTCAAGTAGAACTTTTAGTGCATCGGTTCTTTCTAACTCCACTCATCATCTGCAATTTGGATCTTAAATAGCATCCAAGCTGTTGTGGTAATATCTGAAAACATTTTGTTATGTTAGTTCTGTTGTTGACTATGCAGTCTAAATATATAATGTTTTATTGATCACAAATATGTTTCAGATTATAGTTTACTGTTTTGAACTAACATGATTAATGGACCCAGGATTTGATTTTACTGGTTGTGTTTTAAGTGACATCATATCCAAGCCCATAATCTTTTCTTGCACCAATATACATCTTGTAGATGCTATGTTACAACTGTGTTATTGTGTGCAATTCTGAGAGACAAGTTATACTGGATTTCTCATCTTGTAGGTTAGATTAGACCAAGGATTGGAGGTGTTGAAAATTTTCAAGAACTATGATTCCAGTGTCTCTATTCTGGATGACTTTGACTACTACGAGGAACGAGAGCTCGCCATCCAAGAAAGGAAGGGAAGAATGCAGGCTAGCTTTGTTGGTTCAATTACCACTGGCGAGGATCAGACAAAAGCTGCAGCTATCCCGGGTGAGCTTATTAAGTCCTTTGCAAGTGTCGTACGTCTGGGTGAAAGCAAACCTTCGGCCACTGAGGAAACCGAGGACACCACCGTCTGCAAAACCGAGCCTGGTAAATGAGTAGGATTCAGCTGGAAGACGACGGTGAGGTAACATCACGCTAATCCGATTTTGTATCACCAAGTATGACAATGCTTGAAATTTGGTAGCCTGGTTTTGTCGAAATGCATTGTCGAGAGTTGGAATTCAGTAATCCCACTGCTTGAATTATTGGAGGTGGCTTCTGAGGGATTCCCCATTGTATAATAGTAATGTTTGGCGTCGTCTTTTTGGTTATGCGTTCTCAGTTTCGTTTTCTCTTCTTTCACTGAGAGAAAGTGCAGCTATTTGCAGCTGCCGCCGGCTGCTAGCCTTTGTAAAGTTCGCCTGCTTGGAGAATTTAATCAATAAAGAAAAAATAGTAATTTGGTTTCCGTTTGTTCTCCTACGTTGGTTTCATCTCTTAATTTTCTGTCCTCTGTTGGGATTGAGTAAGATCTGTGGCACATGGGTGCGGGTGTGGTGTGTGCGTGGGTGTGGTAAGACGGTTATATATAAGTATTTTATAAAATATAACTGACAATACGGTGATCATCACATTGTTACAGGTTTGGACATTGTGAGTGAACACGGTTATATATAACTACACACGTCTGGTTCCGGTTCCGGTTATAAGTATTTTTTCTTCAGAAATTTCATTTCTTTCATGTCACTCCCAACATGATCGAGCTCTGTGGTGACTACGGATCCATACGACCGACGCTACTTGTCCAAAGAAACCTGTTGAACCAGTTAATGTTTACTCCGAGAAAGACCTGATTAAAGATATTAAGAAGATTGGTTTAGACAGACACCGTACTCACATTGTCCGACACGAGACTGGACACTCCGAGACACAAATGTCAACAGTTAGTGGTGTCAAAACACCATTTTGTCAATTTTTTACAAAATAGGAGCTGAGTTAGCTCGTGGTGGATTAATTTGTTCCATGGATGAATAACCCGAGAAAGACACGACCCAATGACGTTTGGTGTCATAGTTCTCATTGCATCATGGACGACAGTCGTGTTTCATGTGCGAACACGAAATGATATGACACATGCACGACCCGGAAGCATGATTTCTCTACCTCTGTACCATATTTCTCAGGATGCTAAGCCCATAATGTAAGTGTAATATTTTGGTGTAAATTAAGTAATTCGTGAACCCAGAACTCAGATAAAAAATAATAAAGTATTTCATGTCACTTGTGCTTTTTATCAAGACTGGTGGATGAATAGAAGCAACTGGGACTTGGGTATTAAAAGAATATTGGTTTCCTAGCGAAGAACTAGTTATGTAAACAAATAATAGGAACAGAAACATAGAATTGGTGTTTATGTGTATATATGGAGAGAGAGAGATCTTACTAAAGTGAGTTCCTTAATTTCATCACAAGACAACTTTGGAACTGGGAGCTAGTTCAGGCCATTCAGGGGTTGTTTGATTGCGAAGCTTGGGCCTGTGAAATTAGAATTATCGCAGGCCCAGGCCTCATTATCAAGCATAGGCTTCGGCATGCAGCAAAAAGCAGGGTCTCACAGGCCTCAATGCACAAAGAAAACAGTCACATAGGTCTCTACCCGTGGTAAAAAGCAGCATCATACCACTTTTTATTGTTTGCTTACTGTTATATATATATATACACATACATACACATACATACATACATATACATACATACATATACATACATACATATATATATATATATATATATATATATATATATATATATATATATATATATATATATATATATATATATATATATATATATATATATAAATATATGAACGGAGGACGAAACCTAACACATCCACCCTTCCACAGTCGAACTCCCCACCTAAGCGACGGTGCTAGAGAGACAGCCTGCCATTGAGCTAACTATTTCTTTTTTTTAGTCCATGAGTTAACTCGTTTTTATGACCTTTATTACAATGAAAGAACTTTTGTGATTTTTTTGACAATTGTGATTATCTAACCACTAAAATAGTCTTTTACTATTATTCTCTTTGTTGTGACTGTCCAGGTTAAAACTATATGAAACTTTTATTTCTATTTTTGAGCACCTAGCTTGTTGAAAATACAACGAAAGTGCCCATGCTCGTGCTCTGTTTATGTGATTGTTGTTTGACATTTGGGCCTTTCAGTTTGCCAATTCTTTCGTTGTCATTCTCTCTATTTTGATTGGGGAAAGGATTACAAAAATACCTTGTGGTTTCTTAAATTTTACACATAAAACCTAAAACACATAAGATTTTTACTGTTAATCAATTCGGGACATAAAGTTTCAACATTTAATAAAATATGAACCTCATAACTAATGAGAGAATGCCGTTTAAAATGGTTTGGACATATAAAAAGAATATAGATTTTGAAAGTATTAAAAAAGGTCCAGGACTGCCACAAAAGTGTTGGAAAAAAATAATAAAAAATTATCAAGCTTATTGTGAGTTAACTCCTAACATGAAACATGATAGGGCTACGTGGAAACAAAGAATCCATGTAGCCGACCCTGTCTAGTATGGGAAAAGGCTTAGTTGTTGTTGTTGTATAGCTAATGACACTAGTTTTCCCATATGTATCATAAAAACCTTAGGCTTCTACTTTATTAACAATAGAAACCTCATAAACCTAATTGATTAATAATAAAAATATCATACCGCTTGTAAAAGGCTCATAATTTGAGGTCCTCGAGTGTAAAATCTGGAAAACCACAAAGTGGTTTTTATAAAAAAATTCCTTTTCGTCTATTTGTAGTCTAAATATTTGGTGTTTTTCTTCTCACACAAAACTTATTGACTTGGTCCACCAATTTAGACAATATTCAAAATCTTGAAGAGTTAATTCATCTTTAAAACTTATTTGGTTAGAATTTCACAACTTGTTTATTGATTGGATGTGTTTCCATAGAGAAAAAACAGGTAGACGTACCTCCATCCCTCTTTCTAAATCGAATATGTTATCATTGAAACACGTCCATTGTTTGAAATAGTTGAATATACTTGTTGATTTGAGTGTATTGGTTCACCTTTTGTGCCACTTGGCTTGGAATAATTTTTGCCTTATGAATTTGCCTTCTTATTTAAAGTTTCTATAATATATTTAATTTTACTTAGATACTTTGACAACTAAAAAGTACAATTTAAATATTTTTATTAAGGTTTTTCAATCATTTTCAAAGACATTCGATGGTAACTGTGAGACCATATTATGTCTCCTTTATAAACTTGTAAACCACTTGAACGAATAATTCATTCACATAAATTTGTGCAAACAAACTATAAATTTTAGGTTATGTGTGGCTTACAGGTTATCTTGCTTGTGAAGCATGAGAAGATCATTAAAAAGCGTCCCAAATACATTGCCACAGTAGCTATAAATATCATTCTCTCATCAAGAGTAGCCCATTAATTTAATCTCTCTCTCTCTCTCTCTCACACACACACACACACACACACAAACAGAGCAGCCCATTGATTCCATCTCCTTTATTTTGATAACTCTTCTTTTGATGATTGCAGTTATGAAGGTGTTCAAATAAAATTGTTACTATTACTTTCTTTGTGCTGGCGTTCTAGTAGTAGAAATATGTGATATTTTCAATTATTATTTATCTCTTTCAACACCTAGCCGTCAAAAATACAACAGAAAGAAGCCAATTCCCTATTCGTGAAATTTTGTTTTAACAAAATAGTTTTAATTGATATTTTGTGCATTTCAAGTTTTCAACTATTTACACTATAAATGTTTGCATTTTCAATGTCATACTTTTCATCCGTTGATACGAAAATATTGGCTTTGTCAAACAATTTACACATTTCTTAAATTATTTTATATCACTCTCATCTTCTTGTTCTTACAATAAGAAAAATGAAAACCTTCTCATGCTTCGCTCTCATACTAATCTATCCAATGTATTTGGTCTCAAATTCTTTGACACGAAAAACACACACAGACTAAAACAAGTATCTTTTCCAGTAGCCTTTGTTTAGATTGTTTCAATGGCTAACAACATATCATTTTCATTGACATCTCTTTATTTTCAATAAACAATACACTTACAATTAACAACTCCTTTTTTAATTATTTCTTTGAGAACTTCTATTGGTAGTTTTGTTAAAATAAACTACATTAAAACCTAATGACAAACTCAATCAAACAAATTTCTCGATAGATGATCTTCTACAAAGAATAACAAAAACCGATAATTTCGTGTTGGTCAGGCACATTGTCATATTTGTGTTGGATTTGTATTGTGTCATATTGCCTTCAAGTTTGTACTTCGTGTCCTATCATTTATTGTTCGTGCCAAAAATGGGTCATTACCAACACGACCTGCAGTTGATTTTCATGTGTGCATGAACATGCAAATTTTGTTTGGTCTCTTGTTCGATATTGTCAATCTTCTTATTAAGAAGATGAAAGCAGCTCATGTGGTTCGGATCCCTAATGGTTTTGGTGAGGATCCAAATAAGCCCGACCCGGATTCTCTGTACGAAGTACGAGCCGCCCCCCGGCCCCCGCGTTTTCGTTCTATTGGTAGTTTTGTTAAAATAAACTACATTAAAACCTAATGACAAACTCAATCAAACAAATTTCTCGATAGATGATCTTCTACAAAGAATAACAAAAACCGATAATTTCGTGTTGGTCAGGCACATTGTCATATTTGTGTTGGATTTGTATTGTGTCATATTGCCTTCAAGTTTGTACTTCGTGTCCTATCATTTATTGTTCGTGCCAAAAATGGGTCATTACCAACACGACCTGCAGTTCAGCATTGTGGGTCGAACGGACTCCACTCGTCTGTTGAGTGAGAGGGAACGAACTGCGTAGTCCTTCCCATGGACGTCTTCAACTCTAAGCCTCGATCCTTCAAGATGGATCGGAGGTGTCATTTGGCGTTCGATTTGAAGGAAATGGTCACCGAGAAACTCATCGGCTTCTTGGGGAGTTATTCCGACGATGTTCTCGCGGTAAGTCCCCTAAACTTTCCCATTCCTTTCTTGAGTTGCTTTTTTGGAGTTTGAAAACTTTTATTCGGGGTTTAGTCCTTGTGGCTGATTCTTAATTTGCTTCCGTCAGGTCTTTAAGTTGCGGAGAAAGAATTAGTTTTTGTCTTTCTTTGTCTCTGATAATCTATCGAGTAATTTCTGTAACTGGGTTCGCATTTAGTCTTTAAGTGTGCATATCTTCTTGCTCAATCAATTGATGATGATGCACCTTGTAGTGTAGTGGTCTTACTCTGTGCTTTTCCTTAGTTCTCTGTGTGTGTGCGCGCGCGCGTATATTTCAGTGCGTTTGCACAACTCGAATGCGCTCTGTCGTTTCTTAAGAAACAAACCGTAGTTCTCAAAACCTTGGCATCGGCTAACCTAAGGCCGTTGCATCTGATCGATGAATCGGAAATGTATAACTAGTCATCTCAAGGTATTCTGTGAAGTTATTTTTCCATAAACTGTACTCTACGTACTAGGAATCGTACATATACATTGACGTACAAACACATATATTTATGAAGCATGTGTGTATGTATTCTTGACATCAATGTAATGCATTTTTAGAAAACCACTAATATTGTGCTTCTGGAAAAATAACTATAAAGATGCGATCTCTATGCCCAGGAACCTTGGAAATGAAATAACCCATTTTTTGGATAAATATATCAGATGCAGGGTTAAAAGACCAAAGTTATTAGCTTGATATGCTTATAAAGTCTAAGTTATACATCAAAGAAACATGTGTCAACAATCAGATGCCATGGTTTTTGAACATTAAGAGCACATATATATGCTTAGTTGTTTTCAGTAGGGGTGAATATAAATCAGTTAAACCAATTAATTGAATCAAACCAACCAAAGTTTTCATTTTGGTTTGGTTCTTTGGCTTGTTCAGTTCGGTCTTTGCTTTAAAATATCCAAAACTTTGGTCAATTTGGTTTGGTTTTTAAAACTCAAAACCGAACAAAGCCCTGACTAACAGAATATATATGTATGCGTGGTACATGGACACTTGCACACATGTGCACACCTCTGTTTTCACTGCCTTCCACCGCTTGAACCTCTACATGCTGCCATCCACCGCCTCCGGCTACTCCTCCCTACTTTAAACCACTCTTTGCTAGTCAAAACCCTGTTGCTACCATCAAAACCATGGCGAGGAGGTAGCGGCTGTGGATGTCGCCCAGTAGAAGTTGAAGCAGTGGGAGGTGGCAAAAAGGGCGTGTGCATATACTATTCCCCCTCTGTCTATATATATATATAGAAGAAAAGAGTGCATCGAGCTATTCAGACTAAATGGTGGAACCTCAAAAGCGAGAAAGAAGATATATTTAAACAGAAAGTCCTTCAAGGAGATGTTTGGAATTATGTTGGTACACCCTGTGATATGTGGAACAATATGGCTATACATATTAGGAAAGTGGCGAAAGATGTGTTAGGGGTATCTAAGGGAGGTGTACCGGCACAAAAAGAAGCTTGGTGGTGGAGTGAAGTAGTACAAAATAAAATCAAGGCAAAGAGGGCATGTTACAAATTACATTATGCTAAGAAAACTAGTGAAACTTTAGAAGCTTATAAGAAAGCAAAGAAGGAAGCAAAAAAGGCCGTTAGTGAAGCAAAAGCTAAGATTTGGGATGACTTATATAAAAAACTCAACTCAAAAGAGGGTGAAAGAGATATTTTTAGGATAGCTAGGGCTAGAGATAAGAAAACTAAAGATCTTAATTATGTTAGATGCATAAAAGACGATGATGAAAAAATTCTAGTGGCAAATGATGATATAAGAAATAGATGGAAAAACTATTTTTATAATATTTTTAATGAAAATAAAGATGTTAGTATTAGTTTAGGAGATTTAGCCAAGTCAGAAAAGTATATAAACCACAATTTCTACCGACGTATTCAAAAGAATGAAGTCAAAGAGGCTCTTAAACATATGAAGGGTGGTAAATCGGTAGGACCAGATAATATTCCTATAGAAGTTTGGAAAATACTAGGAGAAATAGGAATCACTTGGCTCATAAGACTATTTAATGAAATATGGAAAAACCAAAAGATGCCCGAGGAATGGAGAGCAAGTACACTTATACCCGTATATAAGAACAAGGGAGACATTCAAAATTGTGCGAATTATCGAGGTATCAAGTTAATGAGTCATACTATGAAATTATGGGAAAGAATTATCGAACGTAGGTTAAGACAAGTATCAAGTACAACAGAGAACCAATTTGGATTTATGCCAGGTAGATCTACTATTGAAGCGATTCACCTTTTGAGACGTCTTATGGAACATTTTAGAGCAAAAAAGAAAGACCTTCACATGATATTTATTGATCTAGAAAAAGCTTATGATAGGGTACCGAGGGAGGTTCTTTGGAGAACTTTGGAAAAAAGAGGTATCCCATTGACATATATTAACCTTATAAGAGGCATGTATGATGGTGCAAAAACATGTGTGAGGACTCATGAAGGAACGACAGACTTCTTTGAAGTTAATATTGGGTTACATCAAGGATCAACTTTAAGTCCATACTTATTTATAACGGTGATGGATGAGTTAACAAAACATATTCAAGATGAAGTACCTTGGTGTATGTTATTTGCAGATGACATTGTATTAGTGGAGGAGTCTAAGGAAAAAGTTAATAGAAAATTGGAACTCTGGAGAGAAACATTAGAAAACAAAGGCCTCCGACTTAGTAGAACAAAGACAGAATATATGGAATGTAAGTTTGATCATTTGGCTACTTCAGAGGACATAGAAATTAAAATTGGCACACATTGCATTCCCCAAAAGGAAACTTTTAAATACCTAGGGTCAATTTTTCAAAGTGATGGAAGAATTGATGGAGATGTTACACATAGAATTAATGCTGGTTGGTTAAATGGAGAGGAGCATCAGGTATTCTTTGTGATAAGAAGATACCATTAAAATTAAAAGGTAAATATTATAGAGCAGCAGTTAGGCCTGCCATGTTTTATGGTTCTGAGTGTTGGGCAGTTAATCATCAACATGTACAAAAGATGTCTGTGACAGAAATGAAGATGTTGAGATGGATGAGTGGTCATACAAGAAAAGACCGTATACATAATGAGGTTATTAGAAACAAATTAGGAGTGGCACCAATAGAGGATAAAATGAGAGAACATCGTTTAAGATGGTTTGGACATATAGAAAGAAGATCAAAAGAAGAACCTGTAAGAAGGTTAGAAAAACTAAATTTGGAAAGTATTAAAAGAGGTAGAGGACGACCACAAAAGTGTTGGAAAGAAACAATAAAGAATGATCTAGCTTATTGGGAGTTAACTGCTAACATGGCACACGATAGAGATCTGTGGAAACAAAGAATCCATGTAGCCGACCCCGTCTAGTATGGGAAAAGGCTTAGTTGTTGTTGTTGTTGTATATATATATATATATATATATATATATATATATATAGAAACTAAGTCACACAGACACTTCTAAGGGGTGGAGTGTCGACCTCGACACTGGTGCAACACCGACACCGACACCGACACCGTGTCGGTGTGGCATGGCCCATTTTTTTTGTAACTCACGGATAAATGGGTCCGGATAATGAAGATTGATTTGTGTATTATGATGAACTTAGTAGTTGTTTACCATTTATATATTTTGCTTTAATATAAAGTTGTGTACTCTATTGTAGTTGTATACAATATTAGCTTGAATGATTATGGGTGCGAACAATTGGTTTCTTATTACTCAATCAGATTGGATTCTTGACTCCATTTTGTATGCCTTTGCACAAAATAATCTCCGTTACCAAACACATTTAAAGACCAGGAACATTGCCAGATCAATAGAACAGAAGAGTATGACATCACTAGTGGATCCTAGCACAAATACTAGTATATGTTATATCCTACAAAAGATCTCAAAACTCTTTGAATCCATAACTTAGATATTTTGCAGCTCATAAAATCATTGTAAGTTTAAGATCATTATGAGGGAACTTGCTAATTGATACCTATGTGAACCCAAAATTAGCAAATACTAGTTGTATTATGATTGATTTATGTAGCTTGAATATTATATATAATATATAATATTATATACCCTAGCCGTGTCGCCGCACCCAAAATTTTTAAAATTTGCCATATCCCGCACCCACACCCGCACCCGTGTGACATAGTATAGAAAATCATATTTTGTGTATGTAAGTCGTGGGCTCGAATATAAAGTTTAGCCATGCAGCCCCATGAACTGAACTAACCAAAATAATTTGGTTTTGGTTGCAATTCAATTTGGTTCGGTTTCAGTTTTCAAATTTAGGAACAATTTGGTTTTTGGTTAATTCAGTTCGGTTAGGCTATTGAATCAAACAACCAATGCACACCCTAAAACACATGAACCTTGAGTTTCATAGATGAGCTTGATTGCATGAAATCGAGTGTTTATGATATTTTCCCTAATACTGTTTTTTATTGGTGATTGTTGTCATTTTGATCTTTTTTGCAGACAAGTATGCTAATTTTCTGTATTGTGAGTTCGTAGTGATTATTGGGATATTTATTAGTTCAATGTGGTGGAAAAAACATGTTGATATTCCATGTTTCCCTGGTTTTTACAAGTTATCCAATGCATTGATCGGAATATATATATATATATATATATATGCTACTGTCAGTTATCCAGTCTTTTAGGTGGTGAGAGTTGCTTGAAACATTGGAAAATGTTGTCAGTGTGTTTTGAAAGCATATTGTCCCTTAAGAATTATATAACGCTTCCTAATATTTATATAGGAATATATTGTTGTCCTCGTCTGCAATGGGAAGCATCAAAATCAAGCAAGAAATGATCTGGAGGCTTTTCTTGGTGATAGCAGCAGTGCTTTTGTAAACTGGTACTCTGTTCTGCATATCAATTTCTCCCTCTTAGCAACTGCTATGTTGTTTTTCTTCGATTTTATTTGTTCAATCTTACATCATGCACTTAAAAAGAAGTGCGGCATTAGGAAATTTTCCAGTTTGGTCCACCCAATACACTGGATATGGGGCTCTACTGCTCATCTTGCCATTCTTAATATGCAATTTGTCTGTTTTTATACCTTCAGTTTTGCCTGTTGACTGCACTGCAGTATTTCTTCAAAGTATAATCTCTCTTTTCCTGTGCAACTAAGTGTCTCAGTTTGGGTAGGTTATGGGAATATCTGTCCCAAAAGATGAAAGCATCGGAGTTAATTGATATCTCAAAACTTGAGAAGGAATCTGCTAGTGCTGCAAGTGACCATGCAACAGAAATTGTGGAGGACAGGAGAAACCACCTTCAACATTCAAACGTGAGGGACTGTGATGTGTTGCAATCAGTATTTTTCCTTGGTTTGGGACCTTTGATTTTTTGTATTTGGACCTGGTGGAAGATGACGTAGTACCTTTTTTTTGGGCAATTCTTGCCAGTTGGAGGGTTTTCATATGCAGGGTGCATCTGTGACACTTGAGACTCCAACTGCAGTACCAGAGGCTTATGCCAAGTCCAATTCGTCATATCCAAATGTTGGGAAGGTATGCAAAGGTCATTGTCAAAGTCAAACTTTTGAGCAGTCATTAACAGAAAGTTCTCATCGCAAGGATGCTGAAAATGAATCAGACATAGGGAGTTGTCACCCGATTAATTCAGGATGTGGTAAGAACCCTGTCTGATGTGAAAACCAGAATAAGAAGGTTTGCTGACTGCTTTTTATTCCTGGTCCTCATCTTTATGTTTTTCTTTTTTAAGATTGGCATTTATTAGCAGAAACCAGGTGCTGCTTATGTTTCATCATGCTGCGGACATGTGCAACGACTAAAGAATCATGAAGTTTCAAGTAAAGCTCAACTAGATACTACTGGTAAGAGTTTGCCCCTCAGATTAGAAGGATTTATTCATAGGTGCATCTTATGATTGTCCCTGCACAATAACACATTTGTGCACAAAACAAGAACAGAAATAAAAGATATCAAATTTGTACAAAACCAGTTTCCACCAGAAAAATATTGTATCAAAGCAGTTTTATGTAGTTCGTGAGTCGTAAACTTGTAGTCAATTCCGCTACATGTGGGATGAGTAACATCGATGTCTGACTGCTTGCGGTTGCAAAGAATTGCAATCAAGTGCATGTGCTTAATCTGTTTAGAAACCCGATACTGCTTAATATCAACGTAACTGATGCATTCTTGAGGCAATCCGATCTACCAGAGGAACACCAAACTTTTAGTTAGTCATTGCAAAAAAAGAGAGAGAGGCATGTCTACATCAAAACAAATTTAAGCCAATGTGTTTTAGGGCTTGATTTTATATTTAGATTTGAAGGTGCCTTTTCTCAAATTCTTTTCCTAAATTTGTGATGTCAAAATGTCATGGAAGCTAGCAAGTGCCATATGCATGAGACAATGTCAGTTGCATCATTCATTCTTAACGTTGTGGTGGATCAATGTTTTTGAGAAACTGGTCATCATTCACTTTGCTTGATACCTTCTTGAGTTGGAGTGTGCTTTGTTTGGTTTAGCCAAACAAGCTCCATAGAATGCCAGGTGCACTTGCTACTAATGTACTCATGGTACACATGTTACTTATTTACTTGAATGTAAGTTTTTTCTTCCTTAATTAATCTATGTGAGATAGCTGACTCTTTCACATATAATACCACGAAATAGACTGCAGAAGTCATCCTAGAATGTGGTTGTTGCATTTTCAGCCTTTGAAGCTTGAAAATTATGCTCTTTTCCATCATCTTCAACTATATAGAATCATAAACTTGGTTGTGTTATGTTAATATTTGCTATGAATTATGGAATCGGTTCAATAAGGCTGCCTTAGGCGCCTTGCCTTCTTCTTTGAACACAACTTCTAAAATTGTGATTGGCAAACAGGAAAGCGCTCACCTTGCATGTTATTTTGGGTTCCATAAATATGCTGATTGAAGATGTGTGCTTTACATCATGCAGGGAAAATCTGTGCTAAATCACCATTCGCAACAAATAACACTGGGACGAAGGTCCATGGGAGAAGTGCTGACTATGATTTGCTAAACCATGTAAAAAAGCGTGGCAGTGTTTGGGACAGACTAAGTAGACCTTCCAAAGCTGAAGCTGTTGAGGAAAGCAAAGAGATGTCAGGAAGTGCTGTCAAAATAGTGAAAAGACTACGCCTGGGGCATACCAAGGAAACAATCGGCAGGCACGTCATGTTAGGTGATAGACTGACTAGCAGATCAGTTGGAGAAGCTTTACCATTTGAAAATAAAAGTTCTGCAGTGGGGTTTGGTATAGAACGCGACAATTTTCAAAGGGGTCCTCAGGAGCTCAATTCTTCAAATGAGATGTATTTGTCAATGGAATGTGTAGACAAACATATTTCATATGAAGGAGCATCCATAAGTTTGCAAAAAGAATCTGATGTTCAATGTGGCTTCTCAAAAGAGCTCAAGATGAATGATGATGAAACAAGGAAAATGTCTTCCTCAGTTTCTGGTTCACAAAGTACTTCAGGTACATCTTTTAGCAAAATATCTAGAGCTCCTCAGAAGCAAAAAGAAAAGGAGATGGTACCTACTAGCTTTGAGACAACTTTCTCGTCAAAAGGTCCGGCTTCCTGTGGTTATTCTGAGATCTCGCCAGGTTCACATGGTCTTACAGAAAGAGCGCAAGCTTCTCATGGATCAATTCATTCTGTGAGAACCTTTATGGAAATATTGCTCCAAAAGTCATCTTTGTTCAATCTGGTTTTGATATTTGGGAATGTTCCTCATCTTATGTACTTATATTCTCACTTTAGGAAGTTGAAGACGTGAAGAAGAGGCTACATCAGTTTGAAATGGAGATGTGCAATCTCCGCTCAAAGCACTCAGGAATAAACAATGAAGTCAAGCCACAACAAGGTACTGATTTTGATAAGTTTGTCACGCAACTTCCGGTACTTTTGCTGCAATATGCATGACAAACAGGAAAGTGCTCTTGACACTTAATATACATGATCTGATGATTTCAGAAAATCTAAACGGCAGTGTAGTTGTTTCTCGTGGATCTAAAAGGCTGTCTATGAACAATAGTTTCTTGCAAGAAGACAGTGGTGCTTCTTAACCACTATTCTCAACTGTTTCAGATGTCGAGTTCTGTAGGAATGAAAATTTTTGTCGAGTTCTGTAGCTGTCTCAATAGGGCTGTACAGTATGGATAACAAAATGGAAGTAAATTTTACTCTTCAACAACTTGCTTATGACACACATACATAGTGTTCCTCAAAAGGAAAAGAAAGATGCTTAGATTATATAGTGATGGGAGTTCAAAAGTTAAATCCATTCTTTGGTACCAAATGCATTCTCCAAGTCTTGATCAAATTGTTACTGCTTTTTATTGCCGCGTGTAATGTTCCAAAACATTTGAAAAGGTCTTGGAAACAAAAAGATATGGACATTTAAAAGCTTAGTTTCCTGACTGTTCACATGACACTCAATGCGGTTTGCACTTGTGAAATTTCATTCATCCATTTGATGTCATGTTGGTGTCTTTTATAGATAAGTCCAAGTTACGTTTGGAAATTATAGAGCATTGAGTAGGCAGTGTTGTTGCTTTGCTGTTGCAGGCGGAAGAAATATCTTGCTTCATCCTGAAAAAGATATTGAGTCAAGAACTGTCTTCCTCACAAATGTAACGATAGTGAAACACCCTATCTGATTTTTTGGCAGTTCTGCAACTCTCTAGATTAAATAATATGCATCTAGTTTTTCTTTTCTTAGATAACTTGTTGATAGTATACCTATTCCCTGTGGATTCTATATTTAAGGGCTTGTGCAAAATCTTTTTGCTATCAACGTTTTGTGCTATACTTGGAATTTTGGTTGTGGCTTGTGCTTTCCATTTTCTGATGCACATTGTGCAGATTTCTTTTGTAGTTAATAGATATTTCATTCACCTGGAAACAGGATGTGTTGCTGGACTTATTGCTGTTCATATTGCTTTTAAGTTTTCCTTTGAGTGTTGAACCTATCTGTAGCTTGATCTTGAGGTATAGTATCTATATTTCATACGGTACAAGCAACAAGATGTGTATCTTCAACACTTATTCATGTATTTTTATCTTCACATCTTTTGCATGCTTACGCCATCCTATATGAATTTCAGAGGACTAATACCATATCTAAGGTGTGCACTTAAAGAGTTTGTATTCCATGGAGTTGACAACGCTGCCATTAATCTGAATGTTTTGCCAATGGAACATCCCACAAAATATTGATGAAGATATAACATTGGAATAGAATCTCAGCACATGGGAATCTCCAAGATAAAATGTGAATTTACATTCTTGGAGCATTTCAAACCTTTCAAAGGAGGATAAGGTACACTGGGATAGAGAGAATCTGTTAATGGAGAGAGCTAATGGTATAAAGAAGAAAGGTTGGCTTTGGCCAGCCCAATGACCAGCCAAACTTGTCGATGGGCAATGACTAGAGCTGTTTGATAGATCAATAGTTACAACAACAACAACAACTAGGCCTTTTCCCATACTAGATGGGGTCGGCTACATGGATTCTTTGTTTCCATAGAGACCTATCATAATTTGTAGAATCCATGGTAGATAAGTACGACAGTTTTATGCTGACTGTTGGAAGCCTAACACAACCCTACTCCTTTATGTGGGCTTGGGACTGGCCATGCAAGGGTGATCCCTTACATGGGCGGAGTTTGATAGATCAATAGTTACAAAAAGAAAAAGAAAATTATAGAAACTCAAAAGCATCTTCTTGTATTCAAAATTAACACCTCATCATACTAACAAGGGAATCACCAATAGTTTAAAAGAAATCAAAGTGGTTTATAGTGAGAGATTTAGTGAAAGAATCCATAAGTTGGTGCTCTATGGGACCTAAAGTAGCTCCTTAGTCTTCTCGAAGAAATCCCTGCAAATAAAATGATAATCCATTTTAATGTGCTTATTGTGGTCATGAAAAGTATAATTCTTGGCATTGTAAATTGCAATCTTGTTAGTTAGAAAACATTCTAAGGATTCTTTGGGTCAAATATCCATGACTTGAGGTAGTCCTTTCAGCAGAGGCCACTTCAAGAATACCAAAATTCTAATTGTGGATTTCCTTTGTTATTGTTATCACTAATTTGCATTTGTGCAAGAAATATGTTCTGGAAATAGAGTTCCACAAAAAGTAGACCTCGGGTAATGGATTTCTTTAACGTATCTAACAACTCTTATGATAGCTTCCTATATATCTATGGAGGTGAAGACTTATTGAAATTGGACTAACCACATTTATGACACGAGATGCGTCAGGTATAGTAATAGTTTACTTGTAACTTGTAAGTGCTCCAACTAACTGTCACTAGGGTATAGAATTTTCCAAAGGTACTCTTATCATTTCTTTTCTTCATTTGACTTTAGGAGTATCCACAATTTAATTATCAGTAAAGCTGAAAACATTAAATTCAAATTTCACTCGAGAAAGAAAGTACCCCTTTTGGAATGACAAACAGCTGTACAGAAAATATTCAAGGTGAACAAGTTTGTTCTTTTGGATTTCAGTCTCCAATTTCTCCGCCACTCTGAATTTTCATTTTATAATTCCTTAAGATGTACAAGATTCTGGCATGAGCTGCATTTGCCATGTTTGAAGTTCTGACATAGTTATAAATGTTTAGGTACACTTTGCTGCAACTAAAGAAGGCTTGTCTTCTCATTTTGGGAAGTGTGGTTCCGTGGTCAAATCTATCTTACTGACTGATGCTGCTACTGGTCAGCCCAACGGGTACAAACCTTTCCCTACCATTTCCAAGTCTCATCCTTTCTTGACTTTATCAGGTAATGCTGATGATTGATTTACTTGGACATTGGCCAGGTCAGCTTACATAATTTTTGCTGACAAAGAAGCAGCTAATTGTGCTCTTGCCTTGAGCGGAACTTCTTTTATGTCTCGGATTTTGAAGGTAATGATAGAACAAGCATATGCTTACATTCATATACATCTGTCTGTGCATGCTCGTGTGTGTGTGGTGGTGGTGGAGTGCTTCTATCTTGTGTTCTATGATCACCTAAATAGGGTTAATGTGTTTGACAGTTATGTCAATGAATATCCAATGTTGCACATGATCATTGTCACACTATTTCCATTTCATATTCCTTTGGCTGAGTGTAGGATAAGTGATGGGTTTGTCAATTAGCGGTTCCAGGCAGTAAGATGTCCAGAGCCGGTGCTACTGCACAGCGAAGCACATTTGTGGGCCAAGCAACGTGTCCATGGTCAGTCTATTACTGCATAAGCATTAGATTTTCAGATTAGTGTAGACCCTTCTTAAGAGTGGTTGGGAATATGGTGGTTCCAATCAGTTAGCATGATGCAAATGAGTGTCCCTCGTAAGTGCTTTGTGTTCTTGTTTATGACTCATACTGGGTGTCTTTTGCCTGTGAGGAGATCATATCCTTGTGCCAGAAACTGCCATTTTCCTTTGGGCGTAAAGAAATTTCGTGAGGGTGGTTCTTCATGGAAGGAGCTTTTGAAGATGTCATCTGAAGTAGGGATTGCAGTATTGGTCCGACCCATAGGAACCCAACCTAATCCAATGAGAACGTGCTGTTTGACTGGGTATGGGCAGGTATGGGATGAGAAGTTCCCAACCTGTACCCAACCAAACTATATAAATATATATAAATACATAAATGTATAAAATTTTAACCACCTAACCTTAAGATATTTCAATTATTTGGATTAGATTTACAAATTATTTGATTTTAATCTAGAATCCATTTAATTTAAGAACTTTATTTGGATTGAAGTTAGAGATATGGGGCACCCTTACCTATCCTGTTACTCGCAGGCAAAAGAACCCAAACCATACCCATCTCCTTCAGGTAACAGGGCAGGAACAAAGTTGCTGTTCTGGTATGGGGCCAGATATATGATACCCCTGCCGATCCCCCCATTCCCATCTCTGATTCCAGGTGATACACCCTGTGTGCTATGGGCTCTAGATTTGTCATATGCAGTGGTTATTGGGCTCTGTATGGTAATATTGATTCATGGAAAGAATATTTTCAGCCATAAATGGTTGGGCATGGAAGACTTATTTTGAGGATGGTAGTACCTATTTCTTCAGTTTGTAATCAAGTTCGTTCTGTATACCCCAAGTCCTCGTTTTGACAAAACTGCCTTTACATGATGGTTTTGAGAATTCTGGGCATTGTGCTGCATCATAAAACCATCCTCATCCATGAATCCTCAAGTAATAGTAGTTTGTCTTAAACATAAGCATTTGTGTCTGGAATGCTTTATTTGGCCAAAAGTGGCCTAAGTAGAAATTGTGCATGTGTTAAAATATAATAGGGTTGGGCCAATAGGGCTCATAAGTTTATGTTTGTAATCAGGTCCCAACAGACCTAGGCCACTTGGACCAGGGCCACCTAGCACCAAGACCACTAGGGGGCCTCATTTGCTAGTAAAATAGCCGCAGGGGCATCTTCAACAACCAACAACTGAATGACTCATTGTATATAGATTTGATTATTCAATAAAATGAAAACATAGATTTTACCTATTTTCTAATAGGTATCAGAGCCATCGGTATCCTGATTGCATTTGTCTATCCTCATGATCTCTTCCTGCGCCCTCTCGAAGATTTGCTGCCTGTGCACCTTCAATTCCTTGTGAAACTCCATCCTCATCTTCTCCAACTCGATCATTAGTTGCCTCTTGTTATTCTCAATCCTCTTATAGATATCCCCAAACCTACAAATAGATACATCAAGCATCCCAAACATATCAACATTCTTGTCTTCCCCATTGACTCTCGTTTAAGGGCCTAGTGGACAACAACCTTGTCTTCTTGGACAGTGGAGGCGGCAAATTCAAGTCGTCATCATCCTCTACACCTCCCCTATTCTCTGATCATCCTCCACACCTCTCCTATTTTCTGAACTTACTCTTAACTATCCCTAATTCCGTCGATCCCGTTCGTGTGATCCATAAAATCCCTAGGTTTTATGAAAACGTACTCGCCGGAGTCGAGGCCGTTGGCGAGCGACTTCTCGGAGGATGGAGGAGGAAGAGAGGCAGTCAGAGTCGATCCCATAAGCATTCAAAGTAGACCCATCGGCTTGCATTGACGCTGGACTTGATGAACCCTGCCTTCTCCTTCTTGTACTTCTTCTTAAGCGTGTCGAGGCAATTTCAACACTTTGCATCCGTGATGCACACCTTGGTGGCTTCCGCGACCTTCTCGGCGATGTAGCGTCACTCGTCAGAGCAGACTTTTTCGGTCGGCAACCGTTCTCCCCACGCATCAAGCAAAGCATTTGTCGCCACCTCCGTCCAGTACGCCAAAGTTATCCTTGCCGCCATTGGAGGTAGACGCTTCGTGCGAGGAGCAAACTTGTAACTCAGCTTCACCGACAAGTGATCGTACTCTCCTTCGGCACCATCACGGCCGTGCGGTGTGTCATCGTCGTCGTCATTATCATCGTCGTCATCTTCGTGGATCTGGCAGTCTTGGTGAGGTTTCTATCCCCAATGCGACTCAACATCGCCTTATTCGGCGTTATCGTTATCGTCGTTATCTTGGTAGTCTCCATAAGGGTTTCTAAAGAATGCCAAGGGGTTTCAGATAGGAAGCTTGGAGCCGTGAGAGGAAGAAAAGCGGTTGTGAAGGCCGATTGAGTGAGAAGGGTTAGGAGGATACCGAACGTCGTCGTCGGCATCATCATCCATCTCTCTCTTTTGTCTGTCTGTGCAACTCCCTTCTCGCTCTCCCTTTGTCGATGGGGCTTTGGAAAAATTCAGAGAGGCAGAGGTTACTATGGTTTGCAAAGAGAATAGGAAGGGAAGCGAGAGAGAGAGAATGAGAGAGGGTTGCGGTGTTATGTAAGCATAGTGGGCGTTTATACTTATATATGTAATCGAGTTGTGGATCCGATCCGGGATCCAGACTCGTTCTATGTTAAATATGAGATTCTTGTTGGACCAAATCTAAACTTGGGCCTATATTTTGATCCGATTTGATCTTTTTGGTATTTAAATTCGAGTCCATCCAAGTGTGATCTTACCAATTTATTTTTAAATTTGTTGGATCAATTGCTTACTATTTCGTTTAGAAGAAAATTTTATTTGGTATTTGTTAGAAATAAGTTACATCTCTTTGTATGTTTAAGATCCGTATTGTTGTTATATGTCACTTTTGTTGGCCTTTTGTTAAAGACCTTTGTGATTAAGGTGCTTTATTTTTGTTGGCTATTGGTTGGAGATTAGTCAATGTTTCACGATGCATTTATTGTTATTTGATAATTTGTGACCTTATAACTTTTAAGTTGTATTTTCATGTGATTAAGATCTCTGTGTTATGGTTATATGTCACATTTGTTGGCCTTTTGTCGAAGACCTTTGTGATTATGTACTTCATGTTGTTGAGTATTGGTTGTAGATGAGTCAATGTTGAAAATGCACTTATTGTTATCTTGATAACCTTATGCTTGGTATAAGTATTTGAAAATAATGCATAAAAAAGTTTTGCCTTGAGTATTGACTATTCATTTGCTATATTTTGAGTATTTTGTGCGAATGATAAAAATTGCATTAAAAGAATTCTTGTTTTTTGAGACAAACATTTTATGTTCAAAAAATTTTTGAAAACATAAACTCCGCCCATGTAAGGGATCACCCTTGCATTGCCGGTCCCAAGCTCGGATAAAGGAGGAGGGTTGTGTTAGGCTTCCGACAGTCAGCGTAAAACTTTGTCGGATTTCTACAACATGGATTACAAAAATTATGAGCATTGCTTTGGGGCGTCCCCGCCTAGCGACGTGCTGCAGAGCCCGAATGCAGTAAGAAGTAAGCAAGGGCCACTATATTTTCGCCCGAATGTAGTGAATCAATTGCAGAGAGGGTTCCCATATCATGGACGGGTGTGGGTAAAGAAGTTAGTCCCGCTACATTGCCGCCCGAATGTAGTGAAAAATTTTCAGAGAGGGTCTCCACATTTTGATTATGTACGGATGCGAGGCATTAGGATATCAAGGGATTCATGGAAACTTTGGTTATGGGGATATAAACGAGGAAGGTAGGGAGATTTTAAATTTTGCTATGTCATTTGATCTCTTTATAGTCAATACAATCTTCAAAAAACGAGATGAACATTTAATTACTTATAAGAGTGGCTTATCACAAACACAAATTGATTACTTTATTTGTAGAAAAAAATAGAGCGTATTGTAAAGATTGTAAGGTAATTCCAGGAGAAAGCTTAACCACCCAACATCGACTTTTAGTTATGGATTTACAAATAAAAAAATAGACAAAGAAGAAAAGAGTGCATTGAGCTATTCAGACTAAATGGTAGAACCTTAAAAGCGAGAAAGAAGATATATTTAAACAGAAAGTCCTTCAAGGAGATGTTTGGAATTATGTTGGCACACCCTGTGATATGTGGAATAATATGGCTATACATATTAGGAAAGTGGCGAAAGATGTGTTAGGGGTATCTAAGGGAGGTGTACCAGCACAAAAAGAAGCTTGGTGGTGGAGTGAAGTAGTACAAAATAAAATCAAGGCAAAGAGGGCATGTTACAAATTACATTATGCTAAGAAAACTAGTGAAACTTTAGAAGCTTATAAGAAAGCAAAGAAGGAAGCAAAAAAGGCCGTTAGTGAAGCAAAAGCTAAGATTTGGGAGGACTTATATAAAAAACTCAACTCAAAAGAGGGTGAAAGAGATATTTTTAGGATAGCTAGGGCTAGAGATAAGAAAACTAAAAGACGAGGATGAAAAAATTCTAGTGACAAATGATGATATAAGAAATAGATGGAAAAACTATTTTTATAATCTTTTTAATGAAAATAAAGATGTTAGTATTAGTTTAGGAGATTTAGCCAAGTCAGAAAAGTATATAAACCACAATTTCTACCGACGTATTCAAAAGAATGAAGTCAAAGAGGCTCTTAAACATATGAAGAGTGGTAAATCGGTAGGACCAGATAATATTCCTATAGAAGTTTGGAAAATACTAGGAGAAATAGGAATCACTTGGCTCATAAGACTATTTAATGAAATATGGAAAAACCAAAAGATGCCCGAGGAATGGAGAGCAAGTACACTTATACCCGTATATAAGAACAAGGGAGACATTCAAAATTGTGCGAATTATCGAGGTATCAAGTTAATGAGTCATACTATGAAATTATGGGAAAGAATTATCGAACGTAGGTTAAGACAAGTATCAAGTACAACAGAGAACCAATTTGGATTTATGCCAGGTAGATCTACTATTGAAGCGATTCACCTTTTGAGACGTCTTATGAAACATTTTAGAGCAAAAAAGAAAGACCTTCACATGATATTTATTGATCTAGAAAAAGCTTATGATAGGGTACCGAGGGAGGTTCTTTGGAGAACTTTGGAAAAAAGAGGTATCACATTGACATATATTAACCTTATAAGAGACATGTATGATGGTGCAAAAACATGTGTGAGGACTCATGAAGGAACGACAAACTTCTTTGAAGTTAATATTGGGTTACATCAAGGATCAACTTTAAGTCCATACTTATTTATAATGGTGATGGATGAGTTAACAAAACATATTCAAGATGAAGTACCTTGGTGTATGTTATTTGCAGATGACATTGTATTAGTGGAGGAGTCTAAGGAAAAAGTTAATAGAAAATTGGAACTATGGAGAGAAACATTAGAAAACAAAGGCCTCCGACTTAGTAGAACAAAGACAAAATATATGGAATGTAAGTTTGATCATTTGGCTACTTCAGAGGACATAGAAATTAAAATTGGCACACATTGCATTTCCCAAAAGGAAAGTTTTAAATACCTAGGGTCAATTTTTCAAAGTGATAGAAGAATTGATGGAGATGTTATACATAGAATTAATGCTGGTTGGTTAAAATGGAGAGGAGCATCAGGTATTCTTTGTGATAAGAAGATACCATTAAAATTAAAAGATAAATATTATAGAGCAGCAATTAGGCCTGCCATGTTTTATGGTTATGAGTGTTGGGCAGTTAATCATCATCATGTACAAAAGATGTCTGTGACAGAAATGAAGATGTTGAGATGGATGAGTGGTCATACAAGAAAAGACCGAATACATAATGAGGTTATTAGAAACAAATTAGGAGTGGCACCAATAGAGGATAAAATGAGAGAACATCGTTTAAGATGGTTTGGACATATAGAAAGAAGATCAAAAGAAGAACCTATAAGAAGGTTAGAAAAACTAAATTTGGAAAGTATTAAAAGAGGTAGAGGACGACCACAAAAGTGTTGGAAAGAAACAATAAAGAATGATCTAGCTTATTGGGAGTCAACTGCTAACATGGCACATGATAGGGATCTGTGGAAACAAAGAATCCATGTAGCCGACCCCGTCTAGTATGGGAAAAGGCTTAGATGTTGTTGTTGTTGTTATTAAGTTGATTATAAATCTTTAAAACATTTTTTGATCAATCTTGGTAGATTATCTTATTCTTGGAATGATAAAATCGCGTTTGAGATTGTGAGTTATTTAAGGGCCTTGGCATTTAATTGATTGAGAGGGTTTGAGCTTAGCCTTAAAGCTTGTTTGGGTTTGAACTTAGCCTTAAATCTTGGTTGGTATACCAAGGACTTTTTGTAATATCATGAGTTTGTGGTGATTGATGAAATTATTTGTTATATTTGACAATCCTACTCAGATGATCAATGTTTAAAAAACTTCTTTGGTCTTCATGTTTTGAGTCATGAGATCTTAATACTTTCATTCGAGATTAATTCTATAAGTTTTGTTATAGGTATATTTTAAGGTAGATCAAAAGGCTAAAGCTTCGGAAAAGATCTAAAGATCTCTATAGTTTAACATTTTCTTTTTGAAACAATCACGATGAGTTCACACATGAAACAAACTTTCGCTGTAAATTTGACGAGGGGTGTTAAAATGTAATAGGATTGGGCCAATAGGGTACCTAAGTTTATATTTGTAATCACGTTCCAACGGACCCAAGCCATCCTGGCTAAATCACTAGAGCCAAGGCGGGCTAAATCACTAGGGCCAAGGTCATTTGGTTTGAGGACCACCTAGCACCAGGGCCATCAGGGCAACTAAGGGCCCCCAATGGCTACTCAAATAGTTGTTGGGCCATCTTGAGCAACCAAAAGCAGCTGCTGGCTTTCACTCCTCTCTTCCTCCTAAAAATTCTCATAATGTATTCAATAAAGAAAAAGCCTTGTGTGGCTGATTGGATATAACATTCAAAAAAATAAAAACATGAATTTTACGTGTTTTCTAACAGTCTTATACGTTGCGTGAAAAGAGATTGCATGTGAGGGGATGTTTATATTTGCACACATCTTTTATGCAGGATAATCTTGATATTCTTAGACTTGTTTAGGTTCTTTCCTACTTGATTGATCATGGTTTAAGCCCTAAACCAGCAAAACTATATCTTGATGAACACTAATATCATTTCTCTTCTATTTGGATTCTGAATTTCACTTGCACTGCCCAGTTTTGTTGAGGTGGACTTAACTTTCCGCTCCAATGATTTCTCAGATTGTGCGAAAATCGGATGCTAGAAGTGCCACTGTACAACCTCTATGTGCCCCTGCTCACAAACCGGCTCAGCCACCTGCAATGATGCCTTTCAATACAAAGGGGACTCCGTTGGTCAAGCGACTGTATGTTGCTTCTCATCTAAAATGGACACGGAGCACCAGTAATGAGTCCTTTTCTGTGGTTGCTAGTGAGAATGATGCTCTTCCCTGACGGAACTTGGTGCCCGCTAGCTTACCTATGTAACGACAGCCTTACTGTTACTGTAAGATGCACTTCTTGAATGTCTGTTTTCCGCTGTCATTGATGAGTTTTCCTTGATGAGCACCGTAACGCTCAACCAGTGCAGATTGAGCTGTCCTCCCTAAGCATTGAGTAATAATGCTTTTGGGAACAAACTTTCAATTGATTCCTCCCAGAACGTTTATGTACAGTATTGAGCTTAATTGTTCTGTTTTCTCTTGTACTGCTTACTGGCCACCATGCATGAATACAAGGAACAGCTAACCATTACAGTCCGTTTATAATCTTTCACATTTTTACAACTTTGTAGCAACACGAGGCAAGAGATGGTTCTGGAGAATGGATCGCTTGTTCTTTTGACCTCTGGAAAGTACGGTTACTGTTTCACCAAGATTTTGTAACCAAATTCTCCTGTTGCTTATTCATGATAGACCAGACTGGCCGAACCTTTTAGAACTGTAATCATCTAACATGCATGAATCTTGTTCAGTAAAGGGCCGTTATGATTTCTTGTCATGTTTGGTGTTTCCTTTCCTTTATTTTGGTGAGTGATCACCTTGTTTACTGATTATCTTTGCCTTCACGTGTTGTCACTTCAAATGGTATGTTCTGTTAAATTGGGAACTTGTATTGCTTCTCGACCTTTAATTTGCGTTGTCATTGTAAGCAACTTAAACTCTGCATATGCTGTTAAGGATTCTAAGCGACTTCACAGCAAAAATATCTTTTGTTTTTGGGTACGACAGGGAGGCTAAAGCCAGGTATGCACGCCCCGGGATTTCTATTTAAAAAATGTGAGGTTAAGCCGGGTTGGGTGTGATTAGTTTTGTAGGATGGGTAACTTCATGCACTCCCCAGCCGACTAGAGGCTCAGTCAAGGATTTTGAGAGACTTCAAAGCAAAATTACATCTTGTGAGTGGAGTGCCCTTCTGGGTGAGCTGATTGATGCTCTGAGTGCTAAGCAAAAATGTCTGGTTCGCGATTGGGTGCATGTCACATGCTTCATATTTAGCATCGCATACTCAAGTTCTTGCAGATTCATGCTTCATATTTAACCACCTGCTACATTAGCAGGAGAGTGGTACATATGAAATTCCCCGCTTCTGTCCTCAACTGAAGAAAAAAATCGAGTTGTGTTTGGGTTGACTTGCTATGAATGAGCACAAAATCATTCTGGTCTGACTTGTTTTTAGACGAATATTTAATGGCACTATGCGAAGACAACCTGAAACAGATTGGCCACTCCTACCTTCACCATGGAGCACACACTCGTGAGAAATAACTAATTTACCTCATTTTTGACGCAAAACCTTAATGGTTATTACCTGCTTCTGCCCTTCACCTAGGTCTGGAATATTAGTCATAGAATGAACTAGACCTGAAAAGTCCGTGTCCACCCTGCAGTGTTGCGCACATTTTGAGTTGGTTTCAGGCTGACTTGCTTTAAACATGAATATAAAATTAAGAGTACACTTAGAATATGACATTGACACGAAAACGATCAGAAGAGCGTGTGTTACTGAAGCATCCTCGGATTCAATTGCTTTCTGGCACAAAGATTAACAATCTACAACATAAAAATGCCATGCACAAAGATTAACAATCTACAACATAAAAATGCCATCCTTACCCCATGACGTGCACAAACTTGCACACACACACACCCTTACCCCCATACAGAGACACTGGCCTACGAAATTTAATAATATTTTAAAACTTTGTAATATTTACCATCATTTCAATAAAGCAGGCATGGGTCCAAGTTTCCAAGACCGGACACGGTATGCATATATGCACACACACACACACAGGCCAGAGCCCTAGATCCAGTTTTTTCTTTTGAGTGAGGCGACACCATTTTAATGGTTAGTTGTCCATCCTTACAGCCGATCCCCACAGTAGGGCTGGTAAAACTAGACGAAAGGAACTTGGAGAGGCTCTTTTCATTGATCCTGCTCCTCATATATCTCGATCATGAAGTTGCAAGCTGTGGCTAATCTTTTTAGAAACTTCCAATCATTTAAATATTTTTAAACATAATTCGAGCACAAAACTGGATTTCCTGAAGCAAACTTGCTTCTTTAATTTTTCTTTTTGAGTGACTATGAATAATCAAATTCTTGACTTCTATTCAGAAGGTAATGCCGTTTAATTGTCTTAGCTAGCATATTATTTCATTCAGCATCTTCCCTGACCAGCCTTTTTGACAAATAGGCAGGTCTTCAAGCATGCCGTTGCATTATGCTAGCCTTTTACCGTAATAGAGAAAAGCTAGAAATACTGTGACATTAACCGGCACTCTCTATAAATTCTTGATGAGATCATACGGTTTGCAGCCTTATACCTTTTATTACTCAGAAATACTAGCTATCATTGTTCGTTCTTTGGGGCCTACAAAGGATTCACGACTCAAATCTTTCTTTCAGTAATCCAGATAAGGATTCACAAAATCACAATATAGGATATCACGAAGAGGGTAGCTAGTTAAAATGGTACATAAAACACATTTAGTAAAAATCAGTCTCACTTTCAATCTAAAGACGAAGCTTATCCATGGTGATCTTCAGATAAATAAAAGATAATAAAGACGACTCAACGGATACAACTCAATGGCGGATCAGCCCATTCATGGGTGGGAGAGGCGGCACCACAACTGAAATCCCAAAAAAGTTGAAAAAGCCTATATAGATGGCCTAGAGCTTTTGAAAAGTTATATCGACTGCCTCACTTGAATTTCTCCAACTGATCTTCGTCTCACCCCGGAAGACATTTATAGTCCCGCCATTGCATAAAGTATCAATCAGTTTGGAACGTGTGAGGAATATCAAGCTTCTTGCGCGCTACCATGTACAATTGAAGAACCAAGACGGTAGCCTCTAGTTCATGAATGTGAATGTATGCAACAGAAAACACAAATGGACCTAAATATAACTGTTTCCGCCATGAATCTTTTCATTTACATGCCAAATTCGCAGAAGCTCTATCCACTCACATCATTTAAATTAACAAATGATAACTTGCTATCTCACTCTTGAAATCATATATGCCTGCGAAACCAAAACAGCTACCATCTCACCCTAATGTTGTTGTAAACCTCAATGTATTTTCCAGCGGTGTTGTTCCAGCTGTTATCTATTTGCATAACTCTTGAAGCAACATCCTTCCAAAAGTTTGGTCCTGCATACCCATCAGCAAGTGTTTTCCATATCCACGATCACATATACAGCAGAAATGAACTTAGAGAAACAATAAATAAGTAAAGAATAAACAAATGGTTCTGCACTAACCAAGATACATTTCAGCGGCGGATCTAAGTTTTATAAGGGGCAAAAAGATGGGCTCTGAGTATTGTAGCCCACGGATTCAACCTTGGGCTATAAGGTGGGGCAAAACACCACATTATACTCTCATATCTGTATTACAGCCATCTGATTTTACTGTACAATGGAATATATTTTTCCGAAGTTCCTAACTTGGGTTGGAGTGGACGCCACACCTCAAGTCTATGTAGGTACGCTGGCATGCACATATGCACATGAAATCACACATGACAACGTCAAGAGATAGCACTGCCAGTGGTATGCTATCCAAATCCATTTTCTCATTCACATTCATTCAACAAATGTCATAGATGGTTTACAGGTAACAGAAATAATTAATCATCATCATCAAGAAATTGGTAATTTATGCAGTATGAATAAGCTTACTTTCTTTGTACGAATGAAAAGCACGCTCCAGTGCCCAGTTCAAAGATCTTTCATCTATTCCTTGAAAGACAAACCTTGATAAGAAACAATAAAAATTAGAAATCGTCACAAGAATTTATCCATTGTCCTCTTGCCACACATGCAAGGAGAGACAAGCACACTAGACTCACCGTATATATATATATATATATATATATATATATATATATATATATATATATATATATATATATAGTGTTAACCATACTATCCACATGAGGTACTTCAAGCTAGTTGATTCTAAACTTCTCCACTGTGGAAATGTAAACCAACAAAGAGCTTGCCTGTAACCTATGGTACTACTGCTTTTCAATATTAAAGTCCAGTTATCGAAAGAATTACCCATTTCCCTTTTCAAGGTTTGACTGATCATCTAAGTCGAAAACGGTATCTGCAAGGCCACCAGTCTTCCTGACAATAGGTATCTGAAAGGATAAAAGAAAAAACCACAACACTGGCAACCAATTAAAGGCTTCAAATAGATTGCCAAATGACAACTATTCGAAAAAGTAGACTTCATGGTAAAAGTTTTAGAGGAACAGCTATCTACATAGATTTCAGCAATCATTGGTTTCAGATATGCAAGCTTTTCCCACCATGTTTGGGAGGATGAAGATGGAAAGAAGAATTGGACATACATGGGAAGACCAGAGGCTACCATTCACAGGGAGCCTCACTTCCACGAGTGGAAAAGGCACTACCAGTGACATCATATCATCAACATGTTATTTCCTTCTTCAATTTCTGAATCTATGAATACTGTACATGGATTGTTGACGTTCTCCTCTTATATATGCACAACTATGTAGGTCACTGATTGAACAACTCAGAATATTTGCTCTTTCAAGAATTATAGCTTTAAGAAACAATGTTCCGTACAACCAAGCCTTTTTCAAAATCAGGTGGTCATCTGGAGGGTCCAATACAAAGGACTTTCCAGGTCACATGTCCTAATACTACTCTCACCCAAGCAAAACTTAATTTCAGACTTGTGATAAGGTATGGTGTACTAATGCTGAAAAGATTGCATTCCATTATAAAATATCCAACAAAGTTTAATGACTGCCTGTCAATTACCTGATGGAGAAAAGGCACAAGTAAGAAGGTGTGACTAGAGAAAAAGAACAGGGCAGTATGGAAAAGAAGAATAGACATGCAAGAACTTAATAGAGCTAGAGATATCCCTCTGATACCTTGACAACAAAAGGGATGAGACAGAAAGAAGTGGAAAATTTAGGTCTCTTCCAATTATTGTTAATCAGCTAAACTTTCCATAAAGTTAAATGTCTGATTAATAGCATAAAAAATTAAAAAACCAAGGACATAAATATCTGGGGATATGGTAGACCAACAGACCACTAGAACACATTACACGTCCTTCACACTTATTGCCTCGAACCAAAGTGGACTGGATTCAAGATCTACATCTAAGTGCATAAACCAGACCAGACTGAGTCTGACTCACCTAAGCTTCATATCCGGTTTCTGGTTTTATGAATTTAGAAATAACTGCTTGATTTCAATCACCAAATAATTGATTAGGCAACTGTAGAACACAAACCTGAGAAGAAAAATAGAAAAAGGACTGGGATTTCCTTGTTCCCTAATAAATGGTTCAAAGTTGGAGTTCCTGCTTCAAAGCCCTGCATGACGAAGTTCATATAGCTTGGCATATTGTACTTTTGGGGTGGAGAGTTGTGTTGAACTATGTTATCAATAGCGCGCTATAGCAAGTAGCACTTAGCGGGCGACCCGTCAAGGCAAACTTAGCGCCGCAAACAACGCTATAGCAGTAGCAGACAAACTGCAATTTTGATTCTGATCGGATCGGATCGGGTTGATTTGGATCGACCCGACCCAAAGGATATAAAGGAATGAAACCCTCGTTCCTCCCTGTCCTGCCTCTCGCCAACTCTCACTCCCGCCTCTCGCCGCCACCTCTTCTAAGTACGCCCCAGTCCTGCCTCTCCCTCTCTCTCCCGCCACCACCTCCAGGTACGTAACTGTCCTACCTCTCCCTCTCTCCTGCCTCTCGCCGCCACCACCTCCAGGTACGCTCCTGTTCCGCCTCTCCCTCTCTCTCCCGCCACCACCTCCAAGTATTCTCTCTGCTTTATTTTTATCACGTGATGCATTCAGGTCATAAACCGTGAGTTTGTATTATATAGTTAGAAGAGTTCATTTTCAGATCACTTCTTTGTAGAGTTCATTTTCAGGTCATACCACAACTATTTCCAATTTGGACGCTAACACTAATCCAGATGGGAGTGATGATGTTTTCTTTGATCTACAAGAAGATCATACCACAACCAACATTATAATGGAAAAGCCTTTGAGGCGAAGAAGTCTGCAACTTCGAGACCAGCAACGGGAGTGGCAGGTATGTTTTAGTTATTAACGGTTTAGTATACAAGTTTGACAAATGATATGTACAAATACGCCTTCATGCATATGCAAGCCTCAACGTGCTTGCATTCTGGCACTTCTTATACGATACTTTTCTTCTTCGTGTATTTGTTCTTCAATATTATTTGATTTTGCTTTATCAACACAACTTATTAGAAGAATGTCTCAGGCAAAATAGAATCATCAACAAGTGCAGCCAATTTGGTAGTTCAAGACAGCAATTTCCATATTTGGAAATGTTGATGTGATTTATTGTGTGCCTATTGCTTTATCATGTGTTCTTGAGACTGTTGGTAGGCGCTTGATTAGTTGTTGCAGGTGAATCGTGATCTATTCATGGTATTTGCTAACTTTGGCCTTAAAACTTCCAACGATCGATTTGTTAACTTAAGTGTTTCTTGATATTTTTTAGAAATTAGAGAACCGATTATATATATATAATTTTTTAATCATAAATAAAAGTGTACCGCTAAATCTGCTATATCCCCGCTCCTACTATATCAGGGTTGACTGCTAACAACCCGCTAACTGCTATTGATAACATAGGTGTTGAAATCAGTGTTATCTGTATCGTATCGTACCGTATCGTATGATATAGTGTGATACATATCATATTGTAATACACCATGATATAATACAACCGCTAGTATCGTATTACTCTACATATCATAACATATTGTGCGATACAGTACTATATCGCATACGGCATGTATCGCCCGTATCGTACGATATCAGCGACATGGTCAAAGACTGTTTTAAAGGATATCTGGCTGAACAAAAACCTGCATTTTTGTAGGTTTTTGGTGTCTTTTTACGGCTCCCCAACACTCCTTAAGTCTCCCTCCGGTGGCTCTCCCCCTCCTTAGTTTTCAGGTTTCCAAAAAAAAGTGCTCTATGATATTCGTGCAAGCCTACCAACTCAGATTGTGGTATATTTTTGAATATTTTTGAATTTTTTCTTGCTATTTGTTGTTTTTTGGTGTTATTTGCTTTTTTCAAATGACAAAATATAAAGTTATGAGGTATGTGAATATGATTTTTATTGCATTCGTGAAGTGAGAGACACTCTATTTGAGTGTTACGTGAAGATTGAGGATTTATTAAGTGCTTTTATTTTAAGTTTTATATTGAATAAAAGTGTATAATTGAGATGGCAGGAATGGGTGTTACATACTCCCAATCTCGGCCTGATGATCCGGCATGACAGTGGGGGTACAGTAGTTGAGAAAAACAGATTGAATATCAAATGTTTGTTTTATGATAACGTGGTTAGTGGTGGAATTTAATGATTAAAATATCACCTAATAAGGATTAGAGAAAAAGTTATTCCTTGCTTGAGTAGAGTTAGAAAATTGTCCGAAGCTATTAAATGATAATATCTGCAAATGATTGAGAGCATACACGAGACAAGACAACAGAAGAATGATTTAAGGATGTTTGAGGAAGAGAATGATGATCTATTAGATTGGGTGAGAGTATTTCTTCTTATGGTAGAACAGAGGTTGATAGCAGTAATTCTCGACCATCAACTAGAGAAAAGATGGTTGTTAAATTTTGTAAGTGGAAGTAATTCTCGACCATCAACTAGAGAAAAGATGGTTGTTAAATTTTGTAAGTGGAAGTGGTAGATAAGGAGTAGAGGAATAGTTTCTTGTGGCATACAATCATTTTTTTCTCTAAGCATCATACATGGTGCTCAACCTCGAATTCGTGCTGCTATAACTTGAGAACAACTACAAGAACAAGCAAACCATGGAGTGGGCAAATAGTTTTATGATGCATGCAATCCATTTAATGCAGCAAATGGTTTCATTTTCAAGCAATGACAGAAGCAATCGCTAATATTGGTCTAGGATAGAAGATGCCCTCTTATCAGAAGTTGAGAGAATAGCTATTAGATAAGACTGTTTTTGAAGTTTAAGAATATTGTTCAACTTTGAAAGAGTCATGAAAGGAGACATGATGCACTATCATGGCAGACGGATGGACAAATAGGCGAGGAAATACTTTGTTAAACTTTTTTATCTACTGTCCTAAAGGACTTATGTTTTTGAGATCTCTAAACATGTTTGAAGAGAGAAATACTCCAGAGATCCTACGACAAGAGTTTGATAAGGTGACATCCGAGGTTGGGCTATAAAATATAGTCTAATTCATTACAACTATAAAGAAACTAGGAAGGAGTTAGCATATACTTATGATACTTTCTATTGAACACCATGTGCAACCCATTGTTTAGATTTCATCCTTGAGGATATTGATGATATGGATGAGATAAAGGCAATAACCAAGTGTCATCAAGATATCACAAAATTTATCTACAATCATGCCTTGTTTGACTTTGTTTTCATTCGTTGTAATATGCGGTTCCGAATAGGTAATCTTGTATTAGTTACTGTTAAAGAACTAGGCCAGAATGGCCTGACCCTGACGGCCCTGGCCCACTGGGCCAGGGCCCCCAGGGTCACTAGCCGTTGGGGGCCCTAGTCTCCAACGGCTAGTGAAGTAGCCGTTGGGGGTTGGCTGCAGCCAGCCCCCTCTTTCCCCTCTCCCTTCTCTCTTTACTCCCTCACTCTCTCTCAGTGTCTTTCACTCTTTCTTTCTCTATAAATACACTTGTAATCTCTTGTAAATTCAAGCCTTTGATTGCTAATGAATAACGATTATTTATTCAAGCTTGTGCTTTGTTTATTCTCCTTTTCGCATGCACTTGTTGCTCTCGGTTATTTTCTTTTTTAAGAGCTTGTGATTGTTACTTTGTGGTATTGTCCACTCGTTGATCTTCCGCAACTATATTGAAGCATAGACTTCATTACATGATATCAAAGCTATTTTTCGATCGTGGAAGTATTGTTTATTACCTCGAAAAGCATGCTAATCGTATTTTGAATTGTTTATTGCCTCGAGAAGCATGCCAATCATATTTTGTAAGTTTACCTCTTTAGTTTCTTTTGCCTCTATGGATGATAAAGGGGGTTTCAATTTTCGTCTAACACCTTCGAACTATAAAACATGGGCCCAATCTATGAAAAACTATTTGTATTTCAAAAAATTATGGGGCTATGTAAGTGGTTCAAAGGTAGAACCCTCTATTAATGCCACACTTGAACAAAAAGAGGAATATGAAGGAGGCCATAGAACAATCCTATGGGTGCTCATGAATAATGTAAACGAGCACACTAGGGACACTTTGGCCGATTTCACTAACGCTAAAGAAGCATGGAAATATTTAAAAAAATCCCATGTTCAAAGCGATGTGGCTCATAGGATGGCATTAAGAGACAAATTTGCCTCACTTAAACAAGGAGATATAGGGGTAAACGATTTTTTTGGGGAATTTTCCAATGTTTGGAATCAATTATATGGTGACAAAAAGAAATGTACACAATGTCTTAGTGAGAGACAATGTGAAGACAATGAGGACTTTGTATATCAATTTCTAAGAAGTCTCCAGAAAGAATTTGAAGTGGTAAGATCATCACTCATTCATAGAAAACCTTTTCCTACAAAAGAAGAGATTCTTCCCGATCTTCAAATGGCGGAAACAAGAATGAATGAAGCAAGACTTCAAAAAGACACCGCCTTGGTCGCATCAAAACCCGGAGCAAATATGAAGGCTTACCAAACTCCTCATTTCAAAAGTGAAGAAGGAAGAAAAGACATCATTTGCCATCATTATAGAAAAGCTAGGCATATAAGGCCAAATTGCCCAAAATTGAAAAAGAAGGTGGCCATAGTAGAAGAACATGCTTCATTCTTGCACTTGAACAAAAATTAAAACAACTTCAAGCCCAAATGAAGGAAAAAGCAACGGTTGGTGTGGCTTGCTCATCTTCAACAAAAGAAACTCAAGGTATGATCTCTTGGATTCTTGATTCAGGTGCTTCATTTCATATGACTTGTAATGAACATATCTTAAAATCATGTGTTCAAAAACCCTTATCGTGTGTTTATACGACGGATGATACACAATTAAATGTTGATAAAATTGGTGACTTGCAAAACAAGAATCTTGAAGTTTCAAAAATTAGTGTTGTTTCAAAACTAAATTTAAACTTACTTTCCGTATCCCAAATTTCGGATCAAAATTGTGTTATAACCTTTTCATCCACCAGATGTATTGTACAGGACGGCCTCTCGAAGAAGGTGATTGAGCGTGGCCATAGAGAGGATGGACTTTACATTATGGATTATTTGCATAGTATAGGATATGTTAACGTTTTGACAAATGATGCTCTTTTATGGCACAAGAGACTTGGACATCTTAATGCTAAAAAATTATATCAATGTCTTCTTGGAATGAAATTTAAGGAATCTTTTTCTTGCAAAGATTGTGTTCTTGGTAAAATGCAACATCTCCCATTTCCAAACAAAACACATGTTAAAACAAGACCCTTCAAAATAATTCATTCGGATGTATGGGGTCCGGCACCTGTTTTGTCTAAAGGAGGTATTTCTTATTATGTTATTTTTGTAGATTACTTTACTAGGTATACATGGGTATATCTTTTAAAAGCAAAATCCGATGTCTTTCAAAATTTTGTTATTTTCATAATCTTGTAAATAATCAATTTGTTTCAGAAATCAAAATTTTTAGATCGGATTCAGGAGGAGAGTTTATGTCAAAGGATTTTGAAAATCAACTTAATAAGTTTGAGATTATACATCAAATTTCTTGTTCTAAGACTCCTCAAACAAATGGTATTTCCGAACGTAAGTATAAACATATTTTGGAAACCACAAGAACTTTGCTTTTATCAAGTGGTGTTCCTAAAAGTTTTTGGGCAGAAGCTATTACGACTGCAGTCTATTTAATTAATCGGATACCCTCTTTGGTTTTACAAAATGTATCTCTAATAAAAAAACTCTTTACAACTATTCTATATTGCGTGTTTTTGGATGTAAATGCTTTGTTTATACTGACAAAGACGATAAACTATCATCTCGGGCCATATAATGTGTTTTTCTAGGATATGGAATAACCAAAAAGGGATATAGGTGTTATGATTGTAAAAATGATAAGCTTAATATATCTCGAGATGTTAGATTTTTTGAAAATGAATATGTTTTTAAAAGCTTGGATGATGATAGCTCTATTAATGACTCCTACTCCTTGAATGATATTTTAGGTGAAGAGGTAATTCATGAAGAAAATGAGCTTGATGAACCTATGATTACCAGACATTCTATTACACCCTTTGATCAACATTACAATAGGAGATCTATGCCTATTCCTAGAAGGTAAAATCGTGATTTTAGACCTCCTGAAAGATTTGTCTCATATGATAGTTTTTCACCAAGACATAGAGCTTTAGTAACAAATATTTCATCTATAAAGGAACCTAGAACCTTTAAAGAAGCTCAATTATCACAAGAATGGACTAATGCAATGAATGAAGAGTTGGATGCTTTATTTAGAGCCCAAACTTGGGATATAGTCTCTAGACCATCAAACAAAAAGACTATAGGATGTAGGTGGGTTTATAAAATCAAGACGAATGGTGATGGCTCATTAGATCGTTATAAAGCTAGATTGGTTGCAAAGGGTTATTCTCAAGAATATGGAATTGATTATGAAGAAACCTTTGCTCCTATAGCTAGAATGAAAACTGTTAGAACACTTATAGCTGCATGTGCCATTCATCATTGAAATATTTATTAGTTAGATGTTAAAAATGCTTTTTTGAATGGTTGGTTGAAGGAAGAAGTATATATGGAGCCTCCTCCGGGTCTCAATCTTCCTATAAACCAAGTCTTAAAGCTCAAAAGAGCCTTATATGGTCTCAAACAAGCTCCCAAGGCTTGGTTTGATAGAATGACTGAATTCATGACATTGCATGGCTTTACTATCTGTTATACTGACACAACCCTGTTTATAAGAAAATCATCAACAGGTATTGTTATCCTTTTGCTCTACGTCGATGATATAATTATTATAGGTAGTGATGACACATGTATCCAACAAATCAAGCAAGAACTTGGTAATGTGTTTGAAATGAAGGATCTGGGTCAACTTTCCTATTTTCTTGGCATTGAGGTAACCCGTGATGATAGAGGTTTCTTTTAATCACAAACTAAGTTTACTAATGATGTTATTCTTAGATCAGGTATTACAGATGGCAAAGTTGTTGAGATACCAGAGGTAATCAACCAAAAGATGCGTCTAGTTGATGATGAACTTTTGAGTGATCCCACACCTTATAGACAGATGGTTGGAGCACTCACCTATCTTACCATAACACGGCCTGATATTGCTCATGCTGTTCATACTGTAAGTCAGTTTCAGCATGCACCCACCTCAGTGCATATGAGTGTTGTTATGAGGATTGTTCGCTATATTCGACAAACCTCAACTAAGGGAGTATTTCTATCTTCCTCCTCGTTATTTCAGTTGCTTGCATATACTGATGCTGATTGGGGTGGTGATGTGAATGACAGGCACTCTACTACCGGATATTGCATATTCCTTGGTCACTCACTCATTTCATGGAGATGCAAGAAACAACAAAAGGTGTCTCTTTCGTCCACTGAAGCTGAGTATCGTGCTATGACCAACACTACTACAGAACTAACTTGGCTGCGATGACTACTTCAAGACTTGAGCATACAACTGGAAGCTCCTCCAATAATGTTCTACGACAACAAAAGTGCTATGTATATAGCCAACAACCATACCTTCCATGAGCGCACAAAGCACATAGAGATGGATTGTCACTATGTTCGTGAAGAGCATCTACAAGGCAATTTGACATTACAGTTTGTAAAATCAGAATATCAACTTGCAGATGTGTTCACCAAGTCCTTACCTGCTCCTCGATTTCAATCTTTAATTGATAAACTTCAGGTCATAGAGCTGTCAGTTTGAGGGGGGTGTTAAAGAACTGGGCCAGAGTGGCCCTTCCCTGACGGCCCTGGCCCACTGGGCCACTAGTCGTTGGGGGCCCTGGTCTCCAACAGCCCCCCTCTTTCCCCTCTCCCTTCTCTCTTTACTCCCTCACTCTCTCTCACTCTCTTTCACTCTTTCTTTCTCTATAAATACACTTGTAATCTCTTGTAAATTCAAGCCTTTGATGGCTAATGAATAACGATTATTTATTCAAGCTTGTGCTTTGTTTATTCTTCTTTTCGCATGCACTTGTTGCTCTCGGCTATTCCCTTTTCTAAGAGCTTGTGATTGCTACTTTATGGTATTGTCTACTCGTTGATCTTCCGCAACTATATTGAAGCATATACTTCATTACAGTTACTACTGAAAGATTCAATTCAATATTTTGTTTGACTTTAATTGTTAATATTATTTACTAATTACTTACCTTTGATATATTAGAGGAGTGGATTATGGAAGATAACGAAGAAAATGCACTCCTAACCGAAGAAAACATTGCATGGATTGATTTGGAAGGAGCACAACATCGTTAAGGAGAGAAGATTTTTATTTTAAGGCAGAAGGTGGTGAAGATCTTCAGCAAGGAGAAGATGAAAGATTATTTAGTTGATGATCTTGATTACAATATGTAAATGTAAATGTATTTCATTTTTTGCTTCAAAATATGTAATTTCAATTATTGAATGGTGAATAATGAATATGTACTAAACCTTTGCATTATACGAATTGTATTGTGGACCACAACGATACACTATACGATCTGCGTCAAACAACACATTGAAATAATTAAGGAGTTCTTTATAACGGTATTAAGCCTTCATAACGTTTCACATAATTCTCCTTGCATAAAAAGAATCACAGAATAGTTTGAAGAATATCAGCTTGACATTAATAAATTTGAATACAAGTGCAACAAAAGTACAAAGTACATACAGCTCCATAACGCATCCCAATCATTTGTGCAAGTCCACAGGGTTCATACATGGAAGGAACAAGAACTATATCAGCAGCAGCATAAAGCATGTGTGACAGTTCTTCACTGCATATTTGTAAGGGAAGTAATATCAATTAAAGCAGGGTATTTATCATTTTCTGGGAACAAAAAAAAGTAGAAAAGACATTGGAAATAAAAAGCACAAAGTTGCTTTACATAAATAAATGAAGCAGGAATTTATGGCTCACAAATTTTCAATTTTATCTGCAAGCTGGGGATCTATGAACAATAAAATGATATTATGATTCCGACTAGCAAATCATTAACGAGAACAACTTTCAAATATCTGGGATAGTAAAGTTGTTAACCTAGTATGGTTCCCATTAAATTTGCACAATTGCATATGTACTATGACCTTAATTTTTATCCATATGAATGAGTAGCATCACCATCATTAATTATATCTTCAAAACACATGGCTTGTCAATAAAATTGTCAAATAACGTGATACACACACACTGACACTACCATAGGATAGCAAAAGATCAGCGCAAACCCAGTTGGACTGAACCCATGTGTGTCTTTACAAATTACAAACCATACATATATATATACATATACATACATACATACATATACATACATACATACATATATATATATATACATACATACATGATACATCTATACATACATATATATATATATATACATACATATATATATATATATATATATATATATATATATATATATATATATATATATATATATATATATATATATATATATACCCACCCTTCACTTTTGAGGGGGTATGAGTATGCATGTGTTAACACAAGTTCCAGTTTATATATATGTGTGTGTGTGTGTGCGTGCGCATGTGTCCAGAAGGCCACACAAAAGAGAAGCTGACAACCAGCTTAAACCTTTGTCTGATCTTACCCCACCCTTCACTTTTGAGGGTATGCATGTGTTAACACAAGTTCCAGTTTATATATATGTGTGTGTGTGTGTGTGCGCGCATTTGTCCAGAAGGCCACACAAAAGAGAAGCTGACAACCAGCTTAAACCTTTGTCTGATCTTACCAAAGGGTTCAATCTTTCTTTTCTTTTCTGGGTAACTGCTGCAATTCGTACTAAAGCACTGAATCACGTCTTAACTCCAAAGTTGAACATGTTTGGAACAGCACTAGGATTGATGACCTCTCCTATAAAGTCCCCATGTCACATCCTCTAGCCAAGACTCCACCTCTGGGGAAGGCTTAGTTAAGGGATGCATTTTTTTTTTAATTCATGACACCATGTTTTGTAACTAAGCATCAAAAACTTGCTTAAAGTATGAGATGCTGCATGAAGAATCAACATTTACAATCCCTGAAGTTAAATTTCTGATTCCTACAGCAGGAATTAAATTTTCTTTTAACGAGGTTCAATCTCTGTGAGCATACAACTGGAAGAATTCACTCAAAAGAAGAATAAGGCCGGGTTATGACCTTGCAGTACTTTTTTCATGCAAGGAGACCAATAAAATTAAGATTTATTTATATTGAAACACATTTACAACGAATAAAAGGCTAACTGTGAAACAACATTCACCAACGTTGTAAGTGTTGATTGAAATCGATCACCAAATCATCAAGAAAAACAACAATATCAATGGGAGATGGAATGGCAGCACACCCTCCTTCTATGGAGTCGGCAGCTCCTAAGTTATTCTCTTCTCTTCTAAAATAACCTAATGGCCAAGATTACACTTATATACACTTTATAACATGAAAGACTATTATACCCTTATTTAGTAATATATACATTACAACTAAAGTGGGACTTTTCTAGTATTCTTTATGTGGATATCGGATCTCCGAGCAGATCTCGGTTCTTTCAACACTCCCCCTCAAGTTGTGAGAAAGATATTCAAAACTCCCAACTTACTGCATAACCTGTTCAACATGGGTTTTGGTTCTGTCTTGGTGAGAATATATGCAATATGATCTTCATACTTCACATACCTTACCTGTATTACTTTGTTTTCAATCTTATATCGTATAAAGTAGCAATCCACTTCTATATGCTTAGTCCTTTCAAGCTCCATTGGATTAGTAGCAATTTGAATTATGGATTTATTATCAGTGTAGTGTGATTTAGAGTTGTATTTTTTCTTGGAGTTCCGTTATCAAGGAGATCAACCATAATCATTCGTTGGTTTCGTGTGCTGCAACCCTATATTTTGCGTTTGCACTCGATTGTGCTACTACCAACTGTTTCTTGCTTTTTCAAGAAACCAAATTCCCCCAAGTAACACAACATAACTTGTAGTAGACTTTCTATCATCTATGTATCCTGCCCAATCCCCCAAGTAACATGACATAAGTTGTAGTGGACTTTCGGTCATCTATGCATCCTGCCCAATCTGCATACATATACACCTTTAGGTTGATATGTCCATGCTTAGAGTATAAAATTCCATTCTCCGAAGTATTCTTTAGATATCTAAGTACTCTAAACATTGCATCCATGTGTGGTTGCTTTGATGCATGCTTAGGATTTTAACTGCATAGGTTATGTTCAGTAGTGTGATGGTTCCAACCAGTTGTTGATATCCCTTAATGTCAACAACTTCTTTGCCCATAATTAATCCCAATATGTGATTAATGTTCATTGGGATATCACTTGCTCGTGACCCATAGGTACTTGTTTCCATTAATAGATCCATAGTATATTTGCATTGAGTTAGAAAAATACTTTTTTGTGACCTTCATACTTCAATGCCTAAGAAATAGTAGAAATGTCCAAGATCTTTTAAGTCAAATAGGTGATGCCGTTTTTTCTTCAAGTGGTTGATTTCTTCTTCGTCACACCTGTTATTACAATGTCATCAACATATACAATTAGTATTGAAAATACTTGTCTCCAACTTAAAGAATAATGTATGATCGTTTTTATTTCTTGTATACCCAAAAACATGTATAAGAGACATGTACGTTGGTGCAAAAACATGTGTGAGGACTCATGCAGGAATGACAGAGTTCTTTGAAGTTAATATTGGGTTACATCAAGGATCAACTTTAAGTCTATACTTATTTATAATGGTGATTGATGAGTTAACAAAATATATTCAAGATGAAGTACCTTGGTGTATGTTACTTGTAGATGACATTGTGTTAGTGGAGGAGTCTAAGGAAAAAGTTAACAAAAAGTTGGAACTATGGAGAGAAACATTAGAAAGCAAAGGCTTCCGACTTAGTAGAACAAAGACAACATATATGGAATGTATGTTTGATCATTTGGTCACTTCAGAGGACATAGAAATTAAAATTGGCATACATTGCATCCCCCAAAAGAAAAATTTTAAATAAAGTGTGATGGAAGAATTGATGGAGATGCTACGCATAGAGTTAATGCTAGTTGGTTAAAATGGAGAGGAGCATAAAGTATTCTTTGTTATAAGAAGATACCATTAAAGTTAAAAGGTAAATATTATAGAGCTGCAATTAGACCTGCTACATTTTATGGTTCTGAGTGTTGGGCAGTTAATCATCATGTACAAAAGATGTTTGTGACAGAATTGAAGATGTTGAGATGAATGAGTGGTCATAAAAGAAAAGACCCATAATGAGGTTATTAGAAACAAATTAGGAGTGACACCAATAGAGAATAAAATGAGAGAATATCCTTTAAGATGGTTTGGACATATAGAAAGAAGATCAAAAGAAGAACCTATAAGAAGGTATGAAAACTAAATTTGGAAAGTATTAAAAGAGGTAGAGGATGACCACAAAAATGTTGGAAAGAAACAATAACGAATGATCTAGCTTATTGTGAGTTAACTGCCAACATGACACATGATAAGGCTTTATGGAAACAAAGAATCCATGTAGTTGATTCCATCTAGTATGGGAAAAGGCTTAGTTGTTGTTTTTGTAGTAAAAGTACATTTTTTAACTAAGTGTTGTCCATAACTTTCACTCTCCCTCTTATTGAGATAAGGAATTATAAACAATTTTTACTTTATCATGCAATTCGTGATAATAAAATAGCCCCTCTTTGAAATTTACCATGTGTTATGATGCACTTGAATCAATAACCCAACAAATGTGTTGTGGAGATTCTAAATCAGATATACCATTGGGCCCTACAGTATCACTCGGCGTAGTAGCCATAGTAGCATGAATGTTGTCCGATGAAGGTCGTGCAATAGCCGTAGTCTCTTTAAGTCACCCATTATGAGTGTTTTGGGCTCTCTAAATCTAGTTTTACACTAAGACCAGTCACATATTCATACTTCCCTTTCGCCTTTACTCCTAATAGGACAAATAGTTTTTTCATCTAATTTAATATCGGTGATTAACGAGTCATTTCTATCAACCTTCTTTTGTCGATCAACCATTCTATGATTTTGTTCAGACAAATTTTTTTTAGATCAGATTTGATTGCCTCTTTGGGCACAAACTGCAGTTTCTTTTTATTATTGAAGGTGGATCGAATACTTGGGTTACTCTTTTCCAGCATTTTGCTGGCAGCTAGTTATTCAATCTTCCCTTCAATCTAATCGGCCTGCTCTAATACTATGTTAAATGGATTGCTTCAAGCTTTATTGAGAAAGTGACGAGAAGGACAAATAGAATACCTTATACTTCACATAACAAAAAAATGTTGTGAAGATGAGGGTTGCTGCAAACTGCAGAATTTCAGCAACCAAACAAGTCAAATGGTTTGCTATCTTCCACAACTCAACTAAGCACCCCATCATAAAACTCTGTTGCTACCAGTTTCTTAGAGCAACGAGTCATCAAATCTTGAGGCATTCCAACAACAATAAGGTAGTCTTATTGGGATGTTCTTCGAGTAGTAACACTTTTGATTTATATAGCAACCATACGAACAACGACAAATGGCAATAAAGAAAAAAAGAATATTCCCTTACTACATAAAGTAAAATCCACAATAATCATAGATTTACAATGATAAAAAGCTCTGATACCATATTGAAATTAATCTTTCTTTAGTAGAAGATGAAATTAAAACACATAAAAAGACATCCAATTGAAGAAGACACATAGGGAGCAGCCGTCACTTTATACCTTAACACCACATCTCCCAACAAAAGATGCACCCCCATACGGATACTTACGATACTATTATATACTATATAACATATTATGAAGCATCCATAATATAGTCGATACGAACAATAATGAAAAAGGCCTTCACAAACCAAATCCCTTCTATTTGTAACATATACAACTTGACTTCAAATGTTTGGGAATTGAAGTGGAGAAGCTTATCTTGGTTGACTCACACCTGATTTCTAAAGCCTGAGAAGACAATTTGCTTTGCTTAATAAACTTATCATTAGCAGCTATAATTACATCAAACAAAGTACAACAACAAACAACAACAACAACAAACTCCACCCATGTAAGGGATCACCCTTGCATTGCCGGTCCCAAGCCCAGGGTTGTGTTAGGCTTTCGACAGCCAACGTAAAACTTCGTCGGATTTTTATAACATGGATTACAAAAATTACATCAAACAAAGTATCTAATAAATATAGCAAAAAGGTCAATGACATGGGGTGGGACAGAAAAAGTTGTGATGGTTCCTAAGAGACCCAAATTTACAATGTTCCCTTCTTTAAGGGACCCAACTTTACTGATTTCAAATTAGTTCGTTATGAGGGGCTGCAACTTCGGAAAATAAAAGGGCTTGTTTGACAATTTGAGGGCATACAGTTTCCTCCTTGCCAGCAAGATATTTATGCCACATATAAGATTGAGTCAAAATTGTGCATGAACTGTGTAATACAACATTGTCCACATATTTCCTCCAGATTAACTGCAAAAGAGGTTACCTGTACATAAGTAAAATTCTGATGCTGCTTCCTCTATTGTGCTGATTGTGAAACAATACATGTCAGTACATTATGTGCAAATAAAAAAGTGCAAACCAACATGAACAAGGTTACTTTATGTGAAGAAAAGATTGGGAAGCCATGAAAACATATTTAAGCAGAAGACTGGAGTCCAAACTTATGGAATCAACTGAATGGTATCTCCAGAAATATAAAATGAGCCCAACTTTATCATCATAACATCTGCAAGAGTTCATTGTAACTTCTCCAAAGGTGCATGAGCATAAGAACAAAATAAGCTCGCGCTTACTAAATTACATCTGAAATATTTAATGAATGTCATTTGAAGAAATAAACAGCAGAAGAGTAGAAATAGAGCAACTGAACGGAGTCGGTTTCCATTTGGCTAACTTCTGTTTCTATGTGGTTGGTGAAGGAGGCATATACATCAGATATAAGCAAATTATCCTGCACAAAAAAACTTTCATGAAACACACTGGAGTGCAAATTTCTGTCTTCACTACAGCTTAGCCATTTCAGCTGGCTTGTCAAATAAGGAATTGTTTAACTCTCTAATGTTGAAATAGTTGAATCCAACCCTTAACTAGACAGGATTGTATCCTAGGAGGGCATACACCCACAACAAGTCCTAAAATCTGCCCTCAAAAACCACCTATTTGCAATTATTCAACCTACTCAAGGTGACTAGTAATGTCTAAGCTATAAATAATCCCCCAGCAAAGGAAAAGATACAATGGAACAAGGTTTAGAGTAAGGAAGGAATTTAAGAAACACAGCTCACACGGGACGAGACTACCTGCAGCTTCAAAGAGATACTTCAAAGAAACTAAAACCAAAACCAAAACCAAAAGCAAGCCTTTTCCCACACTCAGTGATCTCAGCTGCATGGGTTCTTATTTCCATTATGCTTTATCTTGTGCTATATCCATATTCAAGTCAGAAAAGACAAGGCCATATTCTATAGTTTCCTTCCAACACTTTCAAGGCCTTCCCTGGTCTCTTTTGAACTGTCCATCGTCTAACTTCTCCACCTCACTAAAGCTCCATCTGGTCATCTTTTAAATGTCAACCCTTAACCACCAAACATAACTTCTATATGTGCATCTCCATTCTCCACGGATCTTGTTGAAGCACTAAAATATCTGTAATTGTATTTATTAGGATGTAATATACTTCACTTTTAACTTATACATCACTTTTGTCTACTATCATACTCGACTCTTCTGAGATATTGTAGAATTTTACCAAGTCAAGAGCCTTTCTCTTTTAGGATATTCCTCTACTTTTCTCTTGAATCCTCTCATTCACCAATGCAATGTTTACAGCATGCGTCTTGGATGTGCTCGGTAGATAACAGACTCAGTGTTAACTCTCAATGTGAAGACTATTAAAATCAAAGAACTTAGTTACCTCCTCAATGGTTTTGAAATAAGTTGCTCATCATGAATGTCGTGTATTAAGCTAGGCTGTACGTAAGAGGTACTTTAATATCTGTAAACAATATCCCTTGAGATCATCCTATAAGCCTACATTAAATAAATAAATACCATGAGAAGGCTCTTCTTGGCATTAAAGTGCTCACTGAAGAACTTGAATGAGTGGATAACCTCAGCAGTAGATCAACTTGACATAAAGACACATTTGCCATTTGTTATACTAAAACTTTCAAGGTATCAGCAAAATGTTGTGCTGCAGTCCAATCATCTTCAAGTCATGAGATACTACCACTACAGTTGTATCAAGAGAGTGATCCTCAATCCCATCTCAACCATTTTGAGCATATAAGTAACCTGGCTCCAAGGAGTCAATTGATGGCCTTCCTCCTTTCAATTGAATTTAGCATAACACAGAAATCTATGAAGATGACATAAGATTCATAATAATTCAGCTTGCATCTAAAAAATGAAACATTAGCTAAAACAGAATTGCTTCAACACATGTTTAATCAATACAGCCGTGCATATAAACGAAAGATAATCAGCACTTGGAGGCTAATTTTTTTAGCCCTGCCAACGATAATATTTACAGACGCTCGTTAGAATATACAAACTAAGATACTTCATAGGTACACCCTCCTTTATCGTATACGGGCTGTAAGGTTATTGATCGATCTTCAATTTTACAGCATCACCATTTTACAAAGTCTCACAATTAACAGAATCTCCCATAGAACACTGCTTTCTAGCAAGCGCTTCTTCTTCACTTGTCCTGCTCCTACTCTTTCTTTCTTTTTTTCTTAACTTTTCTCATCTTCTTCCTCATTCTCTTTCATCTAGCCTCTTCTCCTTCTTCCATTTCTCCGTCCGCTTCATTTTCTCTCATTTTTCCGTTTTTTGCTTTTCATGCATATTGCATATATTTTATTTCTTAATCAAACATAAATTCTATTTACCTTTTTCTTTTCTAACACTTTGTGTAAATTGGCAATTTCAAGACTGTTAGTCTTTACATTTAAAATTAATAATGTTTTTTAAAGTTTATAATGTATAGGTTTTATAAATATATTCATGAGTTATGTGTCCTTTTAAATTTTGTTAGATTCATTCACATTTTGTTATCTTTTAAGATTAATTTTTTAAAAATTTATTTGTTATTGGTCTAGTATGGGAAAAGGCTTAGTTGTTGTTGTTGTTGTTGTTATTTGTTACTGGTGCTGTCTTGCTAAATTCATTATATCCCCATTATACCCTTGCTAATCCTTTATGAATCTGACATTAACTCCTCACCAACCACTATTAATACACTACCATACCTTGTTGAGTGGGCAGTGAATAGTCAGGGATGCAATTGGCAAGGCTAGATAGAAGCACTGAGTACTGAAAAACTGCATCTTGTCAAACTAGCTCAATGGTGTTAAGGCTTGTAAATTCAGCTGTTACAAAACTTTAAGATCCACGCTTTCCCTAGCCTAATGGATCATTGGCACCGACTACACATAACAAGAAGGTAGAGACAAAACTGATAAAGCTGAGGGCTAATGCCTTCAACTACATGAAGGAGAAACCTTCCTTTGAGACATCAAATATCAAATGGCAAGGGAGATCCACTAATCTAAGAACACAATGACATATAAATGTAGAGATGTGATACCATATTTTCCGTCAAAATGAGGCCAACTTAAGATCATGACGAAGGACAAATTAGCAATTGAAGTTTCCTTGGTCCCATCTGTAACAAATTTTATATATAGCCGTCACTTCAAAATCCCAAACCTCATGTTCATGGTGTTAGCAATAGGGGCCATTTGGGCCCAGCCCTGTCAGGCCCTGGCCAATTGGGCCATCAGGGCCAGGGCCCCTAGCCGTTGGGGGCCCATGCCTCCAATGGCTAGTTGGATAGCCGTTGGAGCCTCTTTAATCCTTTCTCTCTCACTCACTCTCTCTTCTTCCTCTCTATAAATATCTCTTCTAATCCATTGTAAACTTCAAGCCTTTTGTGGCTAATTAATAAAGATTATTTATTTAAGTTTGCTTTGTGTTTATTATCCTTTTGGTGTGCACTTGTTGCTCTCGGCTTCGTGATAATTACATTGCGGTAATATTCATTCATCGATCTTCCGCAACTATATTAGAGCGTGATCTTCATTTCATGGTATCAGAGCCATTTTGCGATCGTGAGAATATTATTCACCACCTCGAGAAGCGTGCCGACCGTATTTTATAAGTTTATCTCTTTAATTTCTTTCTCCTCAAAACATGGATGATAAAGGAGATTCAACTTTCGTCTAACACCCTCGAACTATAAGATATGGGCCCAATCTATGAAAAATTATTTATATTTCAAAATATTATGAGGCTATTCGAAGGTAGAACCCTCTATCAATGCCACACTTAAGCAAAAAGGAGAATATGAAGGAGGTCATAGAATAATCCTATGGGTGCTCATGAATAATGTAAATGAGTTTGAAAGGGTAAGATCATCTCTTATTCATAGAAAACCTTTTCCTACAAAAGAAGAGATTCTTACCGATCTTCAAATGGCGAAAACAAGAATGAATGAATCAAGACTTCAAAGAGACACCGCTTTCGCCGTATCAAAACCTAGAGCAAATATGAAGGCTTACCGACCTCCTCATTTCAAAAGTGAAGAAGGAAAAAAAGACATTGTTTGTCACCATTGTAGAAAGACCGAATATATAAGGCCAAATTGCCTAAAGTTGAAAAGAAAGGTAGCATTGCTAAACTGATGTTTTTGAGATTCGTAGATATGTCAGAGGAGAGGCACACTCGAGGATTCTCTAAGATAAGGTTGTAGTCCAAACCTTGAGGCATAACAAATGCATTGTCCAGCTGATAGTGCAACAGGAAAGGACTAATGGTGCAACACCAGGCTTCGAAATGGTTGGATGCCTAAAAGCAACTAGAAGATGAACAAGCATCATCCTCTATCGTTGCACTCGAAGAAAAGATAAAAAGGCTTAAGGTCAAATGAAAGACAAAGCAAAAATAGGTGCAGTTTGTTCTTCTTCAACTAACCAAGTTAAAGGTATGATTTCTTGGATTATTAATTCTGGTGCCTCATTTCATATGACTTGTAATGAAAATATTTTAAAATCATGTATTCAAAAACCCTTATCATGTGTTTATACTGTGGATGTGATATAATTAAATGTTGATAAAATTGGTGACTTGCAAAACAAAAATTTTGAAGTTTCCACAATTAGTGTTGTTATAAAACTAAATTTGAACTTACTTTATGTATCCCAAATTTCAGATAAAAATTGTGTTATAACTTTTTCATCCACAGGATATATTATAAAGGGTCGCCTCTCGAAGAAGGTGATTGGTCGTGGCCATAGAGAGGGCGGACTTTATATTATAGACTATTTGTATAGTATATGATATGTTAATGTTTTGACAAATGATGCTCTTTTATGGCACAAGAGACTATTACATCTTAATTCTCAAAAATTGTATCAATGTCCTCTTAGAATGAAATCTAAGGAATCTTTTTCTTGCAAAGATTGTGTTCTCGATAAAATAAACATCTTACATTTTCAAACAAAACACATGTTACAACAAGACCCTTCGAAATAATTCATTCGGATGTATGGGTCCGCAACTGCTTTGTCTAAAAGAGGCATTTCCTATTATGTCATTTTTGTATATGACTTTACTAGGTATACATCAGTATATCTTTTATAATTTTATAAAAAATCAATTTGATTTTGAAATCAAGATTTTTAGATCTGATTCAGAAGGAGAGTTTATGTCAAAGGATTTTAAAAACCATCTTAATACGTTTGGAATTATACATCAAAGACTCCTCAACAAAATGGTATTTTCGAACGTAAGTATAAACATATTTTGGAAACTACAAGAACTTTGCTTTTATCAAGTGGTGTTCCTAAAAGTTTTTGGGCAGAAGCTATTACGACTGCAGTCTATTTAATTAATCGGATACCCTCTTTGGTTTTACAAAATGTATCTCCAATAAAAAAACTCTTTAAAGTTTCTCACAACTATTCTATATTGCGTGTTTTTGGATGTAAATGCTTTGTTTATACTGACAAAGACGATAAACTATCATCTCGGGCCATATAATGTGTTTTTCTAGGATATGGAATAACCAAAAAGGGATATAGGTGTTATGATTGTAAAAATGATAAGCTTAATATATCTCGAGATGTTAGATTTTTTGAAAATGAATATGTTTTTAAAAGCATGGATGATGATAGCTCTATTAATGACTCCTACTCCTTGAATGATATTTTAGGTGAAGAGGTAATTCATGAAGAAAATGAGCTTGATGAACCTATGATTACCAGACATTCTATTACACCCTTTGATCAACATTACAATAGGAGATCTATGCCTATTCCTAGAAGGTCAAATCGTGATTTTAGACCTCCTGAAAGATTTGTCTCATATGATAGTTTTTCACCAAGACATAGAGCTTTAGTAACAAATATTTCATCTATAAAGGAACCTAGAACCTTTAAAGAAGCTCAATTATCACAAGAATGGACTAATGCAATGAATGAAGAGTTGGATGCTTTATTTAGAGTCCAAACTTGGGATATAGTCTCTAGACCATCAAACAAAAAGACTATAGGATGTAGGTGGGTTTATAAAATCAAGACGAATGGTGATGGCTCATTAGATCGTTATAAAGCTAGATTGGTTGCCAAGGGTTATTCTCAAGAATATGGAATTGATTATGAAGAAACCTTTGCTCCTATAGCTAGAATGAAAACTGTTAGAACACTTATAGCTGCATGTGCCATTCATCATTGAAATATTTATTAGTTAGATGTTAAAAATGCTTTTTTGAATGGTTGGTTGAAGGAAGAAGTATATATGGAGCCTCCTCCGGGTCTCAATCTTCCTAGAAACCAAGTCTTAAAGCTCAAAAGAGCCTTATATGGTCTCAAACAAGCTCCCAAGGCTTGGTTTGATAGAATGACTGAATTCATGACATTGCATGGCTTTACTATCTGTTATACTGACACAACCCTGTTTATAAGAAAATCCTCTACAGGTATTGTTATCCTTTTGCTCTACGTCGATGATATGATTATTACAGGTAGTGATGACACATGTATCCAACAAATCAAGCAAGAACTTGGTAATGTGTTTGAAATGAAGGATCTTGGTCAACTTTCCTATTTTCTTGGCATTGAGGTAACCCGTGATGATAGAGGTTTCTTTTTATCACAAACTAAGTTTACTAATGATGTTATTCTTAGATCAGGTATTACAGATGGCAAAGTTGTTGAGATACCAGAGGTAATCAACCAAAAGATGCGTCTAGTTGATGATGAACTTTTGAGTGATCCCATACCTGATAGACAGATGGTTGGAGCACTCACCTATCTTACCATAACACGGCCTGATATTGCTCATGATATTCGACAAACCTCAACTAAGGGAGTATTTCTATCATCTTCCTCGTTATCTCAGTTGCTCACATATATTAATGCTGATTGGGGTGGTGATGTGAATGACAGGCACTCTACTACCAGCTACTGCATATTTCTTAGTCACCCACTCATCTCATGGAGATGAAAGAAACAACAAAAGGTGTCTCTTTCGTCCACCGAAGTTGAGTACCGTGTAATGGCCAACACTACTAAAGAACTAACTTAGCTGCGACGACTACAGGACTTAGGCATACAATTGAAAGCTCTTCCAATCATGTTCTGCGACAACAAAAGTGCTATGTATATAGCCAATAATAATACCTTTCATGAGCATGCAACGCACATAGAGATGGACTGTCACTATGTTCATCAAGAGCATCTCCAAGGCAATTTAATATTACAGTTTGTAAAATTAGAATATCAGCTTGCAGATGTGTTCACCAAGTCATTACCTGTTCCTCAATTTCAATCTTTAATTGGCAAACTTCAGGTCATGGAGCTGTCAGTTTTATGGGGCGTGTTAGAAATAGGGGCCATTTGGGCCCGACCCTGGCCAACTGGGCCCCTAGGGCCACTAGCCGTTAGGGGCCCATGCCTCCAACGGCTAGTTGGATAGCCGTTGGAGGGGCTGGCCCAGCCCCCTCTTTAATCCTTTCTCTCTCACTCACTCTCTAATCCATTGTAAACTTCAAGCCTTTTGTGGCTAATTAATAAAGATTATTTATTTAAGTTTGCTTTGTGTTCATTATCCTTTTGGTGTGCGCTTGTTGCTCTCGGCTATAGCCTTTTCTAAGGCTTCGTGATAATTATATTGTGGTGATATTCATTCATTGATCTTCTGCAACTATATTGGAGCGTCGTCTCGTCTTTATTTCACATGGATCGTCCTACTTTCCAAAAGGCCTTCTTGTTCTTTCAGATAAACAATCTGTAACTACCGAGGTTCCTCCCAATTTAGATATAAGCACAAGAGACAATAAGTCCGATCAAGGTTAAATGAACTGAATTTAACTTGTAAAAATAAGCAAGGGAACCATTTACTTAATTCATTAGGCAGCAGAAGGTTAGGCTTACGTTTATCAGTAGAAATAAGCAGGGGAACCAATCCACTCTTAACAACTTTATGGTTTGTGTAAGCTAATCCTCACTATGAAGGCCCTCTCTAGTCTCTTCCTCTATAAAGAGATCTTCCACCGTATAAATTTGGTCGCTCAAAAATTATCATGCCCATGAGTTGTGGAAACCATAGTTTCCTTTCCTTCTTTCTTTCTTTCTTCCTTTTATGGAGAGGGAAGATGGAGTTAGGCGGACCCTACCAGATGCATACTCAGGTATTGAGACATTTGTCAGAGAGCCAAGCCGCTAGCTGGTGAGCTATGCCTCTTTTGGGCCATTCTTCCATAACATATGGTACACTTCTTTTCAATTTTTAAGATTTTATAAGATCTTCACTATGTGAAAACAATAGCACGATCCACCGTGTAAAGCTTGAGCAAAAGTAAGTCACATCAAAATCATCCTATTAATATGCTACCATCCCTTATCTTTCTGCACTTTTCTAAAATTATCTTTTCTTATCACCTGAAGTTGCAATCAGTAAGAGCAAAGTTATCAGGTAGAAGTTATATGTCATGAAATGCATATTCATTTGAGAATAGCAAGCAGATCATTTACAATGTTTGCTAAGTCTTCAAACTCCTTCCGAATTCGATTGTCTGATGTTCCACCAAGCAAAACCATTTGTCCCCCCTGCAGAACAAAATCAAACCCAAACCAATGAAGTCAAACAATTTCACAAAGATCTTGCCACTTTTCATAACAATATTATGGCAGAGTTTGAAATTCGCGTTTTGATTTGGTATGGGTGACTTTCAAACCAATTAAAGGAAGACACTGTGCTCTATAATGTGAACTACAAATATGGCTCCAAGGCGCATGGATGTTTTTAAAATTATCTGGTTGGGCCTATAATAATTTCTTGCAGACTACGGATACTCTAAGCAGCTCCAAATATGGCAATAATTTTCATGCATAGAATTAATCATCCTGAAGGTTATTGGCAGCTTTAAGGTGCATTCTGGTTCTCCATAATGTCCCAAGGTACATATAAAATGCGTTTGCATATGATTGAAGTTTAAGAAGTTAAGTCCATGTTTGTGCTCTAAATATTTACTGAAAATTCTCAACCTTGCAGGGTGCAAAATGCTTTTTTATATTGATTATGTTTATCATTTTTAATCCCTACTTTTCTTGATATATTTGAGGATAAAATAATAATATCTTTCATATAAGAAAGACCTAAGATTGAAGAAAGTCGCCAATCCATGTGAAGGAGTACAGAAGACCATCCTGAACAAGTGACAAGAACCAGCTTATTCAGCGCTAACAAATATCAGACAATTCAACCAGAAGGGTTAGCACGGGAAACATGAAGTTATATGAACAGAAAACCCAAAATAATTTACAGTAAATTTATTATGACCATTTTGTGCATCATAACTATCAAATTCTTCACTCTGCATAACTGCACCAAATTTCAAATCCGCATCAGAGGAGAAAGCTAAGAAGTAAAACATTTTTGAATATCCAACAGCCTCTTCTCTTGCTTTGACACTCACAGAGGCCATTGTAGCTAGGAGCACTTGGAAATGTCTTTCTGGAGCTTCTTTAAGTGTACAAAGAAGTAACTTTTGTCTATACAAATCTAATACTTTGCCAGCTCACATGAATTAGGTCTCACATCATGGAAATGTTAGAATCCAATCAATATTCTTTCAAGTTGACTAGAAATGTCAAACAGCAACTGGTCTTCACAGACGCAGCTACCGTATGCACTTGAAGCAGCTTGGCACTTGAACAAATATCAGATTCAATACACAAAGGCTAAGACCAGCCTATACAGAGGAATAATTCTTCATTAACATGCCAAAAGGGCATATGCGAGACACATTAATACCTGTCCTTATAAAAGGCAGCATACAACAGAAGAAAGGCCATCACAATGGAGCAACGACTGCAATAGCTAGTTGTCTAGCCGTTACACCTAGTGGGGACCCATGTGCTGGCAGAAAAGTACAACAAAAAAATAAAAAGGAAAATTGAATAAATTACAGCCCTAAATAAACAATAAGAAAATAAAAAGTATATTTATGCCCCTAATGTACAATCAGATGATACTTAAACAGGAAAACAAAAACTACTACAAGCAAGCCTTTTCCCATGCTAAACGGGGTTGGCTAAATAACCTTCAACAAAATTTAACTGATTGAGATTTGGGACAAGCTCACCTACAATATTTGACCAGGAAAAGAATCCACAAAGGCACAAACTGTTAGGTTCACGACAAAAGGAAGCTATACATCAGATGACATTACATATTCAGCTAAAGAAAGAAACAATGCACTTTTTGCTTGATGAGAAAATGAGGATTGATATCTGATTCTGAGGATCAGAGATACAAATACTTCTAGCTTTCATCATAAAGTCAAAGAAGTACAAGAAAAATGAAATTGCAAATGAAATAAATACATGTCATACTGAAAATGTGGCAATAGTATCACAATATTTCCTATACATGCAATATTTTGAAACATTTTCCTGCTATTGATGGGAAACCTTAAATTTATGTTACTATAGCACTATTTTCAAGATATCACCAATCTTGGGGTGACTACAGTTTGAATTACCAGCAATCTGAAAATCATGAGTGGGAAAACTGGCCAGAACTAACATGAAGTAATGGTCCTAAGAGCATCAAAGTGAATAAAAAGAAGACTCACAAGTTCTTCAACACGCATTAAGGCATATCTGATCAGATGGAGTCCTTTCTGAGCAACCAGTCGAGTAATACAAACAACTAAAGGAATTCGGTTTGCATCATGACCATTAAATTGCACAACCTCAAGATCTAAACCAAGGCCCTTTTGGATATAGTGCTTGCAGATCTGCTTTCCCTGAGAATATTCTGGTAGTAGGTAACCGAAGAAACAAAACAAATTTCAGGTGTGATTACTAACAAACTGTCTACAACCTGAGGAACTGATAAATTTGCATCAAAAGAGGAGCAATAGAACATTCATTCAGCTAATACCACTTCTCTGTAACAGAGAGACAAGAATGCAGCCAAATTTATCATCGCCAATGTTGAAAGGCCAATAAATGCTTTATGGTAATCAACTGAAACTACACAGAACATGAACATGTGCCCTAATGAAACATGCATGGTGCAGGAAGGCCCAATATACTATAATGAACATAATTAAGATAGGTCAACATGTTCGATCTTGAGCTTTTCATCCACAGAGTTATGTCGAATAAAACAGCAAAAAAAAAGCAGCAGTGATGATCTTGTTAAAAGAAATGTAATTTTTCCTTTCTTTCATGTATTTTTGTTTTTTAATTAAATTATATATTATGACAGGACCCGAAGGCACCAGGCCATTCGGGTCATGTCCATATGGGACTGGCCATGCGGCCGCTGGTGCCAGGCAACAAGGGCCAGCACCAGCCCCAACGGCTACTAGCCGTTGGGGCTGGCTGGACCTCCCCCCACTTCTTCATCTCTTCTCTCATCTCACTCCTCACTTTTCTCTCTTCTATAAATTCACTCTTGTATATTTTCACAACAAGCCTTTTATGACTATTGAATAATATTGATTTCCAAAGTTACCTTCACATGAGCAAAAAAGAAAGACCTTCAGATGATATTTATTGATCTAGAAAAAGCTTATGATAGGGTACCGAGGGAGGTTCTTTGGAGAACTTTGGAAAAAAGAGGTATCCCATTGACATACATTAACCTTATAAGAGACATGTATGATGGTACAAAAACATGTGTGAGGACTCATGAAGGAATGACAAACTTCTTTGAAGTTAATATTAGGTTACATCAAGGATCAACATTAAGACTATACTTATTTATAATGGTGATTGATGAGTTAACAAAACATATTCAAGATGAAGTACCTTGGTGTATGTTATTTGTATATGACATTGTATTAGTGGAGGAGTCTAAGGAAAAAGTTAATAGAAAATTGGAACTATAAAGAGAAACATTAGAAAACAAAGGCCTCTGACTTAGTAGAACAAAGACAAAATATATGACATGTAAGTTTGATCATTTGGTTACCTCAGAAGATATAGAAATTAAAATTGGCATATATTGTATCCCCCAAAAGGAAAGTTTTAAATACCTAGGGTCAATTTTTCAGAGTGATGGAAGAATTGATGGAGATGTTACGCATAGAATTAATGCTGTTTGGTTAAAATAGAGAGGAGCAGCAGGTATTCTTTGTGATAAGAAGATACCATTAAAGTTAAAGGTAAATATTCTAGAGCACCAATTAGGCCTACCATGTTTTATGGTTCTAAGTGTTGGGCAGTTAATCATCAACATGTACAAAAGATGTCTGTGACAGAAATGAAGATGTTGAGATGGATGAGTGGTCATAAAAGAAAAGACCGTATACATAATGAAGTTATTAGAAACAAATTAGGAGTGGCACCAATAGAGGATAAAATAAGAGAATATCGTTTAAGATGGTTTGGACATATAAAAAGAAGATCAAAAGAAGAACCTGTAAGAAGATATGAAAAACTAAATTTGGAAAGTATTAAAAGAGGTAGAGGACGACCACAAAAGTGTTGGAAAGAAACAATAAAGAATGATCTAGCTTATTATGAGTTAACTGCTAACATGGCACACAATAGGGATCTGTGGAAATAAAGAATCCATGTAGCCGACCCCGTCTAGTATGGAAAAAGGCTTAGTTGTTTTAGTTGTTATTGTATTATTAGTACCTTCGTTGCATGCATATAATTATAGTCTTTTTCTAAGGCTTTGTGATCGACGATTTGTGGTGATATTTGTTCACCGATCTTCCACTGCTAAATTGAAGCATCGACTTCATTACATAGCATTAGTCATTCTCGATCGTAGAAATGTTGTTCGTTGCCTCGAGAAGCGTATCGATATTCAAATGGTGGAAACAAGATTAAAATAAAGCTACACTTCAAAAAGATACCACCTTAGCTGCATCTAGACCTGGAGCAAATATGAAAGCATATTGTCCTCATTTCAAAATCGAAGGGTTAAGTGAGGCTAGAAGAGGACATTTGTCACTTTTGTAGATAGGCCGGTCTTAATAAGGCCAAATTATCCTAAATAAAAAAGGTGGCCATGGTAAAGAGCAAGCTTCCTCCTTCATTCTTACTCTTCAAGAGAAAATGAAGATACTCGAAGCCCAAACGAAGGAGAAAACATTGATTGGTGTGGTTTACTCTTCTTCAATAAAAGAAATTCAAGGTATGACCTCTTGGATTCTTGATTTGGGTGTTTCCTTTCATATGACTTGCAATGAAAAAGCCCCTATCATATGTTTATACTGTAGATGGAACAAAATTGAATGTTGATAAAATTGGTGACTTGTAAAACAAAAACTTTCAAGTTTCCAAAATAAGTATTGTTACAAAACTAAATTTAAACTTGTTTTCTATATCTTAGATTTCGAATAATAGTTGTGTTATGATTTTTTTACCCACGGGATGCATTGTACAAGATTGTCTCTCGAAGAAGGTGATTGGTCGTGGCCATAGAAAGGGCAGACTTTATGTTATGGATTACTTGCATAACATAGGATATGTAAATGTTTTATCTAATGATGCACTTTTGTGGCACAAAATATTAGGACATCTTATTGTTCAAAAATTATACCAATGCCCTCTTCGAATAAAGACTATTGAAATTTTTTCTTACAAAGATTGTGTCCTTGGCAAAATGCAGCATCTCTTTTTCAAACAAAACACATATTACCATGAGACACTTTGAAATTGTTCATTTGGATGTACGAAAAACTACACCCGTTTGGTCTAAATGGAGAATTTCTTACTATGTTATATTCATAGATGATTTCACTAGGTATACGTGGGTATAACTTTTAAAAGCAAAATCCGATGTCTTTCAAAATTTTGTTATTTTTTATAATGTTGAGAAGAACCAATTTGATTATCAAAATCAAGATTTTCAGAATTGACTTAGGAAGGGAGTTCATGTCTAAAGAATTTAAAAACTATCTTTCACAAATTCATAACTGTTCACCAAACTTCTTGCACTAAGACTCCCCTACAAAAATGATATTTAAGAACGTAAACATCGTCATATTTTGGAAAACCGAAGAACCATGCTTTTATCTAGTGGTGTTCCTAAGAATTTTTGGGTAGAAGCATTATAACTACTATTTATTTAATTAATCGAATGCCTTCTTTGGTTTTACAAAGCTTATCTCCTGGAGAAAAGTTTTTTAAAATTCCTCCAAACTATTTTAGAACTAAGACTAAGATTTTCGAATGTAAATATTTTATTTATACTGACAAAGATGATAAACTATCTTCTCGTGCCATAAAATGTATATTTTAAGGGTATGAAATAAATAAAAAGGATATAGGTGTTATAATTATAAAAACAACAAGCTCTATATATTGAGAGATGTCAAATTCTTCGAAAATGAATATGTTTTTAAAGGTATGGATGATGCTAGTTCTATTGATGATTCTCTTTATTCTTTTGAATGTATTTTTGAATGGTTGGTTAAAAGAAGAGATATATATATGGAACCTCTTGGCCTTGTCATTCCTAAAAACCAAGTATTACAGCTCATAAGGGCTTTGTATGGTATCAAACAAGCTCCTAAGGCTTGGTTTGATAAAATGAGTGAATTCATAACACTGCACGGTTTACTACATGTTATGATGATACATCCTTGTTTATAAGAAAGTCTTCTATAAGTATTGTTATATTTTTGTTCCATGTAGATGATATGATTATTATAGGTAGTGATAATTTTGTGATTTAATGAATCAAGCAGGAACTTGGTAATATGTTTGAGATGAAGGATCTTGGACAACTCTCTTATTTTTTGAGTATTGAGGTAACTCGAGATGTTAGAGGATTTTTTTATCATAAACTAAATTTGCTAATGATATTATTCTTAGATCAAGACTTATATGTAACAAAATTGTTGAGACACCTGAGGTGGTCAACTAGAAAATGTGACCTGTTGATGGAGAGTCGTTAAGTTATCCTACTTACAGATAGATGGTTGGGACACTTGTTTATCTCACAATCACAAGTCCTGATATTGCTCATGTCGTTCACACTGTACGTCAGTTTTAACATTCACCCAGATTTATAAATATGAGTGCAATCATGAGGATTGTTCAATATATTCGACAAACCATACATTTTATGAGCGCACCAAGCATATCGAGATGGAATGTCATTACGTCCATGAAGAGCATCTATAAAGCAATTTGGCACTAAAGTTTGTAAGATCAGAATATCAGCTTACAAATGTCTTCACCAAGTCACTATCAGCTCCACGATTTCAGTTTTTGGTTAACAAACTTTTGGTCATGGTACCATCAGTTTGAGGGGGTGTTAAAGAAATGTAATTTTTCCTTTCTTTTATGTAATTTTGTTTTTTAAATTAATTATATATTACGACAAGACCCGAAGGCACCAAGGCCATTCAGGTCCTATCCATATGGGACTGGCCATGCAGCCGCTGGTGCCAGGCAACAAGGGTTAGCCCCCAACGGCTAATCTGGACCTCCCCCACACTTCTTCTCCTCTCATCTCACTCCTCACTTTTCTCTCTTATATAAATTCACTCTTGTACATTATCATAACAAGCCTTGTGTGGTTATTGAATAATATTGATTTCTGTTACTATTAGTGCCTTTGTTGCACATATGTGATTATAACCTTTTCTAAGGCTTTGTGATTGACGATTTATGGTGATATTTGTTCACAGATATTTCGTTGCTACATTGAAACATCGACTTCATTACATATCTGAACATGTATACCATACAGAAGTATATTTCTGGTAAATGGCCAAATGGTTTGAGCATTTATAAGGGGCTTTTCCCGATCCATGGAGTTCTCAAAAATCCTTAGTGAGAACATAAGAACTCTTAAGCACAAAAGCTCCCTCCTTCCCTTCTCCCCACCCCCAAAATTTTCTTTTCATGATTCTGTGATTTGATGCCTACAGGGAAAGTCTACGTTAATCAATGTAGCACATAATCTGATGCACTCAAGTGTGCAATATTAAACAAAACTGGCAACAATCACGTTGAAGATTTCCTGTAGAATGTTTTTTTGGGGAAAGTCAACCCTTCTGAACTGAAGTGAGTGCAAAAACAACATGATACTTTGGAGAATGATGGCGCTTAATAAAGATGAACCATCACAAAAACACATAATAATGTAACCAAGGGACCAAGCAAAGATGAATGAGACTGCTTTAGAACATTCCTGTCATGTAATGTGAATGATTTGGATAAAGTTTTGCAGTAACTTATCTGGTTATGCAAATAAAAGCATGACAAAATAATGAAATACACGAATCAAACAGAATTGCCTTACGTACAAAACACAATCAGAATAGATCCATTCCAAGCAAGTACAGCACAAGCTATGAAAATTTGGCAAGCTGGTTGAAAATGCATGTACACAAACAGGAATGAAACATGTACATTGATAACCATGTTCTTCAGATACCATGTCTATTCACGGGAAACTAAGACAAATTTTCATTTAGATGAATCTACTTCTGCTCAGCTTTAGCTGGGAGTCACAAACACATGGACATCGACTTCGGTACCATATTAGTTGACTTCCCAAACTTCTGGTGAATAGGACAAATGAACAATGATTTTCACTATTTCATTGCTTAAAATTGATTCTTTTATGTTTTAACATACAAAAAGTATTAAGTTCTTGAAGATTCTTTTGAACAACTAAAAAGTAGAAAAATTGACTGGCATGCACATAAATCTGGTACCATTACCAAAATATGGAGCCCCTTTCGCACGTACATCTGGTATCATTACCAAAAAATGGTTTCCCTTTCACATGGTTTAGGGAAAGCTAACTCCAGCTAACAAGCTTGAGCTTGTAACAAGCCCAACTCAGAGTTCATGGTGAGTCTGAGAAACCTAATGTCAAACAGTCCAAGGCTCCATATGCTTGGACATTTCACTCATTACCGAAAGTATGCATGAAGAACCTTCAATCACAAAACCTTTTCTACCTATTATCACTAAAGTCACCCTAGTTTAGGTTTGAGAATACTTGAAGCCTGCAATTTGAATTACATGAGTGGAGCAAACGATCATGTCTCAATGTGCAAGGGAATCAGCATTCTGATTGTCAAGTAGTTATATGTATTAAAAAATAATTACATTCATTGAGAGTAAACAACTTACAAATATTGGCAGATTGGAGGCATTCCTCCAATCTGCCCCAAAACGCTGAACACGTCCCCCTTTAGAGCTGCCGTCCAGCCACTCTCAATCATGATAACTTAACCCTAATCTACCTACTTATACCCCTTCTAACTTGAATTCCTAAATTACCCCTAATCATTACTAATTACTACTAAATAGACATAACACTTAATAAGACACATAACAACATTACAATAATACGTGTAAGACTTCTAGGTAGCCCATTACATCTAAATAACTTATTACATATGATTTCTAACAATCTTTAACACTCTCCCTCAAGTTAGGTGAAAGATATTTAGAACACCCAACTTGGATAAAGTGTCTTTGAGTTGTCTGCAAGTCGTAGATTTAGTTAAAAAATCAGCTCTCTGTTTTGCTGATAGAACGTACTCCAACTTATTCTTGATTAGATATTTTTTCTCTGATAAAGTGACATGCATTCCCCAAAAGGAAAGTTTTAAATACCTAGGGTCAATTTTTCAAAGTGATGAAAGAATTGATGGAGATGTTACACATAGAATTAATGCTGGTTGGTTAAAATGGAGAGGAGCAGCAGGTATTCTTTGTGATAAGAAGATACCACTAAAATTAAAAGGTAAATATTATAGAGCAGCAATTAGGCCTGCCATGTTTTATGGTTCTGAGTGTTGGGCAGTAAATCATCAACATGTACAAAAGATGTCTGTGACAGAAATGAAGATGTTGAGATGGATGCGTGGTCATATAAGAAAAGACTGTATACATAATGAGGTTATTAGAAACAAATTAGGAGTGGCACCCATAGAGGATAAAATGAGAAACCATCGTTTAAGATGGTTTGAACATATAGAAAGAAAATCAAAAGAAGAACCTGGAAGAAGGTTAGAAAAACTAAATTTGAAAAGTATTAAAAGAGGTAGAGGACGACCACAAAAGTGTTGGAAAGAAACAATAAAGAATGATCTAGCTTACTGGGAGTTAACTGCTAACATGAAACACGATAGGGATCTGTGGAAACAAAGAATCCATGTAGCCGACCCCGTCTAGTATGGGAAAAGGCTTAGTTGTTGTTGTTGGTGGTGGTGAAGTGACAGTCAATCTCTATATGCTTAGTTCTTTCATGATATACACGATTAGAAGCCATCTGAATTACTGCACTGCTGTCACAATATAGTGGTATAGAGTAAATGGAAATAAATCCAAGTTCACTGATTAATGAGGCTATCCATTTTTCTTGAAGCACATGGCTTTAGCTATCGCTCTGTATTATGCTTCTGCAGTAGATCTATCAACAACTGTCTGTTTTTTACTCTTCCAAGATATAAGGTTTCCACCAAGTAAAGTAACATAACCAGTAGTTGATTTGTGATCATCACGAGATCCGACCCAGTCTGCATCAGAATAAAGTTCAATGTGCAAATTAAATGATTTCGAATAAAGTAGACCTATACCAGATGTTGATTTGAGATATCGAAGAATTCTATACACTGCATCCATATGATTCTTGGTTGGAGAATCCATATATTTGCTCACAATATCAACTGCATAAATAATATCTATGCGAGTAATTGTCAAGTATATAAGCTTACCAACTAAAGTCAGATATTTATGAATGTCTATGAACTCTTCACTATCACCACTGAATAATTTCTGATTCACTTTCATAGGAATATCACTTGGTTTACAGTCAAGCATGTTTGTTTCTTGGAGGAAGTCCATGATATGCTTTCTCCGAGTTAGAAAGATACCCTGAGTAAAATATAATACCTCTATGCCCAAGAAATAATAGAGTCGCCCTAAATCTTTGAGATCAAATAGTCTATGAAGGTTCCCTTTTAACTTAGATATTTCTTCAAGATCATCTCCTGTGACAATGATATTATCAACATAAACAGCAAGGATAGACAATTTTGTACCTTTCTTGAAGAAGATCGTATGATCGTTGAGACTTCTTAGGTATCCCAGATTGCATACTGTTTTACTGAATTTCTCGAACCAGGCTCTTGGTGACTGTTTCATACCATAAAGAGCTTTGTTTAGCTTGCACACTGTATTATCTGATGACTTAATATTCATTCCTTAGGTAGTTTCATGTATACTTCTTCATGCAGGTCTCCTTGTAAGAAGGTATTCTTAACATTTAATTGTCATAGGTCCCATTTTAAGTTAGCTACCATACTAAGTAATATTTGTATGGAAGTAAGTTTAGCCATAGGTGCAAACGTTTCAGTGTAGTCAACACCATACGACTGACTATAACCTTTAGCAACTAATCTGACTTTATATCTTTCAATATTTTTATCTGCTTTGTATTTAATAGTGAATACCCACTTGCATCCTACAACATTCTCGTCAGGAGGTAATTGCGTGATGGTCCAAGTTTTGGTTTTCACAAGAGCATTCAATTCTTCCTCAATAGCAGCTTTCCATACGGGACACTTGCTTGTTTCTTCAAAATTTTTAGGAACCTTGTGTTTCTCAACATTCATAACAAAATATTGATACTCCTTAGAGGTATTAGCATAAGAGGTACAACAGAAATAGGATATTGTGCACAAGTACGTTTACCTTTATGAATGGCAATAGGAATCTCTACGTCTTCTCCCACATGCAACTGAGGATCTGAGTCAGGGAAAATATCTTTAGTATTTGGATAAGGAGTTGGTTCTTCTTGGGAGTAAATAATATTCCTTAATCCTCTCTTGTACGTTAAAATTTCTTCTTGCTCATTGGTATTTTTTCTATGATCATCGGCAATATCCTTTGCATCACCAGGAACTAGTGGTAGGACATAAGGAAAAATCTGCTGAGATATAGTGGACTCCCCCTAAGACATATAATAAGGAGTAGATTATGCAAAGGTGACATCTATGGATACATAGCAAGGGGATCATAGCATTTATAACCCTATTGAGAGTTTGAATATCCAAGAAAAATATACTTTATAGACCTAGGATCAAGTTTATCACGATTAGGTAGATGAACATGCACAAAACAGGTACAACTAAAGATATGAGGAACTATATGGAACAATTTTGATTCCTTATTGAGACACTTCATAGGACTCTCACTCTTGAGAACAATACTAGGCATTCGATTGATTAGGTGAACAGCTGTAAGGATAACTTCTCCCCAATAGAATTTTGGAACATTATTTTAGACTAATAGAGTTCTAGCTACCTCTAGAATATGACGATTTTTCCTTTCTGCAATTCCATTTTGTTGAGGAGTATAAGACCAAGAAGTCTGGTGAATAATACCATGAGTTTGTAGATATTCTTCTAATTGCTTGCTAATGTACTCTCTCCCGTTATGAGAACGAAGATTTTTTACAAAAGCATTGAATTGGGTAAGAATGAATTTATGTACAATTGGAAAGATAGAAGAAACTTCAGATTTTGATTTCATTAAGTAAATAATTGTAAGACGAATACAATCAATAATAAAGGAGACAAAGTATTTCTGACCGAACAACGAAGTAACCGGACTAAGACCCCATATATTAGGATGAATGAGCTCAAAAGGCTGAGATCGCCTAGAGTCACTTAAGGGAAAAGTGGCTCTTTGGTGTTTTCCAAGTTGATATACTTCACATTCAAACTGAAGTTTATTGAACTTGACTCTAAGGTGGGGTAGAACATAGTGAAGTTTTGACACAGGTAAATGACCAAAATGATAATGCCAAAGACGAATTTCTGCATCCTGAACTGTTGTTGCTAAAACACTGTAAGAAGTTCCATGTTGAGGATAGTCTTCCATGTTTCTTGGATTCCGTCTGTATGGGGAGTAGAATTCTCAGCAGCATGAGCAGAGTAGTTTTTGTTTCTATAATGATTAGGTTTGCCATGTAATTCTCAACAGTATTCTTTGGAATGCCTTTTTTCCACAATGTGAACATACGAGTTTTTCCTTCTCATCATAATGAAATTTGCCACGTCCTCGACCACGACCTTGATGTCCTCTTCCACGATAGTGTGAATTTTCTCCTCTTTTTTGGAGTGCATGTTGGTCTGTAACAGTAATGTTATTCTTCTCAAGATTTCTACGACCTTCTTCCCTGATTAATAATGAATATACTGTCCCTAGTGAAGGTAGTTCGTCTCTTCCCAATATATTGAGTTTTATTGACTCAAATTCTGAATTTACACCCCAATAAGTCAAATACCTTTTTCTTTTCAATCTCATGAACACTTGATATTAGTATAATATACAAGTTCATCCCATAGTCACTGATAGAATGAGCTACTTGTTTACAGTTTATGATCCTTTCCAAAATCTCATATTCTTTTGCCACATTCTTCTTCCTTGAATAAGCCTCAGATGCTACACACCAGATTTCATAAGCTTATTCAAGAAACATAAATGTTTTTGCTATTGATGGAACCATAGACTGAAGTAACCAAGATGAAATTAGTGCATGATCTCTTCTCCAAATAAGATAATGTGCATCATTTATATCTGGGATCGGTGTTTGACCCATTAGATGAGCCCATCTCACCTTGCTATAATAGCCAATTCCACTGACTTGGACCATTCGAAGAAATTTCTGCCATCTAACTTTGTTGTTGTAATGTGAAAGTTCTCTGCTATTTCATTTGTGACATGTTCAGGTGTCAAGAAAGGGTTTTCAACACCTTTTCCTTTGCTTGCCATTTATATACCACTTCAAATAAAATTACCTTAAGCAATAAATATTTCGTAAATCGATTCTAATATTTATCCCAACAAAAAATCAAATATGATGTAGAAAGTATTATGTTCCACTCTAATCTGAATGGCAAAGTGAACTATATATCACGGCTATATGAGAATCCCAAAGATAATGCCCTAAATAATAATGTCTTCTTCTCTTATAGATAGTATTCCAAAATCGGCTGAATCTGCCCCACTTTATAAACTCTGCTTTGTTTCAGGCATCAATAAAAAAAATCAATCAGATCCACACGATATGAAGGTGATTATTAAAGCTAGGCAACGATGAAGGACATCAATCTGATCAATAAGAAGTGAAGATGAAGAGGGTTGCCGATAGTGCTTAACAACGCAATGTAATATTGAAGTAAGTTTCTGTACCAAACAATACTTGTTCCTCTGCAGATTCTGCTTTTATCCTTGAATAATACGAATCCTTTCCAGATAAAAAACACAGATTTTCGAGCCTTATAGGCTCTGATAAAATATTAAAAAATAATTGCATTCATTGAGAGTAAACAACTTACAAATATTTTCCTCCAATCTGCCCCAAAACGCTAAACACGTCTCCCTCTAGAGCTGCCGTCCAGCCACTCTCAATCATGATAACTTAACCCTAATCTACCTACTTATACCCCTTTTAACTTGAATTCCTAAACTATTCCTAATCATTACTAATTACTACTAAATAGACATAACACTTAATAAGACACATAATGACATTACAATAATACGTGTAAGACTTCTAGGTGGCCCATTACATCTAAATAACTTATAACATATGATTTCTACCAATCTTTAACAATATGTCCTTCCCAGAGCTTATGTGTCTCCACCAAGGAGAGGAAAGAGGTTAGAGAGTGCAAAAAGGTAATATGTTAGAGAACCTGATATTTGAGGATAGAAAACAATATCCTTGAAAATGGAACAATTGTTTTGATATGGCTCATATACAACACTTCCTACTAGTTCCATACTTTGTAGCTTTTGTACAATCTTAGCTTTATTCACAATTATTCTCATATACATGTCGACAAATTAATATTAAAATTTCGTTTTAAATAAAGTTGACATGATTTTGAAATGCTTAAAGAAAAGACCAAAAGTATATAATGGTTAAGATATTCCACCAAATCTTCTTGCACATTTACATTTATCCAAAAATTCCTGCACAGTTATGTGGAGATTTTAGCTGCAAATGTTACCAGAGAAATTGGCTGGTAAATAAGCATCTGTAGAAGGGTTCCATAGAGCAGTATCAATGCCATTTAAAATACCAAAGTACCTAAGTGTAGAAATAAACATAGTCATTGAAGGAAAACAAGAAATCTGGAAACATATGAAAGAAAATAAGACAAGGAACGAAAACTATTAGAAGCAGACTTCAAGTGCTACAACAAAATTTACATATGTTGGCAGAACATTTTCCACAGAATACTTCATGTGATTGTACCATCAAAATTTACCAGCACGAAAATTAACCGTAAAATCTGATGCCAAGAATGCAAGGAGATATCTTCAGAGGAAGGATATGTCGATAATGCTGCACTTTTAAAATTACATAATTCACGTGTGAGCCCTATGATCAAAGTACCATTTAAGGCTGCAAATTATTCAGCTAAATAGAAGTGCATACACGCTGATCCAAAAAACATTTCAATGCAAGCCATGTCATCAGTTCCTAATGCAAAATTAGACCTCACCTAGTCCAGACTGTGATTTCTGAAGTAAAACCTACTAATAGTGAGTCACGTTTCAAGAATACAAACTTCTAGCAGCCTGTCCTATTGAATTGGATTAATCTAAATGGTCAATTCATCAGTTTTAACTGATTAGCAAAACAAAAAAAATTAATCAATGTACACAATTATGTGAAAGAAAGAAATGGCAACATGGTAAAGTATTGAAAATGAAAAAAGAAACCAAAAGTGTAGAGAATAGATATCTCAATCATCAGCCAATTCCTTGAAATCTCTAGCTTTTTCTTTATGGAAAACCAAGTGTTCATTTATAAATTACAAGATGAGAAAGGCAGCAAATCCTCGACCCCCTTAATTAGACAGGAAAGGCATTACTGTTTCCTACCAAACAATGATAAGTGCAGAGAATCCACAATACTTGAAATGGCGAGCTTAATGATGATTGTAGAGAATTCATCAGCAGAATTTCTTTAAAAACTGCCCAACTTAATGATGGAAAGACAGATCAGCATCATATTTGACATATTGAAACATAATAACAGGACTCGAAGACTCTGGTCCAGAACACTGTTCAGTTGCTTCTATGTCAACCACAACATAAATTGTTGAGATTAATCTTTCTTTATTAGAAAAAGAAGATTCAAACACATGTAGGGAATCCCATTGAAGACGACAACTCAAGGAGCAGCCACCACTTTATTTTTTGATCTCTCTTAGGGTTTCTAATCTAGTTCCAGAAATTATATATAAGATTTTATAACTTGAAAGACTAATATACCCTCCTACTAATACATAATTAAAAGTATCAGCTAAAAACAAACATAGAAATATATCTACTTAAATATGTATCCTCAACACTCCCCCTTAAGTTGGAAGGAAGATAATGATGATGACTTGCAACTTGTTGAGTGTATGCACTAACCCACTTCGATTTACAGTCTTGATGCACTAGATCTAGCAATTACAACTTGTTTATTGCTCTTCCACAAAACAATATTGCCCATAATAAGTATAATACACCTAGTGGTCGACTTTCTAACATCTAGGGATCCAACTTAATCAACATGGAAGAAATCCTCAATATTGAGATGGTCCTTATTAGTATATAAAATGTCATAGCTAGGAGTGGACTTGTGATATCGTAATATATGAAAAATAACATCTATATAGGCTTTCGATGGAGAATGCATAAATCGGCTTACTATTTCCATTGCATATGCAATGTATGATGGATAATAGTAAGATAGATTAACTTTCTCACTAATCTTTTGTATATACCCACGTCTTCATAAAGTTCTATCACCAAGATACAATTTTTTATGGTTTCCATTAGAACATCACTCTTTTTGCATTCTGTCGTGTTTGTATCCTAAAATAAGTTCATAGTATCTTTCCCTTGGGTCAAGAAAACACCTTTACTGGAATACAAGACTTCAATTCTCAAAACATAGTACAATAGGCCCAAATCTTTTAGATTAAAAAGCTCATGGAGCTTTGTCTTGATACTGATAATCTCTTCAATATCATCTCCTATGACAATAATATCATCTACAAAAACAATCAAAATAAATATTTTTTTCCTCCTTTTGATGAATAAAGTATGGTAATTCACGCTTCTTTGGGATCCCAATGCTTCTTTGGTCTTCCACCGTTGATTACACCTTCACTAAATTTTTCAAACCAAGCACTTTAAGATTGCTAAGTCTATATAAAGATTTATTCAGCTTCCATACCTTATCTTTTAGTCCCTTATCTTAAATCTTGAAAATAAATCCATATAAACTTTTTCATTAAGACTCTCTTGTAGAAATGTATTTTTCACATTCAACTGCCACATATCTCATCCATTATGCATAGCTAGGATTATGATAGCCCTTATAGTTGTGAGTTTTGTAACTGGAGCAAAAGTTGACTGACTAATATTCTTTGGCTACTAGTCTTGCCTTGTAACATTCAAGACTTCCATTAGCTTTGAATTTAACTATGTATACCCACTTACAACCCATTGGTTTTCTGCTTAGAAGCAAATCAATGATCATCCAAGTATTATTCTTCTCACTTTGGATGGCCTACTTTTATTGAGGAGATTGGTTAGCTTTCTCTGTATTTTTAGGTATAGGATATAGTTCAGCATTCATAACAAACTTATGATAGTTTCTTGAAGTATTTTGGTAAGAAACATAATGAGAAATAGGATAAAGAGTATAAGACCTCTTACCTTTTCGAATAGTGATGGGAAGGTTAGATTCAAGAGTTGTGGGAGGTAACTGATCTAAATTTGAGACGTCGTTGGTCACACTTACTTGAGCATGGGGCATCACTGCTTTCCCTTCTCCATGAACGTAAGTCTGAATTTTCTTAGGAGCAGCATAAGTCTCTTCATTTTCCATGAGATCAAATTCCACATTGGTGGGACTTACAAAAAGGAAATGAGTGAATTCTATTACAGTACTAGAGGACTCTCTCTCGAAAGAATAATAAGGAGTTGATTTAAAGAAGGTAACATCCAAGAAAACATGTCTTTCAACGCACTGGATCATAGCATTTATACCCCTTTTGAGAAAAGGAGTATCTAATATAATTTCATCCACGACTAAGGTTCTAGCGACTTCAAGGATATACCTTTCTTTTTTTTGCTACACCAATTTGATGTGGAGCATTAGAACAAGGAGTTTGGTGCATGATCCCATGTTTACGAAGCAAGATTGTAAAAACTTCATCCTTAGATTTCATTAAATGGTGAATCAAATACAATCATTAACGAAAGAAACAAAGTACCTATGACCACTTAAAGAAGTAACTGGACAAGGATCCCAAACATCGACATAAACCAATTCGAAAGGTTGTAACTTTCGAGACTCACTACAAGGAAAGGAAACACATTGATGTTTTGCTCTCTAAGAAACATCACAATCAAGAACTACACTACTAGACTTAAGAGAAATATGGGAAACCACACTCCTAATGTTTGATACTGGTAAATGCCCCAAGCGATCATGCCATAATCAAATTTCTACTTTTATAGTAATTGTGGTTGAAAGAATACGAGGAGTAAATGTTGCTCGAAAATGTGCGTAGAGTAGCGGAAGATCGAATATCACACACATAAGAAGAACGATGAGAAAATATGGAGATAGTGTTGAAGAATATGAATATTTGTTGTTTTTAGTGTCAATTTTAGTATTTTTGATGTTTTACGTATTATTGTAATTGCTTGTAGTACTAAGACTATTTTGGTTATTTTGTGTTTAACAACCCATTATATAAATGATAGACTTCTTTTATTAGGATTAAGAGACTCAGATTAAGAAAGAGAGAGAAGGGGGTGACCTCTCTACATTTTCTTTTCACTTGTTCTCTTGTGTTTGTGATATTCAATCTCTACTGTGCTATCACATTTTTCAATATGATATCAGAACCATTCAATTGATGGGAGCAACGGGTAGTGGGTGATGACCTGCGCGCTTTAGAGAGAAAGAGATTGAGAGGCGATCGTGATAATCAGCCTCCGAAAAGGGAACACCCATTTGCCACCAAAGGTTAACCGTGTTCTGTATGTCCGCTAGATGGCAGAGATCTGTTACGAGATAGTGAGTGATGGAGAAGTGGCACCCGAGCACATACAGAGTTCTAGAGCCATGAGGAGGAGGCAATTTGATATCCACCACTTCAAATTCCTGGCCGATGTAGCCGTGACTCTATCGGAGGTGGCTGGGAAATGGCAAAAAACTATGGCCTAACAATAGGGTTCAGTTAATTCCTGCCATGATGCAGATGCACAAAGAGGTAAAGGATGTTCGTGCCTCCTCCGAGGACAAGAAGAAGGGAAAGCTAGTTCAGAGCTTAATGTAGATGGTGATGGTTGCATCACAATGGAAGAGTTTGGTGAGCTCAACCGTGTTGCAGCCGAGCTAGATTCATGGTTTGATTGTGAAGAATGGGTATGAGCATGATGGTCTTCTAATGACCACGTTGATGGATTTGTATGGGAGGTGTGGGCTTGGAGATGACACTCACCGAGTATTTGATGAGATGTCGAGTAGAGATGTTGTTTCATGGACCGTCTTGATCTCTTGTTTCATAAACAACAAGCGAACACGCGATGCATTGGATCTTTTTAATAAGATGAGGGACTTGGATGATGGATCACAGCTGCATGAAGATATTACGTGCTTGCTTACTCTGTCAGCATGAAGTAGTTTGGGAGTGTTGGATGTTGGTGAGATAGTGTGGATCTACGTTGTGGAATGTGGATTCGGTAATGCATTGAACAATAGGAATTGTTTGATTGACATGTATGCAAAATGCAGGTGTTTGGATAAGGCCTTTGAAGTGTTTGATGAAATGCACGAGAGAAATGTTACTTGGTCGACTATGTTTTCCGCTTTTGCAATGCATGAGCAGGGAAGGCTTGCTCTTGATGCATTTCATGCAATGGGCAGAGCAGGAATTCAGCCAGATGAACAGACATTTACAGGTGTCTTGTCTGCCAGTAGTCATGCTGGATTGGTGGAAGAAGGTCAGTTGGAAGATGCCTATGACATGGTTTTATCCATGGGTACTGAACCTGATCCAACAATTTGGCGGACCTTCTTGGCTGCTTGCAGGATCCATCGAAGCGCCCGCCTTGGTGAGTGCATTATTGCTCATTTGGTTGATATAAAGGCCCAACAAGCAGGCGACTATGTTCTGCTGTCAAATATTTATGCTGCAGATGGTAATTGGGATGGCGTAGCTAGGTTGAGGACGATGATGAAGGATGAAGGGATCAAGATGGCACCAGGTTACAACATTGTTGAGTTGGATGGCAAAATTCATGAGTTTGTGGTTGATGATGATTCACACCCTCATACTAAGGAGATCTATGAATGTTAGAGGAGATAAAAAGGTAGTTAAAAGCTACAGGTTATGTAGCGAATATGGAATTTGATCTGCATGATTTAGATGTGGAAACAAAGGAGAATGTTCTCTCGTTTCACAGTGAGAAATTGGCCATTGCTTTTGCAATCCTCAGGACCCATCCTGGTCTGACAATAAGAACCATCAAGAACCTCTGCATGTGTGTCGATTGCCACTCTTTTGCAAAGGTCCTTTCTGAGGTCTATAACACAGAGATAATAGTTCGAGATCGCACACGCTTCCACCACTGCAGACAAGGGTTATACACTTATGGTGATTACTGGTAATAGCGATATACATCTCCTAAGATTTAAGTTGATGCAGCCCAATTAGTTTGACATGAAAGAAGTATAGTGAAGAAACTTCTTGCTATTTTTTTATGAGGTAAATATTGCAATAATGAGGACTGTTGAAATATACTTTGCAGCCATGAGGTTGCTAGAATTAGCAGCCAAAGAAGCGGCTGAAAATGACCAATAAGACTGAGTTGAAGATATTACAGCCAAAGAAGATGCTGAAAATGTTGCAGCTAAGAAGCTACTGAAAATGTTCAATTAGAAAGGTTGAGTTGAAGACAATGCAACTAAAGAACTTCCTGGAAATTTTTGTTGCAGCAAAGAAGCTGCTGAAAATAATCAACCATGAAGGTTGAGTTGAAATTGTTGCAGCCAAGAAGCTACTGAAGATTGGTGAAGCAGTGAAGCTCTTGAAGAACAATAATGAAGGTTGATGAAGAATGTTGCAGCCAGAAAGGTTGCTGAAAAGAAGACAATCAAGGGGTTGAAAAATCAGAAAAAAATAAAGAAAGAATCGGTTTTTTTGCAAGTTTGGAGTTTAAAGTATCTCACTCCCAACTTGAGGGGGCGTTTGAAGAATATAAATATTTGTTGTTTTTAGTGTCAATTTTAGTATTTTTGATGTTTTAAGTATTATTGTAATTGACCATAGTACTAAGGGTATTTTGGTCATTTTGTGTTAACAACCCATTATATAAGAACTAGACTTCTTGTATTAGGGTTAAGATACTTAGATTAAGAAAGAGAGAGGGGATACTCCACTGGAGAGCTTTCTCCTTCTTTGATCTCCACATTTTCTCTTCACTTGTTTTCTTGTGTTTGTGATATTCGATCTCTACTACGCTATCACGTTTTCCAACAGATAGGAGGAGGAAGCAAGCCCTCTAATGAAGGTCACCCCACTCTTTCTTAATTTCAGTCTCTTAATCTTAATACATCAGATTTAACCCTTATATAATAGGTTGTTTGACACAAAATGACCAAAATGCCCTTAGAACTATGGGCAATTATAATAATACCCAAATATCAGAAATTACAAAACTAACACTAATGACAATAGATATTCACATTCTTCAACACCCCCTCAAGTTGGGAGTGAGATACTTCGAACTCCTAACTTAAAAAAAAAACTACTGATTTCCACTTTCACCAATGATCTATCTGAGGCTTCTTTAAATAAACTTCAACAATTAAGATCATACTTAGGTAGTGCATGATCCTTATATGGGTGTTGCCATTCCTTCTTCTTTCTTCTCAATAACATGACTAGGCAGCAACACTTTAAAAATCATTTTTTTTCTCTTGAGAAAATTGATACTATCTCCACCATACACACTTCAAACGACTTTTTCTATGCCTCTTCACATAGTGATTGCTGCAGGTGTATTGACTGGGTGCCCTCTCTCTACCACTAAAATAGCATAATACACACTCCTGCTCGTACTAGTTGGTCCACTTCACATGGTGACTAAACTGCTTTTTTCAGCCCTCCTAGCTTCACTTTAGCAACTCAAGGTATTAATGTTCATGCTTCCTGGTGATACTGTCACATTATATAAGAAATGCATGTCTCTTCTCTAATTTGATTTTCAGCATATGTGGACAAAAAATGATTTTTTGCATTCTATCTTTCTTTCTATATGCATTATGTTGTTTTTTCAATGAAGACAATCATCACGTACTACTTCATATCTTTTGTAATATTTTTTTGAATTTTCAGCCCTCTGGAGCATTTCATCAAACAGTTGATGTACTGGTAAACATCTCCCTTGAGTATTTCATCAAACACTTGATGTGCAGGTTAATCATCTCTTCTTGAGCATCTCATTGAACACTTGACGTGAAGGTAAACATGTCTCTTGAATATTTCATCAAACACTTACTGCGCATTATCCAACAACCCAAAAACACCACAAATATATACCAACAACTAGATTGAAAAACTCTGTTGGACTAAACACAAAAAATTCTTTGCATGAGAATGTGTTCGAAAGAAGGCAGGGCCATGCAAGCAAGTGTAAAACAGAGGATAGAAAAGCAACCTAGCTAGTGATGCTCCAACTGTGATCTCTGTATTGATTGCAACCATCGTAATTCGCTAGTACTAAAGTGGCTTATAAGTGGGTCATTTCCTTTCTCTGTCCTTGAGGATGACAGGTTCACCGATGCCCTTAAGTTCTTGAATTCACTCACGATAGTAGTCTGAATGCTGATTTTGCCTGCCGCTTGCTGAAGGAGTACTTGACATTCTAAAGGTGCCATTCACCCATATTCAGTGTGCTGCTCAGACGCTTAACCTCATCATAGAGGACGAACTGCGATCTCTGTGTTCTGGATCACATAGGCTGCCATTAAAGACTTCCCAACCTGATCGTATACATTGTACGCTGCAATGAGGATGATCAAGTATCGGTCCATTTAATTCTCCCTACGATATACCCTATAATGATTGTTGTGAAAGAAACGACATCCCTTTGTGGCATTTCCTCAAACACCTTTCGAGCATTATTGATCTGACCCTTTTTTTTTCCACAAAACTTACTTGCAGCCACTACTCCATCGATCGAATGCTCTAATACCATATTGAAAAATATGGGTAGCGTAACGGAAGATCGAATATCACACAATAAAAACGACAAAGAGAAAATATGGGAACTGGAGGAGGGGGTTGACCCTCTAATGGAGGCTGCCACCCTTTTCTTTCTCTCTTTTTAAATTTCAATCTCTTAACCCTAATACGTCATATTCAACCCTTATATAATGGTTTGCTAGACACAAAATAACCAAAATATCTTTAGTACTATAGACAATTACAATAATACTCAAATATCATAAATTATAAAACTAATACTAAAAACATATATTCATATTCTTCAACAAATGTCACCATAGGATCTTTAAGAATGTAAAACCCTCTTTTTAAGTTATCATTACCAAAGATCCTCCCAATCTTCATATCCTAAAAGATATGATCAGAAGGAAAAAAATGACTAAGCAATTTAGATGTTTGGTGAGGGAGCTTACATATAATAAGTTAATAGGAAAACTTGGAACATAGCAGAACGGAGCGTAAGTGAAATAAAGAAGTTTTTACACTTCTCTTTTTCATCATGAATGTCTTAGAGCCATCAACAAATCTAATAGCCTCTTTGTTACAAAGAAGCTTGTAATTAAAAATAATTTTTGCCTCTAACCATATGATTAATTGCAGCAAAATCAACAACCTATATATAAGAAGAGGTAGAATTACCCATCGCCATTGATGAAGTCTGAGCCATAGTGACTGGGATTCAAAAGTAGAAGATTACTCACCAAATCGTGATTTCAATCAGTGTTGTCTGATGCGTATCGTATCGTGTATCACTGGGCTTCACGATACGGGCATATCGTATTGTATTGTATCGTATCGTACTTTAATATTAAAATAATGCAAAAACTAATTAAAAATCAATAAAAATTAGTAAAAATCCGAAAAAAAAAAAATCAGGAAAAATCTGGTAATTGCTTTAAATTCATATAACATTGAACAATTGCATCTCAATTTACATATTTTGAATTTAAAAATGAAATACACGTTACAGACACAGTTACATTTTACAAATTGTAATCAGGATCATCAACTAAATAATCTTCATCTTCTCCTTGTTGCAGATCCTCATCATCATCATCAACGACACCTTCTTGAAAATCAAATTCTTCATCTCCTTGATATTGTTGTTGCGCTCCTTCCAAATTAATCCAAGCAACGTCTTCTTCAGTTAGGAGGGCATTTTCTTCAGTGTCTTCCATAACCCAATCTTCTAATATATCAAAATTATCCAAACTTATTGGATCGAAGTGACTTTCTTCTCTATTTACTTTTTTTAATTGCCAACGACAAACAAAGATAAACAATTAGTAAATAATATTAACAATTGAAGACTGAAGTTAAACTATATTGAATTGAAAGTTTGAAAGTAATACAATGTTACCTTTCACGAAGGCGCATGTTACAACGAATATAAACTAAATCATTTAGTTTTGTGTTCCAACCTGTTGCGCTTCTTTGTATGGATGTGTTCAAAAACACTCCAATTTCTTTCACAACTTGTTGCACTACAGGTTTGGCTTAAGACTCACTGCAAAATCTTTAAGGTTTGGACAATCAGTTCCAAACCTGTTCTACCAAACATCTGTAGAAAAAGACAGACATTATAGACATAATCCACAGTAATGTAAGATGAAACTTAAATATGAAAATAAACAATTTACCTGAACGCATCGTACTGCGGTTGCGAATTGCAACAGGCAAACCCATCAAGTGAAGAGCATTATCATATATCTCCATCTCTCGATGTGTCGCATCTGCTATGCTCTCATCAGGGACTAATTTGTTGATGCATTCAATGATTCCTTGATTAACCCCAGCGTCCCTTTGGAAGGTTGCTCAGTACCTCAATGATGGGTTTAGATAGTAGGCTCCTGCATGAATAGGCTGATGCAATTGTTTATTCCATCTACTATCAATTATTTTCCACACGGGCACATAATCTCTTTTTTTTCCATTAAAGTTATTTCTGATTGCTTCTTTTGCCCTATCCATGGCTTCATAAAGGTAGCCCATAGATGGTTTCTCCTCGTTGTCAGCCAATCTTAAAACTTTCACTAAAGGATAAGTAATTTTCAATAATCTGATACATGCATTCCAAAATGAACTTCTAAAAACCGTTTCTTCAATCTCGTTTAACTTTCTTTTCCTTCTGTTTTGAGGCAACTCCACAAATTGTTGCCACTCATCTGAGGAGAACATTCTCTTTAAAGCTTGCTTCTGTCTCACAATACTCTATACAGATAAGAAGTTTGTTGCGAACCGAGTTGCAGCTGTGCGAAGAAGCTCTGCACCTTCTGTGTATCTCCTCATCATACACAAAACAAATGCATGGTTGTAAATGAATTTTGTAATATCTTGGCAACACTCAGTTGCTGCCTTTATTTCATCCATCTCACCAATGTCCTCGAGGATAAGATCTAAACAATGGGCTGCACATGGTGTCCAATAGAAAGTCTCATAAATATCAGCTAACTCCTTCCCAGCTGCTTTATAGTTAGCTGCATTATCTGTAATCAATTTTACCACATTCTGTAGCCCAACCTCCAGTGTAATATTATCAAATTCTTCTCGTAGGATCTCTGTAGTATGCCTCTCCGCTGACATGTTTAGAGATCTCAAAAACATGAGTCCTTTAGGACAATATACAAGAAAGTTTAGCAATATCCTTCCTCACCTATCGGTCCATCCATCTGCCATGATAGGGCATCCTGTTTCCTTCCACGATTGTCTCAAAGTCGAACAAAATTGCTGCACTTCAATCATGGTCTGATCTAATATCTTCCCTCTCAACTTCTGATAAGAGGGCATCTTGTATCCTGGACCAATGTTAGCAATTGCATCTGCCATTGTTTGAAAATGAAAACTTTTTGCTTCATTAAATGGAATGCATGCATCATAAAACCATCTGTCCACTGCAAGGTCTGCTTGATCATGCAGTTGTTCTGAAGCCATAGCAGCACGAATTCCTGGCTGAGCACCAGATGTAGTGGAAGGAGGAAAGAACGAATGTATGCTAGAAGAAGAAGCTCTTCCTCTACTCCTTCATGAACTTTCTCTTCTGCCACCTCCAAAATCTTCAGCTGCAACCCTCTTTCCCCTACTAGGTGCTCGTGAACTGTTACTATCAATATCTGTTCCAGCATCTGAAGACAAACTATCAGTGAATCCAACTCTAGTGGCAGTAGCATCATCAGCTTCTTCACACATCTGGAAATCATCCTTTTGTTTACTAACCACCTTTTCACAAAATAAGCATCTTATTTTTAACCTTGAACCCTCAACTGGTATACCACACTGCCATGCCGGATCATCAGACTTTGAATGGGAGTCTCTACCACCCCTTCCTGCCATCTTAATGGTGTACTTTAATTCACACAAAAACCTGGAAAAAAAAAGCGCTTCGTAAATCCCCCAATCTTTAAATAACACTCAAATCGAGTGTCTCCCACTTCATGAATGCAATAAAAATCGTATACACACACTTAATAACTTCATATTTTGTTATTAAAAAAAACCGAAATAACATAGAAAACAATAAATATAAAGAAAAAAATAGAAAAAATATTAAAAATATACCAAAATCCGAGTTTGGAGGCTTGCACGAATACCGTAGGGCACGATTTTGGAACTTTGAATACTAAGGAGACAAAAACCGGCTCTTAGGGAGCTTGAGGAACCCAAGAGGAGAGAGAAAATCCGCGATATGGGCCCCTGTATCGTAATCGCACCGTATCGTATGATGTACGATACGGTGCGATACGGACAACACTGATTTCAATCTCTCTATACACTTTAACCTTATAAGAGACTCATGAAGGAACGACAGACTTCTTTGAAGAGACATGTATGATGGTGCAAAAATATGTGTGAGGACTCATGAAGGAACGACAGACTTCTTTGAAGTTAATATTGGGTTACATCAAGGATCAACTTTAAGTCCATACTTATTTATAATGGTGATGGATGAGTTAACAAAACATATTCAAGATGAAGTACCTTGGTGTATGTTATTTACAGATGACATTGTATTAGTGGAGGAGTCTAAGGAAAAAGTTAATAGAAAATTGGAACTATAGAGAGAAACATTTAGAACAAAGACAGAATATATGGAATGTAAGTTTGATCATTTGGTTACTTCAGAGGACATAGAAATTAAAATTGGCACACATTGCATTACCCAAAATGAAAGTTTTAAATACCTAGGGTCAATTTTTCAGAGTGATGGAAGAATTAATGGAGATGTTACGCATAGAATTAATGTTGGTTGGTTAAAATGGAGAAGAGCATCAGGTATTCTTTGTGATAAGAAGATACCATTAAAGTTAAAAGGTAAATATTATAGAGCAGCAATTAGGCTTTCATGTTTTATGGTTCTGAGTGTTGGGCAGTTAATTATCAACATGTACAAAAGATGTCTGTGACAGAAATGAAGATGTTGAGATAGATGAGTGGTCATACAAGAAAAGACCGTATACATAATGAGGTTATTAGAAACAAATTAGGAGTAGCACCAATAGAGTATAAAATGAGAGACCATCGTTTAAGATGGTTTGAACATATAGAAAGAAGATCAAAAGAACCTATAAAAAGGTTAGAAAAACTAAATTTGGAAAGTATTAAAAGAGGTAGAGGACGACCACAAAAGTGTTGGAAAGAAACAATAAAGAATAATCTAGCTTATTGGGAGTTAACTGCTAACATGGCACATGATAGGGATCTGTGGAAACAAAGAATCCATGTAGCCGACCCCGTCTATTATGGGAAAAGGCTTAGTTATTGTTGTTGTTGGATTCAAATATTTAACTATTTCCATAACTACTGCTTTCACTCTTCTCCAATATAAATACTCCTCATGTATTCAATAACATTTAAGTCATTTGTGGCTGATTGTAATAGATTTGATTTTAAAAAATGGATTCAAATATTTAACTATTTCTTTAAATGGTATCAGAGCTTATGTGATCGTGGGCACGATGGTGATGGTGAAGGAATCGACGGTGGCCCGCAACGTGACATTCCAACAATGGTGCCCACATTCTGACTAGTGAATCGATTGAGCAAGACGCCACCACCTCCTCCACCACTTCCACCGCTACCAACTCCTCCCACTTCCACCGCTACCACCTACTTCGCCACCACCTCCTCCCCACCTCCTCCACCTCCTCCACCGCCCACCTCTGCTTCCACCACCACCATAACCTCCACCACTTCCACCGCTACCACCTCCTTCGCCACCACTTCCTCCACCACTTCCTCCACTACCACCTCCTCCACTTCCACCGCTACCACCTCCTCCACCTTCCACCACCTCCATAACCTCCACCACTACCACCTCCTTCGCCACCACCTCCTCCTGGGATATGCAGTGTTGGAAAGATGGTTTAGACATATAGAAAGAAGATCAAAAGAAGAACCTGTAAAAAGGTTAGAAAAACTAAATTTGGAAAGTATTAAAAGAGGTAGAGGACGACCACAAAAGTGTTGGAAAGAAACAATAAAGAATGATCTAGCTTATTGGGAGTTAACTACTAACATGGCACATGATAGGAATCTGTGGAAACAAAGAATCCATGTAGCTGACCCCGTCTAGTATGGGAAAAGGCTTAGTTGTTGTTGGTTGTTGTTGTTGTTGTACTCAACTTCTCAAAAGGGTTATAAATATTATGATCCAATTCTTAAAAAACTGTATGTATCCATGGATGTCACCTTCAGTGAATCTACTTCATATTATGCTTCCAAGGGGGAGTCAAGTCTATCTCAGCATCATTCTCCGCATGTTCTTCCTCTAATTCCTAGTGAAGCAAAAAGTATTACTGGTGACAATGAAGAATCAGATAAATCAAAAGAAATTTTGATGTATAAGAGAGGATCAAGGAATATTGTTTATCCCCAAGAAAGAATGGTACAACATCAAATCACCAAAGAGATTTTCCCTGACTCAGATCCTCAAGAAGAAGAAGATCTAGACATTCCTATTGCTATTCGCAAAGGTAAACGTACATGTGCCCGTTATCCGATTTCAGATTATTTTTCATATGCTAATACCTCTCAAAATTATCATAACTTTGTTATGAATGTTGATAAACAGAAGATTCCTTCTAAATTTGAACAAGCAATCAAGTGTCCTTTATGAAAAGCAGCAATTGAAGAAGAACTAAATGCTCTTATGAAAAATAATACATTGACCATCACACAGTTACCTTCAGATAGGAATATTGTAGGATGTAAATGGGTATTTACTATTAAAGCTGGCTCTAAATGCAAGGTGTGGACCGATTGAAAGCCCGACTAGTAGCTAAAGTAATACAACTGTGTCTATGGTTTGGATTATGGTGATAATTTTTCTCCTGTGGCTACTAAGATGAGCCTCTCTATTCATTTGTTCTTGTTTATGGTGCCATGCGTCAGACGCTCGGCCCTATGTATCAATTGGATATTAAAAATGTCTTCTTACACGGAGGATCTGGAGGACGAGAATCTATAGTGGAGCAACCACCGGGTTTTGTTGCTCGGCGGGAGTCGTGTCTTGTTTACGTGCTACAAAAGTCTTTATACCTGCTTAAAGCAAGCCACCTCAAGGCTCGTTTAGAGAAGTTTAGTGTAAAGTTATTCAAGAGGTTTCGGCATGATTCGTTGCAAGAGGCGAGCACCATTCTATATTCTTTAAATACTCACCATTGAATAAACTTATTTATCTGTGGTATGTGTGTAGATGATATTGTCATTATAGTGCGATGACTCATGAAGGCATTAAGTTCCAATTGAAGCAATACCTGTTTAAACATTTTAAAACTAAAGATCTTGGCTCGGTGCGATAATACTTTCTTGGAATTGAAGTAGCCCCGATCAAGAACAAGGTTTGCTATTTCTCAAAGCGAAATATGCCTGCTTGATATTTTGAAGAAACAGGATGTTTGGATTGTAAACTTTGTTGATACTCCTATGGACCTCGAATGTGAAGCTTCTACCTAATCGGGGAGCCCTATCTCCGACCTGGTGAAGTATATAGAAGATTAGTTGGGAAATTAAATTATCTCACTATGACTCGACCAGACCTTGCTTTTCCTGTCAAGTTAGTGTTTGAGTCGGCTTTCTCAGACTCACCGTGGCCATGTAACACTATTGGAATGCGCTTGTTCGGATCCTAAGATACATCAAGGGGATCACCCTGGTAAAGAGGTTTGTTTATATGGATGGGGGTCATACTAATATCATTGGATATACAGATGCAGATTGGGCAAGTGATGCTAGTGACAGGAGGTCCACTTCGTGCCACTGTGGTGCTTATTGGAGGTCAACTTGATTTCATGGAAAAGCAAGAAGCGGTATTTGTTGTTGCAAGATCTAGCAGCCTTGAAAGCAGAGTGTCGTGCTCATGTATTAATACTACATGCGAACTCTTGTGGCTAAAATATTTGCTCAAGAGTTGAAGTTTTGTGAAATAGGTCCTATGGAACTTGCTTGTGATAAACTCAATCAGCCTTTGTATCTTCTTCTTCAATCAATTTTTTCATGAAAGGACTAGAAAACATATAGAAGTTGATTGTCACTTCATTAGAGAAAAAGATCCTCTCACGGGCATCATCAAAGAGTTCTTTTTGTGGGTACCAGAAGATCAACTACTTGAGACATGATGGTACCAAGTCCTTACGAGGATTCCTAGAGGATCACCATACAATATGTGACAAAGCTGGCTGCATTAGACATATGTGCTCCAGCTTGAGGAGGAGTGTTAAACAAGTTCAAGAGTCTTGTAATGGGTCCACGGGTCTTGTAACGAATCAGTTATGGGTCCAAGTCCATTTAGTTGTAGATAAGATTAACTAAGGACATTTTAGTCATTCAAGTTATAACCCTTATAAATAAGACATTAGGTCAAAACGTGTAGTTAAGGAAAAATTTTGTGGAGCAACCGGCCGCCACCTTCCTGTTGGAGTCGATTGGAGCAATGCCTCCAATCGACCATGCTTTGTAAGTTCCTCTTTAATTTAAGTCAATAAAGTTTGTTTTTTTATAATATCTAGCCCAAGATATTCTAAAAATATCACTTTCATCCTTTTTTGAGTTGAGTTTTTTATATAAATCCTCTCAAATTTTAGCTTTCACTTACTGTCTTTTTCGCTTCCTTCTTTACTTTCTTATAAGCCCCTAAAATTTCACTAGTTTTCTTATAAGCCCCCAATATTCTAAATCTCCATTAGAAAGATTGATTTTACATCTAATTGATGTAATTTCAAATCATAATATACAGATATTGTCAGGATTATCCTTATGGATGCAAATTTCAGAACAAGAGAATATTATTCACCATAATTTTTTACATCCTTTTGCGAGAAACCTTTTACAACCAACCTCATTTCCTCTACCTCTTTCATACTTCCCAAATTTAGTTTTTCATACATTCTTAGAGGTTCTTTTTTATATTCTTTCTATATATCCAAACCATCTTAAACGATATTCTCCCATTTTATCCTCTATTGGTGTTACTCCTAATTTATTTCTAATAACCTCATTATGTATACGGTCTTTTCTTGTATGATCACTCATTCATCTCAATGTCTTCATTTTTGTTACAAACATCTTTTGTACATGTTGATAATTAACTGCCCAACACTCAGAACCATAAAACATGACAGGTCTAATTATTGCTCTATAATATTTACCTTTTAACTTTAATAGTATCTTCTTATCACAAAGAATACTTTATGCTCCTCTCCATTTTAACCAACTAGCATTAACTCTATGCGTAGTATCTATAATTGACCCTAGGTATTTAAAATTTTTCTTTTGGGGGATGCAATGTATGCCAATTTTAATTTCTATGTCCTCTGAAGTGACCAAATGATCAAACATACATTCCATATATTTTGTCTTTGTTCTACTAAGTCGGAAGCCTTTGCTTTCTAATGTTCCTCTCCACAGTTCCAACTTTCTGTTAACTTTTTCCTTATACTCCTCCACTAATACAATGTCATCTATAAATAACATACACCAAGGTACTTCATCTTGAATATGTTTGGTTAACTCATCAATCACCATTATAAATAAGTAGACTTAAAGTTGATCCTTATGTAACCCAATATTAACCTCAAAGAAGTCGGTCATTCCTTCATGAGTCCTCACACATATTTTTGCACCATCGTACATGTCTCTTATAAGGTTAATGTATGTCAATGGGATACCTCTTTTTTTCAAAGTTCTCCAAAAAACCTCTCGGTACTCTATCATAACTTTTTTTAGATCAATAAATATCATGTGAAGGTCTTTCTTTTTTCCTCTAAAATATTCCATAAGACTCTTAAAAAGTGAATCGCTTCAACAGTAGATACGCCTGGCATGAATCCAAATTGGTTCTCTGTTGTACTTGATACTTGTCTTAACCTACGTTCGATAATTCTTTCCCTCAATTTCATAGTATGGCTCATTAACTTCAAACCTCAAGAATTCGCATAATTTTGAATGTTTCCCTTGTTCTTATATATGGGTATAAGTGTACTTGCTCTACATTCTTCGGGCATCTTTTGATTTTCCACATTTAATTAAATAGTCTTGTGAGCCAAGTGATTCCTTTTTCTCTTAGTATTTTCCAAACTTCTATAGGAATATTATCTGGTCCTACCGATTTACCACCCTTCATATGTTTAAGAGCCTCTTTGACTTCATTCTTTTGAATACGTCGGTAGAAATTGTGGTTTATATACTTTTCTGATTTGGCTAATTCTCCTAAGCTAATACTAACATCTTTATTTTCATTAAAAGCTTATAAAAATAGTTTATTCATCTATTTCTTATATCATCATTTACCACTAGAATTTTTTCATCCTCGTCCTTGATGCATGTAACATAATTAAGATATTTAGTTTTTTTATCTCTAGCCCTAGTTATCCTAAAAAAATCTCTTTCAACCTCTTTTGAGTGAGTTTTTTATATAAATCCTCACAAATTTAACCGTTTGCTTCACTCACGGCTTTTTCCGCTTCCTTCTTTGCATTCTTATAAGCCTCTAAAGTTTCAACAGTTTTCTTAGCATAATGTAATTTGTAACATGCCCTCTTTGCCTTGATTTTATTTTGCACTACTTCACTCCACCACCAAGCTTCTTTTTGTGCCGGTACACCTCCCTTAGATACACCTAACACATCTTTCGCCACTTTCTTAGTATGTATAGTCATATTGTTTCACGTATCACAAGATGTACTAACATACTTCCAAGCATCTCCTTAAGGACTTTATGTTTAAATACATCTTCTTTCTCGCTTTTGAGGTTCCACCATTTAGTCCGAATAGCTCGATGCACTCTTTTCTTCTTTGTCCATTTTTTTATTTGTAAATCCATAACTAAAAGTCGATGTTGGGTGGTTAAGCTTTCTCCTGGAATTACCTTACAATCTTTACAACACACTCAATCTTTTTTTCTACAAATAAAGTAATCAATTTGTGTTTGCGATAAGCCACTCTTATAAGTAATTAAATGTTCATCTCGTTTTTTGAAGATTGTATTAACTATAAAGAGATCAAATGCCATAGCAAAATTTAAAATCTCCCTACCTTTCTCATTTATATCCCCAAAACCAAAGTTTCAATGAATCCCTTGATATCCTAATGCCTCTTTACCGACATGTACATTTAAGTCTTCTCCTAAACAAATCATCTCCCATTGTAGAATCTTTTGAATCACCTTATCTAACTCTTCCCAAAAAGTTGTCTTTATACTATCTTCTAGTCCTACTTGGGGTGCGTAAGCACAAACTATATTCAAAACCTCTGCTCCTAACACCAATTTTAACGTCATGATTCGGTCACCATATCGTTGTATGTCTACTACACTATCCTTTAAATCTTTATTTATAATAATACCAACTCCGTTTCAAGCCTTTTTTTTACCTAAGTACCATAATTTAGAACTTGTATCCTCTATCTCCTTTGTTTTTTCGACAACCCATTTTGTCTCTAGTAAACATAAAATATGAATCTTTCTCCGAATCATAGTATCTAATAATCAATGAAATTGAGTAGAGCAACAGATAAAAACAGTTTCTCGAAGATTAAAATATTAGTTGGTTTTTGCTCTCAAATCACCATTTGTACTTTGACAGACTTCAAAAGCTTCAAGGACCTTCTGCCATGTTTTACAATGACATAAAATAAAAGTACACCAAGAAAATGAGAGAGACAAGCTTAAGGTGGGATAAACATTCAGAGGGGTGGTTAAATGGAGCTCCGGTGTGAGAGTTTAGATGCAAAACCCTTTGAAAGAGGCAGAAGACGGCCTCAAAAGTGTTCCAAGAAATAATAAAGCGTGATGTTGCTTTCTGGAGTTATGCTGATATAACACAGGATAGTCAAGGAAAAAATAAAAATAAAGGAATAACAAATGATTTTTTCCAAATTTACCAAATGAAACAGCGAAAGATGATACATGAGAAAATATAGTAATAGCACGATAATAAACAGCCTACATCTGATATTGGTGGACTTACAAAAAGCATCTGAAACAGCTAAATAATGATAAGTTCAGTGACCAAGTTCACGTCAAGCCATGTCCACATGGTAGAGGGCAAGAGGAATCTACCCATTCCAGGTACATATTATAGACATGCCTAAGGAGTACTACAGCATTAAGAACTAAACAAGTTTCCCACCACAAATTAATGTTAAAATCTTTGTTTTGAATAAGAAGCTTATTTTGCTTCAGTTTCTTCTCTTTATTCTCCTCAATCTACAGTCTGTACAAACAGGCTGTACTGGAAAATCATGACCAAAGAAATCACAAGAAAATTACAACAATGCAGATCTATATAGTATACTGCAACTTTGTTCTTCACTGATGATCATAAACATGGAGATCTGTATAGCTATGCCACAACTTCATCCTTAATTGATCCCCAACATCTCGACATATTTGATATCTTGACACAACCTTCACTAAGATACTGAAAAAACAACTTATTTATTGCATTGCACATGAAAACAACAAAAAAATAGGCATGAAAATGGAGACGTGTAGACTTCGTAATGTATACTGCAGAAAAGCACCAATGAAAGCAGCAAAAGCGTTGTGCAATTAGTAACAAAAGCCCCACAGCAACTAAAAGATGATAACTTAATGGAAAAGGATTACTCACTTTTCACGATTTCGCATTAGTGTGCTTGAAAGCCAACCAGAACATAATGTTTCGTTGAGATATGTTGGAGAGACTGTGCTGCAAACAGAAGAAAGCTCATATACCTGAGAAACATGTCACAGCACAACATAACAAAATAGTGGTAGACAGTACAGAACCTTACTGTAAAAACTTAAATGGTGCACAATAAGAAGATTTTTGGATTCAAGGCAACACCAAGTGAAACCAAGGTCATGTCTGATGAAATGGATATTGGTAACACAAGGAGGGGCAACACACAGGTGATGAAAGATTAAAACCGGAAGGACAACAACAACAACAACAACAATTAAGCCTTTTCCAATACTAGACGGGGTCGGTTACATGGATTCTTTGTTTCCACAAAGCCCTATCATGTGTCATGTTAGAAGTTAACCTCATTTTGTATAATGTTTTTTCTTTTATAACCACTCATTCATCTCAACATCTTTATTTTTGTCACAGACATCTTTTGTACATGTTGATGATTAACTGCCCAACACTCAGAACCATAAAACATGGCAGGTCTAATTGCTGCTCTATAATATTAACCTTTTAACTTTAATGGTATCTTCATATCACAAAGAAGACTTTATGCTCTTCTCCATTTTAACCAACCAGCATTAATTTTATGCGTAACATCACCATCAATTCTTCCATCACTCTGAAAAATTGACTCTAGGTATTTAAAACTTTTCTTTTAAGGGATGCAATGTGTGCTAATTTTAATTTCTAAATCCTCTGAAATAACCAAATGATCAAACTTACATTCCATATATTATGTCTTTGTTCAACTAAGTCGGAAGCCTTTACTTTCTAATTTTTCTCTCCATAGTTCCAATTTTCTAACTCCGCCCATGTAAGGGATCACCCTTGCATTGCCGGTCCCAAGCCTGGATAAAGGAGGAGGGTTGTGTTAGGCTTCCGACAGCCAGCGTAAAACTTCGTCGTATTTCTACAACATGGATTACAAAAATTATGAGCATTGCTTTGGGGCGTCCCCGCCTAGCGACATGCTGCAGAGCCCGAATGCAGTAAGAAGTACGCAAGGGCCACTACATTTTCGCCCGAATGTAGTGAATCAATTGCAGAGAGGGTTCCCACATCATGGACGGGTGTGGGTAAAGAAGTTAGTCCCGCTACATTGCCGCCCGAATGTAGTGAAAAATTTTCAGAGAGGGTCTTCGCATTTTGATTATGGACGGATGCGGGGGGTAAGGAAGCTAGTCTTAGATAATAAGATTCGTATTGGTTCTTGGAATATCGGAGCATTATCGGGTAAGCTAATGGAGGTGGTAGATACTATGATTCGGAGAAAGATTCATATTCTATGTTTACAAGAGACAAAATGGGTTGGAGAAAAAGCAAAGGATATAGAGGATACAAGTTTTAAATTATGGTACTCAGGTAAAGAAAAGGCCCGAAACGGAGTTGGTATTATCATAAATAAAGATTTAAAGGAGAGTGTAGTAGACATACAACGATATGGTGACCGAATCATGACATTGAAATTAGTGTTAGGAGCAGAGGTTTTGAATATAGTTTGTGCTTCTGCACCAAAAGTAGGACTAGAAGATAGTATAAAGACAGTTTTTTGGGAAGAGTTGGATAAGGTATTTCAAAAGATTCCACAAAGGGAGATGATTTGTTTAGGAGGAGATTTAAATGGACATGTCGGTAAAGAGGCATTAGGATATTAAGGGATTCATGGAAAGTTTGGTTATGGGGATATAAACGAGGAAGGTAGGGAGATTTTAAATTTTGCTATGTCATTTGATCTCTTTATAGTCAATACAATCTTCAAAAAACGAGATGAACATTTAATTACTTATAAGAGTGGCTTATCACAAACACAAATTGATTATTTTATTTGTAGAAAAAAAGATAGAGCGTGTTGTAAAGATTGCAAGGTAATTCCAGGAGAAAGCTTAACCACCCATCATCGACTTTTAGTTATGGATTTACAAATAAAAAAATGGACAAAGAAGAAAAGAGTGCATCGAGCTATTCAGACTAAATGGTGGAACCTCAAAAGCGAGAAAGAAGATATATTTAAACAGAAAGTCCTTCAAGGACATGTTTGGAATTATGTTGGTACACCCTGTGATATGTGGAACAATATGGCTATACATATTAGGAAAGTGGCGAAAGATGTGTTAGGGGTATCTAAGGGAGGTGTACCGGCACAAAAAGAAGCTTGGTGGTGGAGTGAAGTAGTACAAAATAAAATCAAGGCAAAGAGGGCATGTTACAAATTACATTATGCTAAGAAAACTAGTGAAACTTTAGAAGCTTATAAGAAAGCAAAGAAGGAAGCAAAAAAGGCCGTTAGTGAAGCAAAAGCTAAGATTTGGGAGGACTTATATAAAAAACTCAACTCAAAAGAGGGTGAAAGAGATATTTTTAGGATAGCTAGGGCTAGAGATAAGAAAACTAAAGATCTTAATTATGTTAGATGCATAAAAGACGAAGATGAAAAAATTCTAGTGGCAAATGATGATATAAGAAATAGATGGAAAAACTATTTTTATAATCTTTTTAATGAAAATAAAGATGTTAGTATTAGTTTAGGAGATTTAGCCAAGTCAGAAAAGTATATAAACCACAATTTCTACCGACGCATTCAAAAGAATGAAGTCAAAGAGGCTCTTAAACATATGAAGAGTGGTAAATCGGTAGGACCAGATAATATTCCTATAGAAGTTTGGAAAATACTAGGAGAAATAGGAATCACTTGGCTCACAAGACTATTTAATGAAATATGGAAAAACCAAAAGATGCCTGACGAATGGAGAGCAAGTACACTTATACCCGTATATAAGAACAAGAGAGACATTCAAAATTGTGCGAATTATCGAGGTATCAAGTTAATGAGTCATACTATGAAATTATGGGAAAGAATTATCGAACGTAGGTTAAGACAAGTATCAAGTACATCAGAGAACCAATTTGGATTTATGCCAGATAGATCTACTATTGAAGCGATTCACCTTTTGAGACGTCTTATGGAACATTTTAGAGCAAAAAAGAAAGACCTTCACATGATATTTATTGATCTAGAAAAAGCTTATGATAGGGTATCGAGGGAGGTTCTTTGGAGAACTTTGAAAAAAAGAGGTATCCCATTGACATATATTAACCTTGTAAGAGACATGTATGATGGTGCAAAAACATGTGTGAGGACTCATGAAGGAACGACAGACTTCTTTGAAGTTAATATTGGGTTACATCAAGGATCAACTGTAAGTCCATACTTATTTATAATGGTGATGGATGAGTTAACAAAACATATTCAAGATGAAGTACCTTGGTGTATGTTATTTGCAGATGACATTGTATTAGTGGAGGAGTCTAAGGAAAAAGTTAATAGAAAATTGGAACTATGGAGAGAAACATTAGAAAACAAAGGCCTCCGACTTAGTAGAACAAAGACAGAATATATGGAATGTAACTTTGATCATTTGGCTACTTCAGAGGACATAGAAATTAAAATTGGCACACATTGCATTCCCCAAAAGGAAAGTTTTAAATACCTAGAGTCAATTTTTCAAAGTGATGGAAGAATTGATGGAGATGTTACATATAGAATTAATGTTGGTTGGTTAAAATGGAGAGGAGCATCAGGTATTCTTTGTGATAAGAAGATACCATTAAAATTAAAAGGTAAATATTATAGAGCAGCAATTAGGCCTGCCATGTTTTATGGTTCTGAGCAGTGTTGTCCGACGCGTATCGTATCGCGTATCGCTGGGCTCCACGATACGGGCGTATCGTATCGTATCGTATCGTACTTTAATATTAAAAAACTATAAAAATTATTTAAAAAATCAATAAAACTAGTAAAAATCCGAAAAAAATCAAGAAAATTCTGGAAAATTTTGAAAAAATCTGGTAATTGCTTTAAATTCATATAATGCAAAGTTTAGCACAAATTGAACATTTAATATTGAACAATTGCATCCAAAATTATATATTTTGAATCAAAAAATGAAATACATTTATATTTTACATATTGTAAATTTGTATCAGGATCATTAACTAAATAATCTTCATCTTCTCCTTGATGATGTTGTTGTACTTCAAATTAATTCATGCAATGTCTTCTTCAGTTAGGACTTAGGAGTGCATTTTCTTCGTTATCTTCCATAATTCACTCATGTAATATATCAAAATTAACAAACTGCTATCTTTGTACATGTAGTTGTCATATTTGCTAATTTTCATATGTGAGCAAAACAAAGAGCTCCATTTCTTTGATTATTGAGTCTATGACACCTTAATGATGTTATATTATTACTTGATAATGTCCCCTTTTTCTCTTATTGGAGACTAGCTTTTTAACTAATGCATGAGCTTCATTTCTCACTTCACAGACTGAGTTAAGCCTCACACACATTGATCATGTTCAACTCAATGGAAGTCATGTAACGTGAACCTTAAAATAGTGAAGTTGTGAAATCCCTACTCAATGAACCGAGAGAATTAAATGTTTTTAATTGTTTACGATCTTATGAAATTAGAAACTGTTAGCAAAAATATACCTAAAAGTTGTAACAGAAAGGGAAATGATTTTGTCATAAATTTTTTTTATACATTATTTTTATTAAATAAATGAAATTATAAACCCAAATTATAAGCATATTGGAGGATGCCTTTAAGGGAAGTGAAGAGAGGGAAAGAGAGGGTAGAAACATGCAAAAAAAATTTGAAAAAAAAAAATTTGAAAAAAAAAAATTTTGGGCGTATCGTACGATACAGTATCGTATCGTGGCTTCCCACGATACGATACGTATCGATACGGATAACACTGGTTCTGAGTGTTGGGCAGTTAATCATCAACATGTACAAAAGATGTCTGTGACAGAAATGAAAATGTTGAGATGGATGAGTGGTCATACAAGAAAAGACTGTATACATAATGAGGTTATTAGAAACAAATTAGGAGTGGCACCAATAGAGGATAAAATGAGAGAACATCGTTTAAGATGGTTTGGACATATAGAAAGAAGATCAAAAGAAGAACCTGTAAGAAGGTTAGAAAAACTAAATTTGGAAAGTATTAAAAGAGGTAGAGGACGACCACAAAAGTGTTGGAAAGAAACAATAAAGAATGATCTAGCTTATTGGGAGTTAACTGCTAACATGGCACACGATAGGGATCTGTGGAAACAAAGAATCCATGTAGCCGACCCCGTCTAGTATGGGAAAAGGCTTAGTTGTTGTTGTTTGTATAGTTCCAATTTTCTATTAACTTTTTCCTTAGACTCCTCCACTAACACAATGTCATCTACGAATAACATACACCAAGGTACTTCATCTTGAATATGTTTTGTTAACTCATCAATCACCATTATAAATAAGTATGGACATAAAGTTGATCCTTGATGTAACCCAACATTAACTTCAAAGAAGTCTTGTCATTCCTTCATGAGTCCTCACACATGTTTTTGCACTATCGTACATGTCTATTATAAGGTTTATGTATGTCAATGGGATACCTCTTTTTATCAAGGTTCTCCAAAAACGTCTTAAAAGGTGAATCGCTTCAACAATAGATCTACCTATCATGAATCCAAATTGGTTCTCTGTTCTACTCAATACTTGTTTTAACCTATGTTCGATAATTCTTTCTCATAATTTTATAGTATAACTTATTAACTTGAAACATCGATAATTCGCACAATTATGAATGTTTCCCTTGTTCTTATACATGGGTATAAGTGTACACGCTCTCCATTCCTTGGTATCTTTTGGTTTATCTATATTTCGTTAAATAGTCTTGTGAGCCTCCTAGGATTTTTCAAACTTCTACACAAATATTGTCTGGTCTGACCGATTTACCACCCTTTATATGCTTAACAGTCTCTTTGACTTCATTCTTTTCAACACGTCAGTAGAAATTGTGGTTTATATACTTTTTATTTGGCTAACTCTCTTAAGCTAATACTAACATCTTTATTTTCATTAAAAAACTTATAAGAATAGTTTATCCATCTATTTTTTATATCATCATTTGCCACTAGAATTTTTTCACCCTCATCTTTAATGCATCTAACTCCGCTCATGTAAGGGATCACCCTTGCATTGTCGGTCCCAAGCCCGGATAAAGGAGGAGGGTTGTGTTAGGCTTCCGACAGCCAGCGTAAAACTTCGTCGGATTTCTACAACATGGATTACAAAAATTATGAGCATTGCTTTGGGGCGTCCCCGCCTAGCGACGTGCTGCAGAGCCCGAATGCAGTAAGAAGTAAGCAAGGGCCACTACATTTTCGCCCGAATGTAGTGAATCAATTGCAGAGAGGGTTCCCACATCATGGACGAGTGTGGGTAAAGAAGTTAGTCCCGCTACATTGCCGCCCGAATGTAGTGAAAAATTTTCAGAGAGGGTCTCCGCATTTTGATTATGGACGGATGCGGGGGGTAAGGAAGCTAGTCCTAGAAAATAAGATTCGTATTGGTTCTTGGAATATCGGAACATTATCGGATAAGCTAATGGAGGTGGTAGATACTATGATTCGGAGAAAGATTCATATTCTATGTTTACAAGAGACAAAATGGGTTGGAGAAAAAGCAAAGGAGATAGAGGATACAGGTTTTAAATTATGGTACTCAGGTAAAGAAAAGGCCCGAAACGGAGTTGGTATTATCATAAATAAAGATTTAAAGGAGAGTGTAGTAGACATACAACGATATGGTGACCGAATCATGACATTGAAATTAGTGTTAGGAGTAGAGGTTTTGAATATAGTTTGTGCTTACGCACCCCAAGTAGGACTAGAAGATAGTATAAAGACAGTTTTTTGGGAAGAGTTAGATAAGATGTTTCAAAAGATTCCACAAAGGGAGATGATTTGTTTAGGAGGAGATTTAAATGGACATGTCGGTAAAGAGGCATTAGGATATCAAGGGATTCATGGAAACTTTGGTTATGGGGATATAAACGAGGAAGGAAGGGAGATTTTAAATTTTGCTATGTCATTTGATCTCTTTATAGTCAATACAATCTTCAAAAAACGAGATGAACATTTAATTACTTATAAGAGTGGCTTATCACAAACACAAATTGATTACTTTATTTGTAGAAAAAAAGATAGAGTGTGTTGTAAAGATTGTAAGATAATTCCAGGAGAAAGCTTAACCACCCAACATCGACTTTTAGTTATGGATTTACAAATAAAAAAATGGACAAAGAAGAAAAGAGTGCATCGAGCTATTCGGACTAAATGGTGGAACCTCAAAAGTGAGAAAGAAGATATATTTAAACAAAAAGTCCTTCAAGGAGATGTTTGAAATTATGTTGGCACACCCTCGATATATGGAACAATATGGCTACATACATATTAGGAAAGTGGCGAAAGATGTGTTAGGGGTATCTAAGGGAGGTGTACCGGCAATAAAAGAAGCTTGGTGGTGGAGTGAAGTAGTACAAAACAAAATCAAGGCAAAGAGGGCATGTTACAAATTACATTATGCTAAGAAAACTAGTGAAACTTTAGAAGCTTATAAGAAAGCAAAGAAGGAAGCAAAAAAGGCCGTTAATGAAGCAAAAGCTAAGATTTGGGAGGACTTATCCAAAAAACTCAACTCAAAAGAGGTGAAAGAGATATGCTTTAGGATAGCTAGGGCTAGAGATAAGAAAACTAAAGATCTTAATTATGTTAGATGCATAAAAGACGAGGATGAAAAAATTCTAGTGGCAAATGATGATATAAGAAATAGATGGAAAAACTATTTTTATAATCTTTTTAATGAAAATAAAGATGTTAGTATTAGTTTAGGAGATTTAGCCAAGTCAGAAAAGTATATAAACCACAATTTCTACCGACGTATTCAAAAGAATGAAGTAAAGAGGCTCTTAAACATATGAAGAGTGGTAAATCGGTAGGACCAGATAATATTCCTATAGAATTTGGAAAATACTAGGAGAAATAGGAATCACTTGGCTCACAAGACTATTTAATGAAATATGGAAAAACCAAAAGATGCCCGAGGAATGGAGAGCAAGTACACTTATACCCGTATATAAGAACAAGGGAGACATTCAAAATTGTGCGAATTATCGAGGTATTAAGTTAATGAGTCATACTATGAAATTATGGGAAAGAATTATTGAATGTAGGTTAAGACAAGTATCAAGTACAACAGAGAACCAATTTGGATTTATGCCAGGTAGATCTACTACTGAAGCGATTCACCTTTTGAGACGTCTTATGGAACAGTTTTTAGATCTAAATTTGCCACTAGAATTTTTTCAATGCATCTAACATAAGAAAGACCTTCACATGATATTTATTGATCTATAAAAAGCTTATGATAGGGTACCGAGGGAGGTTCTTTGGAGAACTTTGGAAAAAAGAGGTATCCCATTGACATATATTAACCTTATAAGAGACATGTATGATGGTGCAAAAACATGTGTGAGGACTCCTAAAGGAACGACTTTCACCCTTCTTTGAAGTTAATATTGGGTTATAAAGATCAACTTTAAGTCTATACTTATTTATAATGGTGATGGATGAGTTAACAAAACATTTCAAGATGAAGTACCTTGGTGTATGTTTTTGCAGATGACATTGTATTAGTGGAGGAGTTTTCTAAGCAAAAAGTTAATAGAAAATTGGAACTATGAGAGAAACATTAGAAAACAAAGGCCTCCGACTAGTAGAACCAAGACAGAATATATGGAATGTAAGTTTATCATTTGGCTATTTCAGAGGACATAGAAATTAAAATTGGCACACATTGCATTCCCCAAAAGGAAAGTTTTAAATACTTAGGGTCAATTTTTCAAAGTGATGGAAGAATTGATGGAGATGTTATACATAGAATTAATACTGGTTGGTTAAAATGGAGAGGAGCATCAGGTATTCTTTGTGATAAGAAGATACCATTAAAATTAAAAGGTAAATATTATAGAGCAGCAGTTAGGCCTGCCATGTTTTATGGTTCTGAGTGTTGGGCAGTTAATCATCAACATGTACAAAAGATGTCTGTGACAGAAATGAAGATGTTGAGATGGATGAGTGGTCATACAAGAAAAGACCGTATACATAATGAGGTTATTAGAAACAAATTAGGAGTGGCACCAATAGAGGATAAAATGAGAGAACATCGTTTAAGATGGTTTGGACATATAGAAAGAAGATCAAAAGAAGAACCTGTAAGAAGGTTAGAAAACCTAAATTTGGAAAGTATTAAAAGAGGTAGAGGACGACCACAAAAGTGTTGGAAAGAAACAATAAAGAATGATCTAGCTTATTGGGAGTTAACTGCTAACATGGCACACGATAGAGATATGTGGAAACAAAGAATCCATGTAGCCGACCCCGTCTAGTATGGGAAAAGGCTTAGTTGTTGTTGTTGTTGTTGTTGCATCTTTAATGCATCTAACAGAATTAAGATCGTTAGTTTTCTTATCTTTAACCCTAGCTATCCTAAAAATATCTCTTTCACCCTCTTTTGAGTTGAGTTTTTTATATAAATCCTCCCAAATTTTAACTTTTGCTTCACTCACGGCTTTTTTTGCTTCCTTCTTTGCTTTCTTATAAGCCTCTAAAGTTTCAATAGTTTTCTTAGCATAATGTAATTTGTAACATGCCCTCTTTGCCTTGATTTTATTTTGCACTACTTCACTCCACCACCAAGCTTCTTTTTGTGCCGGTACACCTCCCTTAGATACACCTAACACATCTTTCGCCACTTTCTTAGTATGTATAGTCATATTGTTTCACGTATCACAAGATGTACTAACATACTTCCAAGCATCTCCTTAAGGACTTTATGTTTAAATATATCTTCTTTCTCGCTTTTGAGGTTCCACCATTTAGTCCGAATAGCTCGATGCACTCTTTTCTTCTTTGTCCATTTTTTTATTTGTAAATCCATAACTAAAAGTCGATGTTGGGTGGTTAAGCTTTCTCCTGGAATTACCTTGCAATTTTTACAACACACTCAATCTTTTTTTCTACAAATAAAGTAATCAATTTGTGTTTGTGATAAGCCACTCTTATAAGTAATTAAATGTTCATCTCGTTTTTTGAAGATTGTATTAACTATAAAGAGATCAAATGCCATAGCAAAATTTAAAATCTCCCTACGTTCCTCATTTATATCTCCAAAACCGAAGTTTTCATCAATACCTTGATATCCTAATGCCTCTTTACCGACATGTCCATTTAAGTCTCCTCCTAAACAAATCATCTCCCTTTGTGCAATCCCTTGAATCACCTTATCTAACTCTTCCCAAAAAGTTATCTTTATACTATCTTCTGGGCCTACTTGAGATACGTAAGTACAAACTATATTTAAAACCATTGCTCCTAGCACTAATTTCAACGTTATGATTCGGTCACCATATCATTGTATGCCTCCTATACTATCTTTTAAATCTTTATTTATGATAACACCAACTCTGTTTCTAGCATTTTCCTTACCTGAGTACTATAATTTAAAACATGTATCCTCTATCTCCTTTGCTTTTTCTCAACCTACTTTGTCTCTTGTAAACATAGAATATGAATATTTCTCCGAATCATAATATCTACCACCTCCATTAGCTTACCGGACATGTTCCAATATTCCAAAAACCAATACGAATCTTATTATCTAGGACTAGCTTCCTTACCCCTCGCATCCGTCCATATTGAAAATGCAGAGACACTCTTTGTAATTTATTCACTACATTCAAATGGCAATGTAGCGAGACTAACTTCTTTGCTCAACCTCGTCCATGATATGAGAACCCTCTCTCCAATTGATTCACTACATCCGGGCGAAAATGTAATGACCCTTACTTTTCACTGCATTCAAGCTCTGCAGCGCATCGCTAGGTGGAGATACCCCAAAGCAATGCTCATAATTTGTGTAATACATGGTATAAAAATCTGACAAAGTTTTACGCTTGTTATCGAAAGCCTAACACAATCCTCCTCCTTTTTCCGAGTTTGAGACCGGCCATGTAAGAGTGATCCCAGCCAACCATGATCCTCCTCAGAGTCTAAACACCAAAGGTGTTAAAGGAGTTGTTACCCAAAAATAATCTTAAATGCTACGAAACTGTGGAACATTTAACTGCTGAAAAAATCCCTAATGTACTTTCACCACGAGGATACTTTTATAATAGAGTGACATGGTTGCTTCTACAAATACACCATTCACTTAACTCTGCAATTACCCAATGCACAAGCATGATATAAAAGCAAAATTTTCAAAATTCATCCAAAGAATTACCAATAAAATAACATACATGACTTCCACATATTGTTATAGACATGCCACTTATGATAAAAAACAGAATTGCATTAACTAACCTATGCTGGATTAGTTTATTAATTTTGCATGAATGCCCTAGATTCACATTTCCATCTTAGCTTAGATAAGAAAGATAACATTGGGTTTCACTATGTTAAGCAGAAATCCCGTGGTACCACCCTATGTTCATTCACCCTCTCAACTTTCAAGTTCCTTATGAAGGGCCTTGATATGTTTTGCTTGCTTCCACCACTAGTAATTACTACATACATATAACTATAAGTATTTGTTGAAGCTTGAATGTTGAATCGGCCAAGTCGCAAAATATCGATATGTTGGTGAAATCCTCAAGATATAAAAGCACCCAATAATGGATGTATCAAATCAAGAATATAACAAGAGTCAAGAGAAAAAGCCAAATCACGAATCAAAAGGCTTCGCAAGACAACATATGTGTTTATTGATTAAGGCTCTATTTATAGAGCAACCATTACAAGTGAGAGAGAAGAAAAGAAAATGATTGTTCGATTGAATGCACGGTTGGGAGCATTTCTCTCTAGTGGCCCGGCCTGCCCTATTACAAGATAACACTCCTCCTTAAACTCATGGTATCTATATCGAAAGTTTTTCTAACAAGAAATTAAATCTAGGAGCCTATAATAACTTGGTAAATAAATTTGTCAGTTGCATTCGAGATTGTACATAATATAAAATGAGCTTTTTCTTTAAGCATTCCTCTCGAACAAAGTGACAGTCCATCTCAATATGCTTCGTTCTTTCATGAAAAGTGTTGTTAGATGTGACGTGCATAGCACTCTTGTTATCACAAAACAGAGTAGATGATTGTTCAAGGATGACCCCTATGTCTCTCAACATCCCTGTAATCCATAAGATCTCAGTAGCAGTGGTTGACATGACTCGGTATTCCGCTTTTATGGATGAAAGTGACACCTTTTGTTACTTTTTGCATCTCCTGGATATCAATGATTCACCTAAAAATATACAAAATCCTATGGTGGAATGTCAATTATTGACATCTCCACCCCGATCTGTAAAGTATATAAAATCAAATCAAGTGAAGAGGAAGAAGTCAGAAGTACCCCCTTACCCATAGAGTGCTTTATGTATCTGATGATTCTAATAACTACTCACATGAGCATTAGTAGGAGCTTGTTCAAACTGGCTTACAGTGTGTAGGGCTTGTGATAGTGAGATAGGTTGATGCTCCTATAAATTATATGTATTGAGTAAGATCATTTGAGTTTATCTCCATATATTGCTCTCAATTTTGTTCCAAGAACCTCTGACTCTGGTGTATCCACGTTCCTCTCGTTGGTTAGACTTGACCTATCAACAATTTCACTCACAAATTTTATTTGAGACACAAAGTATCATCTATTATTATGTACAATTTCAATTCTCAAAAAATAACTAAGCAAACCAAAATCTTTCATTTGAAATTCTTTCTGAAGATCACTTTTAACTTACAAGATGTCAGCTTTATCACTTCCAGTGATGATCATATTATCCACATACAAGAGTAGAATTACTATACCTGTATCTGATTTACTCACAAATAATGCACTGTCAGTATAACAAGAGATAAAATTATGCATATGAAACATAAAAAGTCTTCAAACACGATGGAAACAAAGAATCCAGCTAGTATGGGAAAAGCATTGGGAGTCTATAACAAGAGTTATGCATAAACCACACAAAAACTTTAAAACCACACAAAACTTTCTTAAGTTTAAGAACATGATCTTAAGGAACATCAAATCCGAAAGGAGGAGTTATATAAACATCTTTATGCAATTTTTCATTTAAAAAGATATTTTTAACATAAAGTTGAAAATTATTCCAGTTTTTTTAGCACTAAGAGTTATGAGAATCCTTATAGTGGTCATTCTACCAACATGACCAAATGTTTCATCATAATAAATTCCATGTTCGTGAGCATAATCTTTTGCTACCAATCTAGCTTTATATCTTTTTATATTACCGTTACTATGAGTTTTAATTTTATAAGTTCATCTACATCCAATAATTTTTTTATCCTTTAGTTTGGGAATAATAAACCAAATTTTAGCTTTATCTAATGCAATCAACTCTTCTTGCTTGGCATCGTCCCATTCTTTAATGTCCTTGGCTTGATGGTAGAATCTAGGCTCTTTTACTTGTAAAAGGATGGCAATTAAGTCTTTCTTGTTGAGGTCTAAAAGATTCATAAGATACAAAGCGTAATGGAGGTTTTGAAATTCTAGGTTCTAATCATGAGGTGTTTTGTTTCCTAAATCTTATAGTGTAGTGTAGCGAAAAAAGATCAAGAATATGTTGTTTGTCTTTAACATCATTCTCATCATGTTGGATAACATCAAGATTGTCTTCAAGATCACTATCATTAGTTTCACTATCTTCTAAATTTAAAAAATCATATGAAGAAGATTCTTTATTATTTTAAATAGAACTACATTTATAATGATATTTATCTTCAAGAAATTTTACATCCTTAGAAACATATAGTTTATCATTGATAGGATCAAAACATCTATATCCCTTTTTGTTGATTTTATATCCAAGAAAAATACATTCAATAGCTCTAGGGGACAACTTCTCATTTTTATCAGTATAAACAAAACATTTGTAACCAAAAACCCTTAGTCTTTCATAGTAACAAGATAAAGTATATAATTTTTCAAAAAGAAAAATATTTTCAAGATAGGTTGAAGGCATTCTAGAACATTACTAGCAATTAAAAGTGTTCTACAAGTTTATATAATGTGCTTATGTTTTCTTTCTGCTAACCTGGTGCAAGATTTTTTATTAATAATCCCATTTGTTTCAAAAAATAAAAATCCTTTGATAAGTATGTTGCTTCCGAAACAGATCTAAAAATCTTAGTAATAGAACCAAATTAATTCTTTACCATATTGTCAAAAATCAAATATTTTTTGAATACTTTCGATTTATGTTTAATAGATATATCCAAGTAAAGCGGGTAAAGTCATCTATAAAGGTTACATAATATGTTACTCCTCCTTTAGAAACAACATGGGTCAATCCCCAAACATCGAAATGTATTAATTCAAAAGATTTAATTGTTACAAAATTTCTTTCACCAAAATGTAATGATGTATTTTCCCAAGGATACATTCTTTACAATCAAAATTATGAATCTCATTTTTCTTCAACAAAGGAAAATTACATGGTCTATGAATTATTCAAATGTCCAAGTCGTTTATGCCAAAGAGTAGTATCATGAACCACATTACAAATTTCAAAATTTGGCATAACTAAATTATTCATTTTGTATAGTCCACTTTCCCCATGGCCTTCACCAATCACCTTCTTCGATTAGTAATTATACACCACATAATTCTTAGATAAGAAAGTGATTATACAACCGTTATCACAAATTTGAGCAATCGAGAAGATTTAGATTAACTTAGCTATAAAACTTACATTTTAAATTTTAAAATCTTATTTTTCAAAATCCTCAAATTTTTTAATTTGAAGTTTTGTACCATCGGCGATAAAAACATGTTTTCCAAAGATATCTTAAAAAAATTTCAAAGATTTTTCACTATGGGTTATATAAAAAGAAGCACCCGAGTTTAAGAACCAAGACATACCTTGAGAAGTGGAGAGAGCATTTTCGAAAACGTTTGCCTTTTCTTTGAACATTTCTTCTATGTAAGTTTTGATGTTGGTAGACAAAACTCCTTCATCCTTATCCTCCACGGCTTTCACGTTTCCATATTTCTTTCGAAAAAGAGGATAAGTGGTTTTGATACGACCACTTTTCTTCGAATAATGACATATCGTGTCCTTGTTTGGCCATGGTCCCGTGGGCTTTTTGTTTAATCCATCTTTCTGTCCTTCAAAGTTTTTCATATGAAGGGCTTGTATTCTTCGTATTTGCTCCCGGATTTGAGACGACAAGAACGGTTTCTTTTGCAACATTGATGTTTTTTAATCTTGTTTCCTAAATAATAAGATCAGTCAAAACCAAGTCTCCTTTTGGTTTAGGTTTTCTATGTATTAAGTTGGATATAATATTTTCAAATTCATCCTTTAAGCCGCATACGAATAAAAAGAAATATTTGTTATCTAAAAAACTCTTAAAATTCATTTATTTTTTTGAAGTTTAAGTCTATCAAAACTTTTAAGTTGAGACCATAATTCCGAAAAATCATTGTGATAGTCTCTAATGCTTAAATTCTCTTTTTTGAGCATTATCATCCCTTTCATAAGATCAATTTGAAAGACGAAATTATCTTCAGAGTGGATTTCCTTTAAGCACTCCCAAGTCTCAAAAGCACTTTCGAAAATACTAATTCTATTTCTAAGTTTTTCATCTGCAATTTGGCAAATAATCCAAGTAATTTTAGTATTTATATGTTCTCAAGTTTTAAGATCTTGCTTGTATTTTTCTTTTGTATTGGAAGCTTCATGATCATCCAAATCTTCATGTCCAAAATTGGTTCTTGAATCATTTCATTAATATAATCTCAAAAATCTTTTAACAAAAAATAATTTTTCATGGTTCTTACCCAATTTTTGTAGCATTTCGAGCGAAGAATACATCTAAAAGATTTATTTTTGCTCTCCATTTTAGACAAAAATCAAAGATCTTAGTGTTACCTTAAATTTGAAAAATTTTTACGAACTTTGTGATCTTCGCATGCTTTCTAATGCGCTCGAATTCTTCAAAACGAAGTTATGATACCATGTAAATATTTGTTAATGCTTGAATGTTGAATCGGCCAAGTCGCAAAATGTCGATATGTTTGTAAAATCGTCAAGATAAGCATCCAAATATGGATATATCAAGTCAAGATTACAACAAGAGTCAAGAGTCAATACTCAAGAGCCAAATCACGAATCAAAAGGTTGTGCAAGACAGAGCAAGCATTACAAGTGAGAAAGAAGAAAAGAAAATGACTATACAGGTGAATGCACGGTTGGGGAGCAAATCTCCCCAACGACTATAATAACTAGCCATTGGGGAGCCCTGCTCCCCAACGGTTACCTGGATGGCCAGGGCCAGCATGGGCCGGGCCCTAGTGGCCTGGCCTGCCCTATTACAAATTAACAATAATTTGTCCCATGATGGATCTCTTTTTTCTCATTTTCCCACTATAATTCCAGTAAAGACATTCACATAATTAGGCATTATTACAGAAAGAATATCCCCATCCAACGACAGGCAGAAACATTGAAGATTGAACATCCACAAGGCCCAAAGAATGACATGGAAATATCATGAAAATAAATATTCATGAAACGGAAAGTGCACAAGTGCCTCATATGCCAGACAATTTTTTAATCATAATAGGCTGTTAATTATTGCGCCATCTAACACCTAAAGCCACCATCCGTTGTTTTTCATACTAACAAATTTATATGTAAGAAAAAATAAATTGTGGTTAAGAGATTGGCTTTCACTTACACCACCGCATTGCTGTATACAATTGCACCCTTTAGTAAGCTCAACCTCTCAGGATTATGTCCAATAGTTCGATCATCAATAGCCTAAATTTAGAGCATCATGTCAACGATTAGACTTACAAATAAATGTCAACAAGATGGCAATCAAGGAATATAAGCATAAAGTGCCTTTAGAATGTTCATTCCAATTTGTGAAAAACCAATAGCAGTAAATACCTAAGCCAAAAGAAAAAAGCCAATTGGAGCCATTATGTTACAGCTTTTTCAGTCAAGAGACCGTTCACTTTCAGTTAGTTAAAAGATAAGACCTTTTGCAGCTGGCTGTCATTTAGATAAAAAATGCTCAAATTTTACCTTGTCAGTAGTAGCATAAACAGATCCATCGAGGCCAGACAAGCTTAGTTGCTCCTGCCTACCAGGAAAAAGGATGAAGCATAAATGTAAACAAATTAACTCCATAAATTTTATGAGGCATGTTTCCATTGAATTGCATGAAAGATGAACAATGTATGGACGTTCCTGGCAGACAACTTACCACATCACAAAAACCTACAAGATGGATCATTTACTCTACATATTGGTGTCACTCCTAATTCATTTCTAATAACCTCATTACATATATGGTTCTTCCTTATGTGACCATATATCCATCATCTTCATTTCAGTCATGAATATCTTTTCTACATGTTGATTAATTGACCAATATTGAGAACCATATAATATAGTGGTCTAGTAGTTAGTCTATAATATTTACCTTTCAACTTTAATGGTATCTTATTGTTACATAAAATACTTAATGCACCTCTCCGGCATCACCATCAATTTTTTTGTGGTTAAAAAAATTGATCTCATGTACTTAAAACTTTCCGTTTGAGGGACGTAATGTGCGTGCAAATATGAATTTCCATGTCATCCGTAGTAACCAAATAATCAAACTTACATTATATATATTATGTCTTAGTTTTACTAAGTCGAAAACCTTTATTTTTTAATGTTTCTCTCACACTTCCAACATCTTGATATTTTTTTCTTAGATTCATCCGTTAACACACTGTTATTAGTGAATAACATGCACAAAGGTAGTTTATCTTAAACAAGCTTTATTAACTCATCAATAACCAAGATAAACAAGCACGGGCTTAAAGGTAATCTATGATGTATCCAATATTAACTTCAAAGAAATCTGGCATTCCTCTGTGAGTCCTCACACAGATGTTTGTGTACCATCATACGTATAAGACTGATGTACATTAATGGGATACATCTCTTTACCAAGATTCTTCAAAGAATATTTTTGGTATCCTATTGCAAGCTTTTTTAAAATCAATAAATACCATGTAACAAATTTTTTTCTCTAAAATATTTTATGGAAAAACCACTTGGCTCACAAGACTATTTAATGAAATATGGAAAAACCAAAAGATGCCCGAGGAATGGAGAGCAAGTACACTTATACCCATATATAAAAATAAGGGAGACATTCAAAATTGTGCGAATTATCGAGGTATCAAGTTGATGAGTCATACTATGAAATTATGGGAAAGAATTATTGAACGTAGGTTAAGACAAGTATCAAGTACAACAGAGAACCAATTTGGATTTATGCCTGGTAGATCTACTATTGAAGCGATTCACCTTTTGAGACGTCTTATGGAACATTTTAGAGCAAAAAAGAAAGACCTTCACATGATATTTATTGATCTAGAAAAAGCTTATGATAGGGTACCGAGGGAGGTTCTTTGGAGAACTTTGGAAAAAAGAGGTATCCCATTGACATATATTAACCTTATAAGAGACATGTATGATGGTGCAAAAACATGTGTGAGGACTCATGAAGGAACGACAGACTTCTTTGAAGTTAATATTGGGTTACATCAAGGATCAACTTTAAGTCTATACTTATTTATAATGGTGATGGATGAGTTAACAAAACATATTCAAGATGAAGTACCTTGGTGTATGTTATTTGCAGATGACATTGTATTAGTGGAGGAGTCTAAGGAAAAAGTTAATAGAAAATTGGAACTATGGAGAGAAACATTAGAAAACAAAGGCCTCCGACTTAGTAGAACAAAGACAGAATATATGGAATGTAAGTTTGATCATTTGGCTACTTCAGAGGACATAGAAATTAAAATTGGCACACATTGCATTCCCCAAAAGGAAAGTTTTAAATACCTAAGGTCAATTTTTCAAAGTGATGGAAGAATTGATGGAGATGTTACACATAGAATTAATGCTGGTTGGTTAAAATGGAGAGGAGCATCAGGTATTCTTTGTGACAAGAAGATACCATTAAAATTAAAAGGTAAATATTATAGTGCAGCAGTTAGGCCTGCCATGTTTTATGGTTCTGAGTGTTGGGCAGTTAATCATCAACATGTACAAAAGATGTCTGTGACAGAAATGAAGATGTTGAGATGGATGAGTGGTCATACAAGAAAAGACCGTATACATAATGAGGTTATTAGAAACAAATTAGGAGTGGCACCAATAGAGGATAAAATGAGAGAACATCGTTTAAGATGGTTTGGACATATAGAAAGAAGATCAAAAGAAGAACCTGTAAGAAGGTTAGAAAACCTAAATTTGGAAAGTATTAAAAGAGGTAGAGGACGACCACAAAAGTGTTGAAAGAAACAATAAAGAATGATCTAGCTTATTGGGAGTTAACTGCTAACATGGCACACGATAGAGATCTGTGGAAACAAAGAATCCATGTAGCCGACCCCGTCTAGTATGGGAAAAGGCTTAGTTGTTGTTGTTGTTGTTGTAAAATATTTTATAAGAAGTCCCAATAGGTTAATAACCTCAATAATAGATCTACCGGCCATGAATCCAAGTTGGTTCTTTGTTGTATTTATACTTGTCTCAACCTTCATTAAATAATTCTTTCCCATAATTTCATTGTATGAATCATCAACTTCATACCCTGATAATTTGCACAATTCTAAATATCTCTTTTCTTGTATATGAATAACTTGTACTCTTTCTCCATTCTCTGTTTTGAGTATATGGAGGTAAAAATAATGATAAGAGACCTCATTGAAGTGACCTTTCTAGTACCTATTAAAGCCTTATAATGCTGTCTACAGACATGTAGAAGCCTGTCTAGCTGCAAACCTCGAGTGGGGCCACCCACATAGCTATTCCCACGTAGCAGTAAGCCAAAAAGCTGCTATCGCCCTGGCTGGCCTTACCTTACCTTATAGCGGGCAGGTCAGGGTACCAGTAGTGGGAGCAACTGAAATTCTTTGTCAAAGCAATTTTAGGGGAAAAGGTTGGAGCGTTGGAGTAATTCACGACCAAAAGGGAAAAAATAGGTCTAGATGCTCATACAAGCTAGATAGAATTATGTCAAAATGCTTTATCAGAAGCACATTATTAGCTCTTAATTTATACGCAAAATACACAATACAAATTAGGCAAGATACTACAGACACATTGATTATAGGGATTCTATTATTAACTAAAATAGATACCAACATTTAAAAATATCCTAATTGATTCTACAGATGATCACAACTTATTTACATAAATATCCTAATTGATTCTGCAACTCTGCCCATGTAAGGGATCACCTTTCCATTACCGGTTCCAAGCCTGGATAAAGGAGGAGGGTTACGTTAGGCTTCCGACAGCCAGCATAAAACTTTGTCAAATTTTTATACCATGGATTACACAAATTATGAGCATTGCTTCAAGGCACCCCCACCTAGCAGCGCGTTGCAGAGCCCAAATGCAGCATTAAGTAAGAAAGGACCACTACATTTTCGGTCAGCTATAGTGAATCAATTGCATAGAGGGCTCCCACATCATGGACAGGTGTGAGTAAAGAAGTTAGTTCCGCTACATTGTCGTCTAAATGTAGCGAATAATTTACAGAGAGGGTCTCCACATTTTTTATATGAATAGATACAGGGGTAAGGAAGCTAGTCCTAGATAATAAGATTTGTATTGGTTCTTTGAATATCAGAACATTATCCGATAAGCTAATGAAGGTAGTAGATACTATGATTTGAAGAAAGATTCATATTCTATGTTTACAAGAGACAAAGTGGTTTGGAGAAAAAGCAAAGGAGATAGAGGATAAAGGTTTTAAATTATGGTACTCAGGTAAGGAAAAGGCTCGAAACAGAGTTGGCATTATCATAAATAAATATTTAAAGGATAGTGTAGTAGGCATTCAATGATATAGTGACCAAATCATGATGTTGAAATTAGTGTTAGGGGTAGAGGTTTTGAATATAGTTTACACTTACGCACCCCAAGTAGGCCTAGAAGATAGTATAAAGACAGCTTTTTGGGAAGAGTTAGATAAGGTGATCCAAAGGATTCCATAAAGGGAGATGATTTGTTTAGGAGGATACTTAAATGGACATATCGGTAAAGAGGCATTAGGATATCAAGGTATTCATGAAAACTTTAGTTTTGGAGATATAAATGAGAAAGATAAGGAGATTTTAAATTTTGTTATGGCATTTGATCTCTTTGTAGTCAATACAATCTTCAAAAAATGAGATGAACATTTAATTACTTATAAGAGTGGCTTATCACAAACACAAATTGATTACTTTATTTGTAGAAAAAAAAAAGATAGAGCGTGTTGTAAAGATTGCAAGGTAATTCCAGGAGAAAGCTTAACCATCCAGCATCGACTTTTAGTTATGGATTTATAAATAAAAAAATGGACAAAGAAGAAAAGAGTGCATTGAGCTATTTGGACTAAATGGTGGAACCTCAAAAGCGAGAAAGAAGATATATTTAAACAGAAAGTCCTTTAAGGAGATGTTTGGAATTATGTTGATACACCCTGTGATATGTGGAACAATATGGCTATATATATTACGAAAGTGGCGAAAGATGGGTTAGTTGTATCTAAGGGAGGTATACCGGTATAAAAAGAAGCTTGGTGGTGGAGTGAAATAGTGAAAAATAAAATCAAGGCAAAGAGGGCATGTTTCAGATTACATTATGCTAATAAAACTAGTGAAACTTAAGAGGCTTATAAGAAAGCAAAGAAGGAAGCGAAAAAGGACGTGAGTGAAACAAAAGCTAAAATTTGGGAGGATTTATATAAAAACTCAACTCAGGAGAGGGCGAAAGAGATATGTTTAGGATAGCTAGGGCTAGAAATAAGAAAACTAAAGATCATAATTATGTTAGATGCATCAAAGACAAGGATGAAAAAAAATTAGTGGCAAATGATGATATAAGAAATAGATGAAAAAACTATTTTTATAAGCTTTTTAATGAAAATAAAGATGTTAGTATTAGCTTAGGAAAGTTAGCCAAATCAGAAAAGTATATAAACCATAATTTCTACCGATGTATTCAAAAGAATGAAGTCAAAGAGGCTCTTAAACATATGAAGGGTGGAAAATCGGTAGGATCATACAATATTCCTATAGAAGTTTAGAAAATACTAGAAAAAATAGGAATCACTTGGCTCACAAGACTATTTAATGAAATATGGAGAAACAAAAAGATGTCCGAGGAATGTAGAGCGAGTATACTTATACCCATATATATAAACAAGGGAGACATTCAGAATTGTGTGAATTATCGAGGTATCAAGTTAGTGAGCTATACTACGAAATTGTGAGAAAGAATTATCAATTGTAGGTTAAGACAAGTATCAAGTACAATAGAAAACCAATTTGGATTCATGCCAGGCAGATCTCCTGTTGAAGTGATTCACCTTTTGAGACGTCTTATAGAACATTTTAGAGAAAGAGAAAATACCTTCATATGATATTTATTGATCTAGAAAAAGCTTACGATAAGGTATCAAGGGAGGTTCTTTGAAGAACCTTGAAAAAAAAAGATATTCCATTGACGTACATTAACCTTATAAGAGACATGTACGATGGTACAAAAATATGTGTGAGGACTTATGAAGGAATAATAGACTTCTTTGAAGTTAATATTGGGTTACATCAAGGATTAACTTTAAGTCCATACTTATTAATAATGGTGATTTATGAGTTAACAAAACATATTGAAGATGAAGTGTCTTTTTGTATGTTATTTGCATATGACATTGTGTTAGTAGATGAGTCTAAGGAAAAAGTTAATAGAAAATTGGAACTATGGAGAGTAGCATTAGAAAGTAAAGTCCTCCAACTTAGTAGAACAAAGACAAAATATATGGAATGTAAGTTTGATCATTTGGTTACTTCAAATGACATAGAAATAAACATTGACACACATTGCATCCCCAAAAGAAAAGTTTTAAATACCTAGGTTTAATTTTTCAGAGTGATGGAAGAATTGATGGAGATGTTATGCATAAAATTAATGATGGTTGGTTAAAATGAAGAGGAGCATCAAGTATTCTTTGTGATACGAAGATACCATTAAAGTTAAAAGGTAAATATTATAGAACAACAATTAGACATGTCATGTTCAATTAGACCTGCCATATTTTATGGTTCCGAGTGTTGGGCAGTTAATGAATGTTGAGATGGATGAGTGATCATACAAGAAAAGACTGCATACATAATGAGGTTATTAAAAACAAATTAGGAGTGGCACCAATAGAGGATAAAATGAGAGAATATCATTTAAGATGGTTTAGACATATAGAAAGAAGATCAAAAGAAGAATAAGGAAGAAGGTATGAAAACTAAATTTGGAAAGTATTAAAAGAGGTAGAGGATGACCACAAAAGTGTTGGAAAGAAACAATAAAGAATGATCTAGCTTGTTGTGAGTTAATTGCAAACATGGCACATGATAGAGCTATGTGGAAACAAAGAATCCATGTAGCCGACCCTGTCTAGTATGGGGAAAGGCTTAGTTGTTGTTGTTGTTATCCTAATTGATTCTACAAATAATTGTAACCTTTACAAGTTACAACAATATATTTCCACAAAAAGTGTCTGAATTGGGGAACATCTTAACAAACATGATCCCAGTACTCAATGCAACTACTAGACCCAGAAAACAAAACTGTATTCACCAAACTGAATGGAATCAAGAAAGCAGATCTTACAAAATCCCCCAATCAAAAAAAAAATCCCTACCCAGTAAATATCATTTTACTAATCACCAAATTTGATAGGTAAACAAAAGGAAGCACATTAAAAGGAGGTCACCTGCACTCCCCATAATGCTCCATGTTGTGGATTGTGAGAACCAATCTTGGTTTCTGCAGGAGAAAAAGGAAAAAATCGTTATGTTCAAGAGAAAAGGGGGGGGAAGTTGGACAGCAATATGGTCTTTTTCCCTTTTTGAGGAGAGAGAGATTTTTGTAGACCTTTATGGAAAGGTCATGATACATATCCCAGTACAGAAGAGGTAGTGCACCAGTCTGCCATTCGTGAACATGAATGATATCAGACTGAGTTCCTGTCACCTGTTCACACAAAAATACCCTGAAATTTTCTGTTCAAATCCAGAAAAGATAGCAACTGAGTAGCAGATACGATTATTGATTCAAATGAACCTGCATCCATTCAAGACAAGCGCGGCTGAAGAACAAATAGGCTTCGAGCTCATTGTAACAACCACCGTAAACTTTTTGTCCCTTGAAAAATTGATTTTCAGGCTCTATAAATATCACTTGGATGCCAGAAACTAGTCCATGATATGCACGTGTCACAATCCAGCCTCCATTATGATAGGACTTGTATTCAACAGCCAATTTCAAATCAGACACCTGATGCTTCTGAATGCATTCATAGAAGGGAAGCATAATCTCCACATGATGACCACGCAACATAGAAGCACGGGCAAGGCCTGTCACAACATCTCCCAGTCCACCAACTTTTGCTATAGGAGCCATTTCAGCTGTTACATGAATAATGTGCATAGGATTAGAATCCTTAGGTACATCCATTGTATCATGTGAAGCTGGATCCCAAACACGAAAGTCTCTTTTCCAGAAAGGGATCTCATCATCAGGGGAAGGCCAAGTGATATTCTTAAAAGTCACATCAACTGTCCTGCTTTCGCTAGCAGCATATGTCTACAAAAGGAATGAAGACCAAAAATAAAAGGAAGCAGTACAAAATTTAGATAGGCTCATATTTTCATAACATAATATCGGTTAAGAAGGATGTCATTCTCAAAATAACAGATGAAAACATGCACGATATTGCCCAAACAACTTCGAGGGTATTACAGGAACAATTTTATTGCTATGGTACAAAGAACTAGGAAAGTGAAAGGTAGTACTAGAGAACCACAAAACTATCTTCCTAAACCATAGCATTATTCCCTTTCTGCCATGTGAGAAAGCAGTAAAATAATCCCCAACAGCAAATAAACCTTAGATTCATAATAAATTCCACCATCTTGTGTCATTGAGGAGAAAGCAAATTGAGAGCTTCAAGAAGAAAAGGAGAGTGTCTTATCTGTTTAAGAGTGCAATAACAATTTAAAACGTACATCAGTATCCTTTCAGGATTCACTTAAAGAAATAAATGTACCAGCCTGCTTTATGTAAAAACCAGAGAAAGGTCCTCGCATGATACATAACATTAAGTGCCTGATGTCACAAGCAAGTCCACAGCATCATGGGTAGAGGCCAGTGCAACACCTCCATCTCCGAGTTTAAATGAGCCAATTCCTTACTTTTAACTCCTCATTAGGTTGACCCAGTAGTTCTCTACCTGGAAAACACCCACCAAGTATTGCAAGGACTACCAAAATTTACCATTTGCAGCAGTGACAATATCAAAATCACCATAGAAATTCCCAATTTTCCCTACATGTCACATGAAAGTGGCACTGAATCCCATTCTAGTGACTCGTTTTCAGGTCTGAGGAGAATACCACAGTTTGCACTTTGCAGACTAACTTATCCAAGCCAAAAAAATTGGCATTCCTACTTAAAATCCTTCCATACCATCTTTCACTTTAGCAACTTTGAAAATTCCTACTCTCGCACTTGAAATTGATGGCCAACACCAGAATTTTGGGATTGTCACTCTTTCTTTTGTGTGTCTGTGTGTACCTACTCCAATATGTGGCACTTGTATCAGAAACAATGTATCAAGTCCTTTCCACCATGAAGGAGACTGTAGAAGCATTCGTTGACGGCATCTCATCCTAAAAATATTTTTTATTATGCAACATATTGGCCCATGAAGTCACGACAATTATGACCCATTCATAAGCATAACCTATAAGGTTTCATCAATTGTTTCCCTTCCTCAAGAATATTCCCTCAAGTTCTTCTGCAGCAAAGCTAACGCATGTGGCAAGGACAATAGGTGAACATGATCAAGATGCTTCCCTTGCAACATGAAATAAGGAGATGTATTTATGATATACAAACTAAGTGGAAGAACATCATCTATAAATACAAAGAGGTTTGGCAGCAATCTGATAACATTAGACTAAATCCTTTAATATGGTTGTATTCTTAAAAAAAACTAACTGTTGAGGCGGGTAAAAGTAAGAAACCCTGGATCATCTACCCGCCAGATTGACAACTGAGAGTAGACATGAAAGTTAATTGTATAAATCGGCTTGGATTTATGACTTGAAACGTCAGAAAATACACTTGAAACTTCAGAGAATACATAAAAGGGATTCCCTTGAAGTTAAAACTCTTTCAGACTTCATCAACAAAAACATACATGCGGAAACCGAAACAGATGCAAGCCTTTTCCCACGCTAGGTGGAGTTGGCTACTATACGATTCATATCCGCAGTAGCCGTTATGATCTATCTCCAATGATGCTCCACATTTAGCTACTTTCCGTTCCATGTTTTATGATTCCAGAAACATATATAACAGATCAAAACAATGCCAAACACTGAAACATGTGATACAAATGGATTTGATGTCACGCGACAGTGCATATAAGTACCAACAACCATAATTCAGATTAATCAAGTCCCACGATAGGCACGCAACTCAAAGTGGACAGGAAGAGCTAGTACCGAAGAAGAGGTGGCCTCATCGGCACGAGCCGAGATTCCCAAAACCCGGCCGATTCCCCGGCGTAAGAGCGTGCAACCATCGGACAGACTCCTCTCAAAATGGGTAGTCCTGAACGAAGATGGTGGCCCCCTGCATTGTTCCAATGGGTTGGAAGAATTGGTTTCAAAGTGGTACACAGAAGAAGATGCAAACAGTGGAACCCTATGCAATGGCTGGAGAAGAAAGGTCGCCATTGACAGTACGGATACTTGCCGGTTCGCTCCTAATGCTGACTCATTTGATGATTATTACGAGTCAAAAAATAATATACCATCGAATCCTGAGAAAGGACAAATGGATGGTGGAATATAGTTGTGGCATTTTCGTGTTCTGGATACGTTCGTGTCGTGAACATTACGTGTTCGTGTCGGTTTTCTCGGTGGTGGATTCGAACACAGGCTTGGGGGGGTCTTATATTACCATTTTCTGTTTTACGGTCATGTTCATCCAGTGTCATTTCGTGTTCGTGTTTGAAGTATGAGAGACGCTGGTTCACCCCCAAATGCTGGCACTTTTTTGATAATTGATATATGTACAACTAAAAACACATAGAATTCTGAGAAAGGACAAGCTAAATGGTATACAGGGGTGGCAATTCGTGTTCTGGGTATAGTCTGTGTCGTAACATTACATCTTCGTGTCAAAAACAAGTTAACCCGAACATGAGCCGACTTTTTCATGTTATACAGGTGGATGTGAACACAAGCTTTCTAGGATGTGTTATATGTCTACTTTGTGTTTGTGTTTGAAGCATTAAAAAAATTGATTTGAGGGAGAGATCCAGCGTGAACTCATTTTGTTGTCATGTTTACGCATGAGCGGTTCTGGTTACTCTGGAACTTGGAACCCTAACCGAATCGGCACAAAACTAGTTACGGTTATTGTTGCGGAACCACCGATTCCGGTTTGAGTCCTAAACCACATTCATATCCGGACCTGTTTTTTTTTTGTTGGAATGCCTCAGGTGAGCCGAACCCCACCCACATTTCCTAAACCCGAACCTCAACCCAGATTTTCCGTGTTGGGTTCCATGTCCAAGTTACTACTGTTAATTGTATCAGCTAATAATCCATGATAATTAAACTAATTTCAGCTTATCTTACAGAACATAAGAACTACTGTGTTAATACTTAACCTATTTGAGACTCTTCGGGTGAGGTGTGTGTTTAAGCCGTGTTTTATCAACATGCTATTATATGCTTTACTTTTTTCTTAAAAAATTAAATCTGAAAAATCTAAATCTATGTGAAGCCGGCAATTTTTTTATTTTAAATTTAAATTGCGGTTTTAGTTTCACCAGATTTGATTTCAGCTGGTTCTTGGCTCGAGTCGGTTTCAAACTGGTCATGTCTAATCCTAGTCCTCCATTTTTTTACCTTTTCTTTTTAGGTCGGAGAGGCCAAATCCATGCTTAGTCCTGTCAGGTGAGATAATGCTTTGTATGTTAGACTTGTCGTGTTTGTTTTATTGGTAGAATATGATTTCGTAGACTATTTACATAGATTCCCATGTAACTTGTATAAATACTTCATTTATGACAACTTGATTGCAAGTGTATACCTTTCATAGACGTTCCACATACGATCGTTAACCTAAGGAGTTAAATTTCATTACCAAGAGGACTTGCAGGATGATTTTTACTTAAGTCAATAAAAGCTTATCATCTAAGTTAATGCTGATGAGATTGTTGAACCGTATGACATATCTTGATATGTTATATAGTTGATTATTGATGTGAAAGCATGTCTTTTCTTTTCAATCCATGTAGCAATTACATGTACTTCACGAGAGTTTCTCGTTTGTGTGATAAAATCTTAGGTACAGATATCTTTTTACATTGCACATTCTATAAATACGGTGTTTCTCAAGCACCATTATCTAGAGAATTATACAAATTTCTTGACAATTATGAGAGTTTCTTAATAACTGAAGGAGTTTCTCGAGAATTAAAAGAGTTTATCGAGAAATAACTCTATCTTATGTTAGAAATTAGGAGTTTGGGTCCAACATGAATTACATTTCGAAAGAGATTGTTGTAATAGAGATAATGGTAAAACAAGTTTCAGAAGTTAGAGGTAATGCAGAATACCTCTAAATAACCCGTAAACATTAGGGAAAACTTCAAATTAATACCTTGAGGTTTGACAGAAGTAGACTTTGTTACGATGTGATTTGAACTCAACCAATTCGGTTTATATGGTTTCCAAGTTTGTCATTTTAGACCAAATTATAACATCGGATCTCTCTGACACAGCTTTGCTCTTTTATTTGACCAAGTTCATTGGGTATTGGACATAGTTATGGCATGTGCACTAGGATGCCCTACTTGTTCATGTTCAGCTGTGTGAATCGGCCCCGCCTCCCAAATTCGAAGTTTTTCCCTAGAACGACTACAAGAACAAATTAACACAGCTGAACATGAACAAGTTTTGTTTTAATGGACAGTAATTATTCTTGTAGTCATGTTCTAGGGAAAAACTTCGAATTCAGACAGTTATGAAGCACTGAAACATATATATATATATATATATATATAAGACAAACAATGTATAATTCAGACAGTTATGAAGCACTGAAATGTTCTTTTCTTGTTTCCATATATATCAGAAACCGGAAACTCTTAGGAAAAGCACGGAAATGTTTTTCTTTATAACCAAAAAAAATGAAGTGCGATCGTCAAACACTCTCTCTCATTTTTAGTCCGAAACTCACCTAGACAGCCATCACTTGGTGGGCTGCTATGACTTCTGCTAGTTTTTGCTCAACAGAGAATCAAACACTCTTTCTCTCAAACTCTCGTTTTTATTCAAAACCCTATTACCACTACCATATCTTTTGCTATAGGCTTTACATGACCAGAATATCAGCATTTTTATTTTTTGTCGAAGAGAAGGGTACAATTCTTGACAGTGACATTTCGTTTCACGTAAGCCGTATTGGAACCATAAATCTTTTCTTTTTCTAGTTTTTGCTGAAACTTCAGGTTCCTTTGTTTGACATTGTCAATTTCGTTGGAGCGTTCTCCACAATGTCACTTAAGTTCATTGTTAAAAGGTGTAGAATGTTTTTCTTTTATTTATTTAAATATGTGTATATCAGTTCGTTCGTTTCACAAGTTTTGTTTGTCTTCATATTTCCATTTCCTTGCAACATAACGGACAGTAGTTCACAACGACCGTCAACTATCAGAGGGTCTCCGGATCACAGTAAGATCGTAGTGAAAAAGTATATCCATTTGCCTGTCACTGCACTAACAAGTAACTGTGACCAACATGGTGAGCCAGCATGTGCAAATTAAACTTGATCAACAAGCGCAAATCCACCAGTTCACTGGATGGAGCATTGTTGAGAGGGGGCTTCAGCCACCGGAATGGAGATCGGGTTCGATCTACATGGGCTGCTGTGTTCAATCTACACTAATCACAACACTCTTAAGAAACCCTAGTGTAACCATGGGCTAGCAGCCTCACCCTGAAAGTATTTCTAGACCCTCCACATCGCCACCTGCTCGGTGCAACAGCCCAACACAAGCATTTGAACCTTTCCCTGTGGTAACGCCTCTATCTGCACCTCGAACACTTTATCATCCCTTATTACTGCCAAAACAAATGTAGGATATCTGCCCCTGTACTCAGAATAATTGCCCTGTAATCAGTTTCTATATATAAATAATATATGTAGAGAGAGAGAAGATCACGACAACTTTGTATTCAACATCTCAACAAAGACATATCAAACAAACAGCAGATACCAGTTGGTACCAGAAACCGTGGAAGCCAGTAGGTTATTCTTTGCCTACACGAGAAAATAAGATAAATACAGAGGATTTTTCATTACTTTAGAGGAATGACTAATCAAGAGTCATGGGTTGCATCATGCAGCATCTGAAGCGCGCTTTCCTGACAGTCGTCAAGATTTCCTGCTCTGCATCCTCAAGCATCCTCACAACCTCTGTGAAGGGTGGCCGCACATCAGGGTTGACATCCCAGCAGCGGGTCATGATCTCACTGAGCACCGGAAGGCAATCGTGGGGAATGGCTGGTCTCACACCTTTGTTCACAACAGCAAATGCTGCCTGAACCGCTGTCATGTTCTGAAAGGGAAGACATCCTGTTATAAGTTCCCACAGGACGATACCGAAACTGTATATATCCACCTTCTGTGTGTACGGTCTATGCTGGATCATCTCTCTGCAAGCATTTGAGGACCACATATAAAAGGTGAAAAACATGGTAAAAGGAATGCAAAAGAAAGACTAAATATGTGCAAGTCAAATATCATGATCAGATCTTTAAAGACTGCACAATTAAAGCTAATTGAAATACAGATCACAGGCATGAAGATGCCAACCAGAAATTGAAGTACAAATGTAAAGAAGAAAAAAATATGGTTTTTCAAATAATAGTAACAGAGATAGTAGTAATAATAGATAAAGCGAGGTGCAGCCAAATCATGATCACATTCATCCCAGAAAAAACACGTGATAAGGAACGTTAGGTTCATATCAACCGCAGATTTTGGAGACCGAACAAAGAAAATTTTGCTTAAATCAATTCCAGTATTGCAAAAAAGTTACTGGTACGTCAAGTATTTCACAAGTGATACCCAGTTCAAAGGCCTTTCAGAGGCGATCTCCAGTGGCCAAACTCCTCACAACTGTCTCTATATTTTAAGCCATCTTTCCGTGGACAATAGTAACAATTCTAGACCTCACTTCAGTTACTCTCCAGAAAGGGCACATTGATTCTTTGCATGCTAAGAAACTGCTGCAATCACCGTAGTCCATCCAGTGGGAGTTGGGAGAAGTGTCGCAAAAATAAACAAAAAGAAAGTAAAGCAAATTGACAATAGAATGAGGACCAATTCGGACAGACAAGAGTCCTGGTAAAATGAATATTATCAATTTGTCAGAAAAGGAATACAAGTTATTTTAGCAAGAAAATTACAGGACCAAGGAAGAGACAGCACAGATAGAACAACCTGGATCTTGAAACTTGACAAAAGAAGGATGCGATTAAAGAGTCAGACTCCAATCCAGAATCCACATACACATGCACAGACATACCAAGATACGCACAAATGTGGATGTAGCATGTGTAGGCTAGACCCAGCTTTTGGGTCTATCCTCTAGGCCAATCTCTCACTCTCCTCGTGATAGTAGAGAGAGAAAGAGAGAGAGGGAAGGTAGATCCAGTGTTGTTCGATGTGTATCATATCGTGTAGCGTTTTGGTCCATAATACGTATCATATCGCTCTGTAAAATTTGGTAAAAATCTAAAAAAACTGGAAAAAATATGATAATTACAAATAATTCATATAATACAAAAATGTAGTACATATTCATCATTCACCATTCAATAATTAAAAAAAGAATTACATATTTTGAAGCAGAATTCTTATAAAAAAATACAACTTTAATAATTGGAAAAAATACATTTACAGATAGTAATAAGGATCATCAACTAAATAATATTCATTCTCCTTGTTGAAGATCCTCGCTACCTTCTGCGTCAAAATAAAAATCTCCATCCCCTTGATGATGTTCTCCTCCTTCCAAATTAATCAAGGCAATGTATTTTTTGGTTAGGAGTACATTTGTTTCATTATCTTCCATAATTCACTCCTCTAATATATTAAAATTATCCAAACTTATTGGATCAAATTGATTTTCAAAGATAAGCAATTAGTAAATAACATTAATAATTAAAGTTAAATAAATTATTAAATTGAATCTTTAAGTAGTAACTAATACAAAATTACCTCCGTCGGAGCCGCATGTTACAATAGATGAAAACTAAGTCATTGAGTTGCTTATGATCTAACTCTTACTACAAAATCTTTAAGGTTTGGGCAATCACTTTCAAACCTATTCGACCAAATAACTGATAGAAAAAAACAAACATCAGGGATTTAATCCAGAATAAATATAAGATTTAAAAAACTTAAATATGAAGATAAACAGTTCACCAGGGCACATATTAGTGTGGTTACGAATTGCTACAGGCAAGATCATCAAGTGAAGAGTATTATCGTAGATCTCCAACTCTCAATGTATAGCATATGCTCTACTCTCAGGGACTAATTTGTCTATACAATCAATGATAGCTCAGTTTACCTCACCGTTCCTTTTAAAACTTATTGAGTACATGAATGTTGGGTTTAGGTAATAAGGTGTTGCATGAATAGGCTTATGCAATTGTTTGTTCTATATGTTATCTATAATGTTCCACACGGGCATATAATCTTCATTTCTTCCATTAAATTACTTCTAATAACTTCTTTTGCCCTATCCATGGTTTCATAAAGATAGATCATAGATGGTTTCTCCTTACTATCAGCCATCTCAAAACTTTCACTAAAGGACGTGTAATCCTCAATAGTCTTACATATTCATTCCAGACTGTCTCTAAAATATAATTTTAACTTTTTGTTTCTTCTATTTTGAGGCAACTCTGCAAATTGCCACCACTCATTTGAGGAGAATATTTTCTTTAATGCTTGCTTTTGTTTCACAATGCTTTATAAAAATAAGAAATTAGTTGTAAACCGAGTTCCAGTTGTACGAAAGAGCTCTGAACCATCTGTATATCTCCATAATACATAATAGAAAAGCATGATTGTAGATAAATTTGGTGATATCTTGGCAACACTCAGTTGTTGCCATTATTTCATCATCTCACCAATATCCTCAAGAATGAGATCTAAACAATGGGTTGAACATGGTGTCCAATAAAAAGTCCCATAAATATCCGTTAACTCTTTTCAACTGCTTTATAGTTAGCTACATTATCTGTAATGAATTGGACTAGATTCCCTAACCCAACCTCATATATCACCTTATCAAACTCTTGCCTTAGGAGTTAGGACCTCTTCAGTATGACTCTTTTTTAACATATCTAGAGATCTCAAAAACATAAATCCTTTAGGACAATAGACAATAAATTTTAACAAAGTCCTTCATCGCCTATTTGTCCATCTTTCTTCATAACTTCATATTTTGTCATTCAAAAAAAATGCAAATAACAACAAAAAATAAAAATGCAAAAAAATCGAAAAACTCTAAAAGTATACCTACAACCCAAGTTGGGAATCTTGTATAGACGTCGTATTCTCAAACATCTTTAAATCATTCTTCTGTTGTCTCCTCTTATGTATACTCTCAATCATCTATAGAGATTGTCATTTAATGACTTCTAACAATTTCTTAATTCTGCCTATGCAATGAGCAACTTCTTTTCTACTCCCCCCTCGGTGATGTTTCAATCGTGAAATTTTACCACTAACCACCTTCTTATAAAATAAACATTTTATCTTCGATGTGTTTCCCTCAATACCCCATTGTCATGCCATATCATCGAACCGAGATTGGGAGTCTCAAACAACTCTTCCTACCATTTCAATTGAACACTTCAATCCAATAAAAAACTTGAAAATAAAGACACTTCATAAATCCCCAATCTTCACATAACACTCAAATAGAGTGTCTCCCACTTCACGAATACAATAAAAATCATATACACGCATTTCATAACTTCATATTTTATCATTAAAAAAATACAAATAACACCAAAATAAATAAATACAAAAAAAAACTCTAAAAGTATACCTACAACCCGAGTTGGGAGCCTTGCACGAACATCGTATAACACTTTTTTTGGAGTCTTGAACACCAAAAAAGGGGGAGCCACACTTGGGAGCCTTTAGGAGCATCGAACAGAAACTAGAAACCCGCAAAAATGTGGGTTTTTGTTCAGCCAAGAACTAAGGGTCCCTAGCCGTATCGTGTAATACAGCCTATATCGCATGATATGGCCCGATAATTTCTTGTATATGATATAATGGGTCCACGATACAATACATATCGATACGGTGCGATGCGGATAACACTAGGTAGATCAGGTATGCAGGAGGCTGCTACACCCTAGTATGATATGGACTATAGGATAGGCCCAAGAATTGGGCCTGACCAACACCGACCTCTCTCTCTCTATATATATATATATATGTATATAGATATATATATATATAGAGAGAGAGAGAGAGAACTACAGAAGCCAAGACAAGGCAAGAATCAAGATACCAAACCATAGAAATGCATGTATATATTTTAGAAGTCACATAAACTTGGTAATTTGATTGGCAGAGGCAGAGGAAGAACAATGAACAAAGCACCACAAAAGCAAGTTCCCCATTCCGTCCTTCAAGAAAATTCTTAAAAGTTCAACTGAAGCTGATTGTGTGTTGCATGGTACAAGTCGGGTAAGAAGCGCCTCTACCTAATGTATGTTATAAAGTTCCAATGACGGACAGTTCGGGCTGGCGCCTCTACCTAATGTGTAGGTGAAGCCTTATTTAGGCCCCCTAAGCCTAGCTTATGACTTTTAGGACTCTTTTAGGTCAATGCATAAATTGCGTCTAACAAAATTCACTTGGCTTGTTGACCACCCTACCCTTACCCTTAGTATAAGGTGACCGGTAGCAGGCAAGCTCTGACCTTAACAGTTGGCCTAGACTTGACTCACTTTCTTAGATGACTCTCTACAAGTGACTCTTACAATACAAATGCCCCACATTTGTACCCTCACCTCCAGACACTTGCACCTTCACCTCAACAATTGCATTCAAATAACCTACATTTCTGATATTTTTCCGAGGAAATGACAAAACAGCTTCATCTCATCTCCCGTGATAACTATATAGACACAAGGATACCCTAACACCAATATTTCCCACTCTCAGATGAATAAGTCTATAAACTGGAATATCTAAGAAAGTTGAAAGGTCTGTCTCGTCAAATATTTATAGTTTTCATTGGGAACATGACAAGCTCATACAAGTGAAACTTAAATAGCTGAAGCAATCACGCAGACATCCACATGGTCTTTGAGCACAGACTCTATTAAAAGAACAATTATCTAAGAGATCAGCTATGTCACGTGGATGTGGGTGTGGATATGGATATGGGCGCAGGTGGTGGAACACGGGAAATTTTTGAAATTCATGGGTGTGGAGACATGGCTGTATATCTGATTCATATGTATTATATATAATTGATAGTATCTAATAAAACTAAAAGAAAAGTACCATTTGCATGAGTTGGCTTTTTAATAAATTAATATTCTGTCAATACAACAACTAAGCCCTTTCCCATACCAGATGGGATCATGCTACATGGATTCTAAATTAATATTCGGTCAATATAAAGTAATAATCAATTATATTCATGAAGAATCTCAGTGACATAGCACCCAAAAAAAAGCAAAGACATAATCTGAGTCAGACAAGGGAGAATTAAAGGTGTTGAGGGTCAGAGTGGCCGACAAGGGTGCATGACCCTGACAGAAGTGTCTATGCGAATCCAAATTAAAAAGCTACCACATCTGTGAATGACAGGGATAGGATGTTCTATTCAAGACACAAAATTTTAGTTCAGCCAATTGCTAATACAAATATTGAAGGATGCAGCACAAACACTCACCTCAGCAACCCAACAGAGTGTGTGGATGTATGGCTGAATATATAGAAGAAAAGATGCTTTGGAAATACAAATGGAGCACCATCATATTCGAAAAGTGGGTCTTTATCGAGAAGGGAGGATGACACCATATGGATGTCATCCTCAGTTTCTACCAATCCACTCACCATCTAAAATTGATAAGGTGCCCCTAAACTTCATAAAAGTTTATATCCGCAACTTGCGAAAGAGAAAGAGCATCTTTCTTTATGGTTGATAAACAGATACACAATGCCACAGATACGATCTTACTCATATATCATCTACCCTCTAGACAACTACTAACAGAGAGAAAAATACTGAAAGCCGTACCCCATTCAGCAGTAAAACCTCACAACGGTTAAAATCATCTTATAACCAGCCTGAATAATATGAATTGTACACATGACCTACAACAACCATTTACAAATTCTTCTAAGGTGCATATGATAAAAGGTCCTTGAATTTGCCATCTAATGGCTCACTCAATCTTATGCATGCACAATTTTAGGAAACAGTTACCAAAACAAGAAGCAAGTTTACATGGAATGCAGTTTCCCTTAAGGAACATGAAAACCCGATCCACCTTTGACATGCTGTAGTGAAGCAGCAAATTCAAAGGATAACCTTTCTTGGTACAGATGAAAATCTCATCTAAACCAACTCTTGCATAATCTCATTTTTCAGCATATCAAGGATCTTATAAAGCGTGAAACTAGGTCCACTATTGTCATTATCTGTAATCTTCAATCACCATTAAATTGCAAATCAAAGTAATTCATTATTGAACTGACCATGGTGAAAATGATGGCTGAGTTAGTTGACACAAGGCCCATATCTACTGGATCAACACACACACAAACACACACACACACACACACACATATATAGAGAGAGAGAGAGAGGGAAAGCAACTGGTATGTGCTGTTTCGCACTAGCTACTTGCATTATGTAGGTTGAGTAAGACCAATGGCTGGTACAAACTCGTGCTAATATTTGGGAGCAAATTCACACATTTTTATTCTGGATTGATTGTATTGTTTTCTTTGCCAGACAGAACAATTCAAGGAGAAAAAGAGGATGTGGGATGTGGAATCAAGATGGTAAATCAAGACAAACAAAACAAACCAGCGAAGGAATGGGTAGATCCGCACCCGGACATTAGCCTGAGATAAATGAGAGCAAGTATATGGACTAGCAAATAACTCAGTATATGCTGGTTATTCTATGTAGATACACACCATCACGTCACAAAACCAAAAGCAAGTCTTTTTGCATACTAAGTGGGATCAGCTATACCAATTTTATTTTCATTGTGCTTTATCTTGTGCAATAAATGCATGTAACTCCAAAACCAAGCCTTCCCCAACACTAAGTGGGCAGAGATGCATAGACTCTTAGTTGTTGGTGTGGTCTATCTCACTTTGTAACTGCAATTAGATCAAGAGAGAAACATCTTTCAACACCTTTTAACCGTCTTCAACTTCTTTGATGTTTTTGGTAGGACATTTAATGTAATCAAGCATTATTCTCATTAGAGCTTAATCAAGGCACCTCTTTAAATGTCCTACCACTTTAGTATTAATGTTCCTTTCTCATTCTATATTTTATTGGTGCCACCCCAACTTCTAATAGTCTCACTCTCACCAAGGATTTGATTTTTCTTTCTATAAAAGCACATCCACCTAAGCATATTCACTTTTACAGCTGTATCATTTGTGCACGTTGGGATGGATGGGCCCAACGCTCAGAACTATAGAGCATTCTTGGTCTACTGTTACAATATGAAAGTAATCTTTCAATTTGAGTGGCATCTTCTTGACACACAGAACACTTTATATGCATCTCTCCATTTTAACATTCTACATTAACTCTATTATGGCATCCCCTAATAGCCCCATCCTTTGAGACACCATCCCTGCATATTCAAAATCATCTTTCTTTGAGATAGAAGGCACTTTGTTGTCAACTTCCATATTGTTTGTGTATCACCGTCTTGCATTCCATTTATGTGTGCTGATTTTAACTTCAAGACATGCACACATACAACATATAAAACTATTAAGAATAGAGTCAACTTGTAAAGTCCCCAATTCCTTTATCAGGAAAAAAAAACAGAAAAAGATAAGATGCTAAACTTTTCCAGTTAGCTTCTGACCAATATTCATTTTCAAATTTATGATAAATCAATAAAAAAATTTAACTGTGTTAGGGGCATCTAAGGGAGGTGTACCGACACAAAAAGAAGCTTGGTAGTGGAGTGAAGTAGTACAAAATAAAATCAAGGCAAAGAGGGCATGTTACAAATTACATTATGCTAAGAAAACTAGTGAAATTTTAGAAGCTTATAAGAAAGCAAAGAAGGAAGCAAAAAAGGCCGTTAGTGAAGCAAAAGCTAAGATTTGGGAGGACTTATATAAAAAACTCAACTCAAAAGAGGGTGAAAGAGATATTTTTAGGATAGTTAGGGCTAGAGATAAGAAAACTAAAGATCTTAATTATGTTAGATGCATAAAAGACGAGGATGAAAAAATTCTAGTGGCAAATGATGATATAAGAAATAGATGGAAAAACTATTTTTATAATCTTTTAATGAAAATAAAAATGTTAGTATTAGTTTAGGAGATTTAGCGAAGTCAGAAAAGTATATAAACTACAATTTCTACCGACGTATTCAAAAGAATGAAGTCAAAGAGGCTCTTAAACATATGAAGGGTGGTATATCGGTAGGACCAGATAATATTCCTATAGAAGTTTGGAAAATACTCGGAGAAGTAGTAATCACTTGGCTCACAAGACTATTTAATGAAATATGGAAAAACCAAAAGGTGCCCGAGGAATGGAAGGCAAGTACACTTATATCCGTATATAAGAACAAGGGAGACATTCAAAATTGTACGAATTATCGAGGTATCAAGTTAATGAGCCATACTATGAAATTATGGAAAAGAATTATCGAGCATAGGTTAAGACAAGTATCAAGTACAATAGAGAACCAATTTGGATTTATGCCAGGTAGATCTACTATTGAAGTGATTCACCTTTTGAGACGTCTTATGGAACATTTTAGAGCAAAAAAGAAAGACCTTCACATGATATTTATTGATCTAGAAAATACTTATGATAGGGTACCGAGGGAGGTTCTTTGGAGAACTTTAGAAAAAAGAGGTATCCCATTGACATATATTAACCTTATAAGAGACATGTATGATGGTGCAAAAACATGTGTGAGGACTCATGAAGGAACGACAGACTTCTTTGAAGTTAATATTGGGTTACATCAAGGATCAACTTTAAGTCCATACTTATTTATAATGGTGATGGATGAGTTAACAAAACATATTCAAGATGAAGTACCTTGGTGTATGTTATTTGCAGATGACATTGTATTAGTGGAGGAGTCTAAGGAAAAAGTTAATAGAAAATTGGAACTATGGAGAGAAACATTAGAAAGCAAAGGCCTCCGACTTAGTAGAACAAAGACAGAATATATGGAATGTAAGTTTGATCATTCGGCTACTTCAGAGGACATAGAAATTAAAATTGGCACACATTGCATTCCCCAAAAGGAAACTTTTAAATACCTAGGGTCAATTTTTCAAAGTGATGGAAGAATTGATGGAGATGTTACACATAGAATTAATGCTGGTTGGTTAAAATGTAGAGGAGCATCAGGTATTCTTTGTGATAAGAAGATACCATTAAAATTAAAAGGTAAATATTATAGAGCAGCAATTAGGCCTGCCATGTTTTATGGTTCTGAGTGTTGGGCAGTTAATCATCAACATGTACAAAAGATGTCTGTGACAGAAATGAAGATGTTGAGATGGATGAGTGGTCATACAAGAAAAGACCGTATACATAATGAGGTTATTAGAAACAAATTAGGAGTGGCACAAATAGAGGATAAAATGAGAGAACATTGTTTAAGATGGTTTGGACATATAGAAAGAAGATCAAAAGAAGAACGTGTAAGAAGGTTAGAAAAACTAAATTTGGAAAGTATTAAAAGAGGTAGAGGACGACCACAAAAGTGTTGGAAAGAAACAATAAAGAATGATCTAGCTTATTGGGAGTTAACTGCTAACATGGCACGATAGGGATCTGTGGAAACAAAGAATCCATGTAGCCGACCCCGTCTAGTATGGGAAAAGGCTTAGTTGTTGTTGTTGTTGTTGCAATAAAAAAATTTAAAAAACCATCATGTAGAGAACAATATTTAATAGGTTGATTCTTATCTTGAGATGTTGACTGAAATCTAACAAGGTTCTAAACCCATGTGTCATAATATTTTGGAGTTTGGACCAGATTTGTGCATTTTCAAGCTCACCGAGGATGCATGCGTATAGTTGTCGATTAGGGTCGGCCCAGCTCCAACCCTTGCAGGCCAAGGGAAAATGGGGCCAGACCTTGGCCTACTGACAATTTTCGGGGGTTGGGGAAATGCCAGTCCACCCTAGGCATTGAGGGTGTGTTTGAGTCGTGGTGCCTGGCTCCTGGTACTAGAACTACATGCATAGACCCACGTGAGCTTGTAACCATGGTTCCAAGAAATAAACAATTCTATGTTTGATTCACAACTAGTACTAACGCTTGGGTTTTCGTGTGAGGCAAGGTCGCAATACGAGAGAGAAGGGGGAAATTGGATTTTAGTGCGACATCCCTATGTCCAATTCACCTCCCTTTTGGTGCCAATGTTTTTTACTCAAATTGGTTCTAAAGAAACACAGTTCCACACCATTGATGGGTTCAGAGCGTGAAGCTGCAAGCAAGTCAAGGTTCAATTCCCCTAGAACTTTGTATCAGAGATACCTTGAAGGGCCATGGACCGCATGGGGCCAGCCCTTGTTTTCAAAAAACAAACCAAAAAATTGCACGTATATATATAGACACACACATATATGCATATATAATAGTGTCCACTTATAAATCCAATCATACATACATACATATATATATATATATATATATATATATATATATATATATATATATATTATCTAGGCTTTTCTTTTTTTGCCCAAGGAGCCAGCTTGACCCAGCTCACCTTGCCCCCCAAGGTCAAACAGGCCGAGCTAAAAAACCATATTGCAAATATGGGTTCAGACTTCTCAGCCCAGTCTCACATATTTCCAGGGTCAGTCTGGGCCAATCATGCAAGCCTGGCCCATTTTGATAGCTCTAGCATGTAGAAGTCAAGTTGAGACCGATGTCAGCTTTGAGTAGCGACTACCAACCACAAGAAAAATCTCAAATTGTGTGATATCCATTTTTCCAAGTTATAACCTTATAAAGTAAAATATCACTGATTTGACCTTATTTTGATCCCAATTTTCACTCTTAAGCATCTTGATCCCCTCCCTAAGAACCTGATAGCCATGGGATCATCTTTACAATTTATCGGGAAACATACTCTCAATCAGAAATTGTGCTTCATATCTGAAACCTCATCTTGCCTGCATATCAAATGTTTGAGCTTCCCTGCATATCCGACACCTAAATAACACTTCTGGTAACCTATGCATTCAGTAGTATGTCCATATTGACACACCCAGTTCACAAAGACCTAAGGCAATGCATCACATATTGACAATCCCATTTAAATTCATCTTTGATAAGCACCAAATAGACAGCTGCAGGTTGTGAAGCCTTCCGTCACCAATTCGTTAACCAAGATGTACGCTCAGTAAGGGTCTGCCATGCATCCCAGCTACAAAAGCTTTAAATGAAGAAAGAAACAAAATCTCATTTATTTAGATTTCAAAACCATGCTTTTAAACCACAAAGCAGCAGCTAAGTAATAAAAAAGTTTAATCTTCTTAGTAAGAAAATAGGTTTTCTTCTCAAAATATGTAAAATGGCTTTAATCCTGTTTAACCAATAATTTCAAAAAAAGGGACATTATGTTTTAAACTGCGACAATTTTTTGCATTTTTCGAGGATATCACCTTTATTTGTCATTATGGTATGCATAACCCTTGCTTGATAATCAATAGAAGTCCACAATAATACCAATATAGTTTTAACTACCAACAGTTTCAATGCATAAAAGTTCCTATTTACATGAAAGGGCTTTCACACTTGGAGACAAAAAAGGTTTCAAAAGAACTGTTAGGACCTGTAAACACCCCAAAATGTTTTGCAAAAACATATTCAAGCATATTTCGAAACAGTAGGCTGGTTTTAAAAATATATGATTTAAATACAGGCTACGAATTTCATAAAATATCAAAAACAAAGATTTTGAAATTAAAAGTTTTAAGTTTCAAAATCAAGTTTTAAAAATGTAAACAAAGATGAAATTTGGATTGGTTCAAAAGAGGAGGAGGAAAGTTACAAAAACCCCGCCGAAGATCCCAGAAGAAAGCACGATCTCAGGGTCAAAACGGAATCGAAGCGTCCCAATCTGATCTCAAAGCAGCAACAAAAAGGCAAGGACCGAGCTTATTTACCAAATGTGGACCAAGATGAAGGACCGAAGTCTCGAACGGGCTAGGGAAGTTGAAACCGAAATGGGCTAGGCCAAATTAAGAGCCTAAAACCAAGGGCAAATACTCGATTTACACTCAATGACAAACAAATTGATTTAAACTAAGACATGGACTAACCTAAGGCAATGGTTCAAAAAGACCAAGCCATGGACTAAAGGTGGACCAAAGACATGGATCAAGCCAAGCCACGACTCTATCAAATATGACACCAAAGAATGCCCTAAATTGAACCTAGCCGACTGCACCAAGGCCAACCGATTGCACTCGACTGCACCAAGGCTAACCGAACCCACTTGGTCGCCCTAGCCACATGGGGCTAGGCTTACCTTAGCTAAGAGGGACCACTAGGAGGCCCACGTGAAACCTTGGGGCCCGCAAGGAACTGGATCAAACTTTTGACTCCAAAAGCCCATCCGTACCAAACCTTAGAAGCCTCTAGGCCTTTCCCCTTAAAGCCTATAAAAAGGCACCTTAGGAGCTGGTTTCCAGAATTGAATGAAGGTGAGAAGGGGCCTAAGAGAGAGAGAGGGAGAGTTGTAGCAAGAGAGAGAGGGAGAGAAAGAGAGAGAGGGGGAGAGGAAAAGAGAGAGAAGAGAGGAAGAAAGAGAGGTTGATCCTCTTCATTTCTTCCACGATCGGTGCCAAGGAGGCTCATATTCTAAGGTCGACCCTCTCCTCCCTTCTTTAATTCCTTCTTCCTTGCTTTCATTCATTAAAAGGGGTTGTATTAATGGAGCAATTGTCCCTCCATCATGTAATAGATAAATATGCTGCCCATTTCATTTTCGTTATATTCATGCCCGCTACTTGTTTGATTTCAAATTTCCTCTACCTCTCTATATATTATAATCCCTTATATCTCCTAATCCCCTCTATACTTAAGCTATAGATAATTAGATATATTTCAATTCTTTTCCTTCAGTCATTTACATTCAATTGGTTGTGATTTGTCTTTTAAATTTCGGATGAGATGCATTCATGTATTTCCTAAATACGAAAATCTGTTTTAAATATTCTGCATATGTCTGATGATTTATTTTTAATTCCCTATCCTCTGCTTTGAATGATCTGAAATTTTAAACACTGAATCCCCACACACCAGCCCACAATCCATAAAATTTTCAAGAATTTTAGGGTCGTGCAGCTACGTAAATAAAATTGGGAAAAGTCGGGGAAAACCAGAGTTGAATCTGGAAAACCTTTGTTTACTATAACAGAGCTTGAATTATCATCTCACAATTTTGTCTGTAGTGAATCAATTTCATTGAAACTTGTCTCATTGAAAAGCTAACAAGATCAAGTTCATAAAGATCGGAGCTCTATGCACTGAGATACAAATGTTTTTTAATCCTCTGTATTTCTTTCACAAAACTGTTTCAAACGTATGAGCAAGGGTCATTGCCTGATTTAATTGCAGACTGTCACAACACCAAAATCATAATAAAAAATAGTTTATGAACCTCCGTATTATCCTTTATTCACTTTAAAAAAAATTGATTTTTGGAGATTCACAAGCTATTTAAAAAAACCCGAAAACAAGTTCTGAAAGCATAACCAGTTTCTGTTTTTCATAACTTAGAAAATTTTCTTCTAAAGGCCTAGCTCACGAATTTGGTTAAGTCATTTGGATTTGAAAAGTGAATTTCAAAAACACATCTGATCGAGATCCATCCTCAAAGCGTCTAGGCTGACTCTTGATCATCGGTTCAAGAAGGCCTAAGTCGAAAATATCTCACTTCCTCACAATCGCTCTAGAAGTTAAAAATACAACTTTGCTAGCTTAAATAAAACTGGCTGACACACTCGCGCATGACGTAGTGTGTGAAAGCTTATTTCAAGTCTCTACATAGACTTAGGAATAAAATTTCTACATATACACGACCATATCACCTTAATTAGTGAAATTAATTATAACCAATGCAATTATTGTAATTTGTAGTAAGAAAGATTGGTGTTGATACCTTGCTACATTTGCTCAGTCCATACGAAGACAAATTCTAATGGTACCTACTAATGGATGCGAGAGAAGTTGGAATTTTATTAGAACATCCAATAATCCAAACAGAGAAAACTCGATCAATTTGCAACTAAATGATCTTTTCTTGTTCCTCTACAACATGGGTTTGAGAAGAAGCTTTGTAAATGAAAAAGTGTTATTAAAGTAATCCTCAAGCCTTTAATTTGTTAAACAATTACATGTAATTATGCTCTTGCAGTCAAATACAAAAAGAGTCAAGGCGCATTGAGTGAGTAGGTTATGATCTGCTGATTAGTACATACCTTAATATGTTGAACTGGGGGATAATAAAAGAATAAAGTGTCGGGTGGAGGATGAAAATTGGTGGGCGTCTGAGGCATAATTTATGCAAGAAGTTAAACAAGAACAAAATAACTTTGCATGCGAGTTTATCACGAATGTAGGGCGCAAGGGGAAGAGAAAAAAATAAAGGAGGTGTACAGCTCAAAACAAGGACCCATCATTTCATTTATCAATTTCAACATGTATTTAATTTCCTAAGGGTTTTCTTGTTGTGGATCAATTGTCAACTTTGACACTAAAAGTTCATGCTCCATAAACAATTAAACTTGTTTATTGACTTATTATATGCCATTATTGCACATTCTCTTTATTGATTCTAGTACCTTGGTAGGGGTGTCAAATATAAGCCATCTATTTGTTTGTTTTCATTTTTTATTGATGCTGATACTGACTTTGTCAAATGTAGAGGTGCCAAATCAAGTCAATGGATCAATTTCAGGGTCAAAAATAGGTAGACTCTGACAGGGCCCATCTTTCGCAGGTCATTTTGCACAAACCTAACGTGATCTGATCAGGTTTGAGCTATGTTGCATCAAAACAAAAACAGAAATGGGACAAGGAAAACAACAAATCTCAAGAAATTAAGAAACGGGAAAATGACACTATATAAATATATATAATAACTATATTTTTTTAAATGTACAAGTATATATATACATATGCCTATAGGTATATATGTATCCATAAAGAAAAATAGATATATGGTGCAAAATATATAGAAACATATTTTTTAAGTAAATATATGAAATATATAAGTATATATATATATATATGAACGCATACTATAAGTATAAATATGTACTCATAAAAAGATTTTAAAAATAGATAACAAGTTAAATGAAAGCTGCACATGTTGGGATTGAGACAAGGTACCTAACACATGATAGGCGCCGCAACCAACCACTCACACTAAGAGCATCTTATGATATGCAGTGGTGATAATTTATATAGAGATTAAAGTGAAGCCCAAACGTCGCTTATACGTTTTGCTGGCTAATCTCTGAAATGCAAAACATCTCCTGCGGGATGTCCCATGCAACCTTGGGTTGAGCCAACCCAACACAACTATAACTGAAAAAAGGGAATAAGGAAATCACAGTAAAGAACCTTGGAAAAGACAAAACAACAACAACTAAGCCTTTTCCCATACTAGACGGGGTCGGCTACATGGATTCTTTGTTTCCACAGATCCCTATCGTGTGCCATGTTAGCAGTTAACTCCCAAAAAGCTAGAACATTCTTTATTGTTTCTTTCCAACACTTTTGTGGTCATCCTCTACCTCTTTTAATACTTTCCAAATTTAGTTTTTCTACCCTTCTTCCAGGTTCTTCTTTTGATCTTCTTTCCATATGTCCAAACTATCTTAAACGAAGTTCTCTCATTTTATCCTCTATTGGTGCCACTCCTAATTTGTTTCTAATAACCTCATTATGTATACGGTCTTTTCTTGTATGACCACTCATCCACCTCAACATCTTCATTTCTGTCACATACATCTTTTGTACATGTTATGATTAACTGCCCAACACTCAGAACCATAAAACATGGCAGGCCTAATTGCTGCTCTATAATATTTACCTTTTAATTTTAATGGTATCTTTTTATCACAAAGAATACCTGATGCTCCTCTCCATTTTAACCAACCAGCATTTATTCTATGTGTAACATCTCCATCAATTCTTCCATCACTCTTAAAAATTGACCCTAGGTATTTAAAACTTTCCTTTTGGAGAATGCAATGTGTGCCAATTTTAATTTCTATGTCCTTTGAAGTAACCAAATGATCAAACTTACATTCCATATATTCTGTCTTTGTTCTACTAAGTCGGAGGCCTTTGCTTTCTAATGTTTCTCTCCATAGTTCCAATTTTCTATTAACTTTTTCCTTAGATTCCAACTAATACAATGTCATCTGCAAATAACATACACCAAGGTACTTCATCTTGAATATGTTTTGTTAACTCATCCATCACCATTATAAATAAGTATGGACTTAAAGTTGATCCTTGATGTCACCCAATATTCACTTCAAAGAAGTATGTCGTTCCTTCATGAGTCCTCACACATGTTTTTGCACCATCGTACATGTCTCTTATAAGGTTAATATATGTCAATGGGATACCTCTTTTTTCTAAAGTTCTCCAAAGAACCTCCCTCGATACCTTATCATAAGCTTTTTCTAGATCAATAAATATCATGTGAAGGTTTTTCTTTTTTGCTCTAAAATGTTCCATAAGACGTCTCAAAAGGTGAATCGCTTCAATAGTAGATCTGTCTGGCATGAATCCAAATTGGTTCTCTATTGTACTTGATACTTGTCTTAACCTACGTTCGATAATTCTTTCCCATAATTTCATATTATGACTCATTAACTTGATAACTCGATAATTCGCACAATTTTTAATGTCTCCCTTGTTCTTATATATGGGTATAAGTGTACTTGCTCTCCATTCCTCGAGCATCTTTTGGTTTTTCCATATTTCATTAAATAGTCTTGTGAGCCAAGTGATTCCTATTTCTCCTAGTATTTTCCAAACTTCTATAGGAATATTATCTGGTCCTACCGATTTATCACCCTTCATATGTTTAAGAGCCTCTTTGACTTCATTCTTTTGAATACATCGGTAGAAATTGTGGTTTATATACTTTTCTGACTTGACTAAATCTCCTAAACTAATAGTAACATCTTTATTTTCATTAAAAAGATTATAAAAATAGTTTTTCCATCTATTTCTTATATCATCATTTGCCACTAGAATTTTTTCATCCTCGTCTTTTATGCATCTAACATAATTAAGATCTTTAGTTTTCTTATCTCTAGCCCTAGCTATCCTAAAAATATCTCTTTCACCCTCTTTTGAGTTGAGTTTTTTATATAAGTCCTCCCAAATCTTAGCTTTTGCTTCACTAACGGCCTTTTTCGCTCCCTTCTTTACTTTCTTATAAGCTTCTAAAGTTTCACTAGTTTTCTTAGCATAATGTAATTTGTAACATGCCCTCTTTGCCTTGATTTTATTTTGTACTACTTCACTCCACCACCAAGCTTCTTTTTGTGTTGGTACACCTCCCTTAGATACCCCTAACACATCTTTTGCCACTTTCCTAATATGTATAGCCATATTGTTCCACATATCACAGGGTGTGCCAACATAATTCCAAACATCTCCTTGAAGGACTTTCTGTTTAAATATATCTTCTTTCTCGCTTTTGAGGTTCCACCATTTAGTCTGAATAGCTCGATGCACACTTTTCTTCTTTGTCTATTTTTTTATTTGTAAATCCATAACTAAAAGTCGATGTTGGGTGGTTAAGCTTTCTCCTGGAATTACCTTACAATCTTTACAACACGCTCTATCTTTTTTTCTACAAATAAAGTAATCAATTTGTGTTTGTGATAAGCCACTCTTATAAGTAATTAAATGTTCATCTCGTTTTTTGAAGATTGTATTGCCTATAAAGAGATCAAATGCCATAGCAAAATTTAAAATCTCCCTACCTTCCTCGTTTATATCCCCAAAACCAAAGTTTCCATGAATCCCTTGATATCCTAATGCCTCTTTACCGACATGTCCATTTAAATCTCCTCCTAAACAAATCATCTCCCTTTGTGGAATCTTTTGAAACACCTTATCTAACTCTTCCCAAAAAACAGTCTTTATACTACCTTCTAGTCCTACTTGGGGTGCGTAAACACAAACTATATTCAAAACCTCTGCTCCTAACACTAATTTCAACGTCATGATTCGGTCACCATATCATTGTATGTCTACTACACTCTCCTTTAAATCTTTATTTATGATAATACCAACTCCGTTTCGAGCCTTTTCTTTACCTGAGTACCATAATTTAAAACTTGTATCCTCTATCTCCTTTGCTTTTTCTCCAACTCATTTTGTCTCTTGTAAACATAGAATATGAATCTTTCTCCGAAACATAGTATCTACCACCTCCATTAGCTTACCCGATAATGTTATGATATTCCAAGAACCAATACGAATCTTATTATCTAGGACTAGCTTCCTTATCCCCCCATCCATCCATAATCAAAATGCAGAGACCCTCTCTGAAAATTTTTCACTACATTCGGGCGGCAATGTAGCGGGACTAACTTCTTTACCCACACCCATCCATGATGTGGGAACCCTCTCTGCAATTGATTCACTATATTCGGGAGAAAATATAGTGGCCCTTGCTTACTTCTTACTGCATTCGGGCTCCACAGCACGTCGCTAGGCGGGGACACCCCAAAGCAATGCTCATAATTTTTGTAATCCATGTTATAAAAATCCGACGAAATTTTATGTTGGCTGTCGGAAGCCTAACACAACCCTCCTCCTTTATCCGGGCTTGGGACCGGCAATGCAAGGGTGATCCCTTACATGGGCGGAGTTTTGGAAAAGACAAAATACATAATTATATATAAGGGCCCATCCACCCAGACTCGACCCAACTCTCTCAGTTGTTTCTGGTCAATCCAAAGTTCCAAACCATACTCAGGGTGTGCCGGTGTGGTAACCCCAAAGCCAAATCCTGATTTTTTAGGTCAGGTACTGGTTAGGTTGTAAAGTCGGTCTAAATTTGACAGCCTAACCGAATCTCTAACTTTGTTTTGAGTCATGTATCTAATGACATCATACGAAAAATGCATGTAGGCAGCACATCTCAAGGTGGATTTGAAATATTATTACAACATTAATTCAGAATTTATGGAAGAATGTTCTGAATTTTTGAGCTTGAATAACTTTGAATCTCTAAACTTACTAATCCTTTTGTGACAACAACTGACATTCTTTGTCTTTAAGACAAAAGTTTAGTTTAAAAGGAAGAAAGATACGGGCGCTGAAATACATGAACATTATCTATCTCTTTTTGTTTCCACAGATATCTATATTCACATGTTGGTTACAAATGAATCATTAATCATGCAAGAGTAGGACATATATAGATATTTAAACGCATCATCAATTACAGTAATAATTTTCATCTTTATTATTTTTGCAATTTACTTAGGCATTAAAGGAAAAAAACTTAATATAGGTTAATGTCTCCATTACCAAGATGCATACGAGCGTAATTAGTTCTTCAAAGTTTTGCCAACGTTAAAATCAATATAGAAGAGAGAATCAACCATCAAGCAGGTCACAGTTTGTTGTACGCTTAGCAGTTACTCCATGTGGGTCCTTATACCCATTCGACGTTGTGCCTCTACCACATGAAAAGGAACAAGTCATCCATGGAAACCAAAGTCAAGCCTTTAGCACAATAAGTGAGGTCGGTATGGATTCTTAGTCACAATTGTGATCTATCATGATTTCATCCATGCATTTAACTCGAAAAGGGCAACACCGTGCTTTATAGCTTCCTTTTAAAATCTTTTAGACCTCCTTAGACCTCTTCCAGCTCTTTTATAGTGCTCAATATCCAACTTCCCACACCTTCACATGGAGCTCCATTTGGTGGTCTATCTAAATCCATCCCACTTTAAATGTGTCCTATTTCATCTTCTATTAGTACCACACCACCCTTTTTCCAAATAAACTCATCGCAGGTCCACTTTTCCCTCATGTGGTCACAGAACCACCTAAAGAACTGTGTTTTTCAACCACAAAAACTTTATATCATAGAGTTCCAAAAGCTACCAAAGAGGAGTCAAATAAGATTAATATCCAACCAAACTTAGAAGTTCCTTTGGAATCATAGGTACAAAACGGGAATGTTGGGTATACTACAAATTTGATTTGGATTCTCAAAAGCTCAGAATCCAAATCAGATTGCAGAATGAGGGCAGTTGAAGCAATTGTGAAAGACAGCTCCACCATGTCAGATCTATCAAAGAAGTTTTTTCCTTTTTTGGATAATGAGCCAACAAAGAAGAATTCAATTTTCTTTACTTAGATAATCCAAGATCCTCCCAAGAGGTGTGGAAAGGATTCATGTGAGAGATGAATTTTTGTCTCAATTGAATCCCTTTAACAGATGAACCAAATATGCCATAGATGAAAAAAAAAATCGTCACTTGCTGAACTGACACAAATACTCCCATCCACAATAATAGCTCATTCTTTTCACAGTAACTGCCTGTAGGAGACACTTTTATTATACGACAACAAAATTTGCCTTCCCAAGTGTTATGGGATGGCCAATGGATGTCCAAGAGCTCTACAGTAAATAACACTTGCAATATATTTATAACCAGCATATCAGACTTACAGCTTTTTTCCCCAGATGTCAAAATAAATTAGCGAGAAGACAAATTTAGGACTACAAATGCCAAATGATGCTTTTCTTTATATCTCTATGTTGTTATATCTTAATACCAGTTCTGACAAAAGGAAATAGAAAGCGCAGAAACAATAAATTGCAATACTAGCATTGCCATTTCTATTCATTCGATAGGGACCTTGTGATCCCTTCACGCATTCAAAGGTCATTCCATAAAATGAAAAATCTTCGACAGACCAACTACTGAGAAAATGAAAGACCACGATATGGCAATTAATGAGAAAGAGTTAAACCTGCATACACAGAAAGGTACACTATACAACAGTTAAAATCAAAATTACACAACATCTAGCTAGGATACTGTGCTCTGACTGCATTGACCCAGAAAAAACCAAAAGCGGAAGCTACTATAATCTCGGTAATTTGACAGGTGTCCAACATCCGAAAATGGAAACAGATGCAGTGGAAGATAAAACAAAAAGTTGCCAAAAGAAAATAAGATCAACTTCTCACTTACGGTGCCATCCATCGGTACGTTCCTGTTTCAGGAGTCATCCCATCAGTCTGGACTTCAATTCTTGCAACCCCAAAATCAGCAATTTTAATTGATTTGTCAGTGGCTATCAGCAGGTTATCTGACTTAAGATCCCGGTGAATAAATCCTAAGCCATGCACATAAGCCATTCCCCTGGCTACATCCAATGCCTGATTAACTGCCAACTTCAATGGCACTGACCTGTTCTGCCTTTTCATTAGAAACTGCCTAACTGACCCACCCTTTGCATATTCAGTAACAATGCACCAGACCATCGGTTTTCTGCATGAACCAATGAATCTTACAATGTTCGGGTGCCTCAGTGTTGCTAACATCATCACCTCCTGGGTAAACTGCTGCTCCATGAGTTGTGCTTTCTCCGGGTTATTCTCTGGCCTCTCTAATATCTTAATTGCCACATCCTCACCATTGTAGCTACCTCTGTACAGCTTCCCAAAAGCTCCTTGAGCAAAGGCAGTGCCCATACTAAGTCTACTCAAATCAATTGTCCATTCATCGTATTGCTGTAGACCTTCCGTTGGGTAGCGACTGTCCATCAAGGCTCGTGCCAATGCATCTTCAGCAAGTGGGTGGGAGATCATACCAGGTCTATACACACTTTGATCAACAGATCCATTCATGTCGGTACCATTGCTTGGGTAAGCCATCATATGAGTTGCCAGCGGAATGTTAGAGGCAACGCTGCTGTCTGCAGACATTAACATCGAGCTATCAGCATTACACATCTGCAAGCTTCCATTGCTATCCACTGACATATGAGAACCCTCTTCTAGGCGGATGTACTCTGAGGTGAAATTGAAGTAATTCTCATTGTTGATACCACCAAATTTGGAACCTTCCACCATTTTCTCCTAATTTGATCCCTTTAAACTCTTCGTCAGATCAAATTATGCGTTTCCCCAGCATCTGCTTTGCTTATCTGGACGCCCAGAATGGAACCCCTAATCACCCAAAAAAAGGGTCAACCACATCCGGTAACTAATCAATTAAATTCTAAACCTTAGGAAAACATCACGGATCTGACCGCACAAAAGCAAAGCATAAGAAGGAAACAAAAGGCAAAATATCAACTAATTAATCGTGCAATTGGATATTGGATTCGTGTTAAATGCTTGCAACTGCCAAATCGGAGACCCCCAAAAACCAAAACCGTAAGCAAGGATGCATGATCAATCAAGCAAAACCCATAAAACAAAAGCATCTAAGAATTAAAAGAGAAAGAAAAAGAATTCACTAACAAAATTACTCAGATCAAAACGCCTTGACTCCATCTCTACCCTCATATCTACAGACACTTCAAGGTGACCAATCTCCAAACCCCAAAATTTTCAAATTCCATGAACCACTTAACGAGGGATAAATTAATCAAACCTGAAATCACCATCCCAAAAGAAAAAGGAATGAAACCAAGAAACCTGGGAAAGGATTCGACTTACAGCTAGAAAACCAGATGAATCCTAGGGCGATCAATCCAAGGAGATTTGACAAAGGAGAAATGAAGGAGGTAGCACGTCACGGTTAGGTTTTCACCGTCCTGCATTCCTAGCAGTGTAAATTTCTCTCTCTGTTCTGCGTCTTGTGTGCGGTCAAAGAGGAGAACGAAGAGTCACATGTCATCATGGACTTCCCTTCCTCCTTCTCTCACGTTATTTTGCACGTTGCTCATGTTATTTTGCACGTTAGCGCGTTCTCTCATTATATTTATATACACGAAAAGTTTAGGGATGCCTAATGTCTTTCGATATATAATCATATATAATCTTGCTTAAACATTCCTAAGATTAAATACGAAATAGAAATTTGTTTTTATTTTAAATTTGCTGCTATCTTCTATATATATATATATATGACTCAACTCCGCCCAAAGGGATTACCCTTGCATTGCCGGTCCCAAGTCCGGATAAAGGAGGAGGGTTGTGTTAGTCATTCGACAGCCAGCGTAAAATTTTGTCAGATTTTATAACATGGATTACAAAAATTGTGAGCATTGCTTTGGAGCGTCCCCGCCTAGTAATGTGTTGCAGATCCTGAATACAGTAATAAGTAAGCAAGGGCCACTACATTTTCGCTCGAATGTAGTGAACCAATTACAGAGAGGGTTCCCACATCATGGACGGATGTAAGTAAAGAAGTTAGTCCCGCTACATTGCCGCCCGAATGTAGTAAAAAAATTTAAGAGAGGGTCTCTGCATTTTGATTATGGACCGATGCGAGGGGTAAGGAAGCTAGTCCTAGATAATAAGATTCATATTGGTTCTTTGAATATCAAAACATTATCTGGTAAGCTAATGCAGGTGGTAGATACTATGATTCGAAGAAATATTCATATTCTATGATTACAAGATACAAAATGGGTTAGAGAAAAAGCAAAGGAAATAGAGGATACAGATTTTAAATTGTGTTACTCACATAAAGAAAAGGCTCGAAATGGAGTTGGTATTATCATAAATAAAGATTTAAAGGATAATATAGTAGACATACAACGATATAGTGACTGAATCATGACGTTGAAATTAGTATTAGGAGCAGAGGTTTTGAATATAGTTTATAATTACGCACCCCAAGTAGGACTAGAAGATAGTATAAAGACAGCTTTTTAGGAAGAGTTAGATAAGGTTTGTGAAAATATTCCACAAAGGGAGATGATTTGTTTAAGAGGAGATTTAAATGGACATGTTGGTAAAGAGGCATTAGAATATCAAGGGATTTATGAAAACTTTAGTTTTGGGGATATAAATGAGGAAGGTACGGAGATTTTAAATTTTGCTATGGCATTTAATCTCTTTATAGTCAATACAATCTTCAAAAAACGAGATGAACATTTAATTACTTATAAGAGTGGCTTATTACAAACACAAATTGATTACTTTATTTGTAGAAAAAAAGATAGAGCGTGTTGTAAAGATTGCAAGGTAATTCAAAGAGAAAGCTTAACCACCCAACATCACTTTTAGTTATGGATTTACAAATTAAAAAATGGACAAAGAAGAAAAGAGTGCATCGAGCTATTCGAACTAAATGGTGGAATCTCAAAAGTGAAAAAGAAGATATATTTAAATAGAAAGTCCTTCAAGGAGATGTTTGAAATTATGTTGGTACACCCCGTGACATATGGAACAATATGGCTATACATATTAGGAAAGTAGCGAAAGATGTGTTAGGGGCATCTAAGAGAGGTGTACCAGCACGAAAAGAAACTTTGGTGGAGTGAAGTAGTGCAAAATAAAATCAAGGCAAAGAGGGCATATTACAAATTATATTATGTGAAGAAAACTAGTGAAATTTTAGAGGCTTATAAGAAAGCAAAGAAGGAAGCGAAAAAGCCCGTGAGTGAAGCAAAAGCAAAAATTTGATAAGACTTATATAAAAGAACTCAACTCAAAAGAGGGTGAAAGAGATATTTTTAGGATAGCTACGGCTAGAGATAAGAAAACTAAAGATCTTAATTATGTTAGATTCATAAAAGACGAAGATGAAAAAATTCTAGTGGCAAATGATGATATAAGAAATAGATGGAAAAACTATTTTTATAATCTTTTAATGAAAATAAAAATGTTAGTATTAGTTTAGGAGATTTAGCGAAGTCAGAAAAGTATATAAACCACAATTTCTACCGACGTATTCAAAAGAATGAAGTCAAAGAGGCTCTTAAACATATGAAGGGTGGTATATCGGTAGGACCAGATAATATTCCTATAGAAGTTTGGAAAATACTCGGAGAAGTAGTAATCACTTGGCTCACAAGACTATTTAATGAAATATGGAAAAACCAAAAGGTGCCCAAGGAATGGAGGGCAAGTACACTTATATCCGTATATAAGAACAAGGGAGACATTCAAAATTGTACGAATTATCGAGGTATCAAGTTAATGAGCCATACTATGAAATTATAGAAAAGAATTATCGAGCATAGGTTAAGACAAGTATCAAGTACAATAGAGAACCAATTTGGATTTATGCCAGGTAGATCTACTATTGAAGTGATTCACCTTTTGAGACGTCTTATGGAACATTTTAGAGCAAAAAGGAAAGACCTTTACATGATATTTATTGATATAGAAAATGCTTATGATAGGGTACCGAGGGAGGTTCTTTGGAGAACTTTAGAAAAAAGAGCTATCCCATTGACATATATTAACCTTATAAGAGACATGTATGATGGTGCAAAAACATGTGTGAGGACTCACGAAGGAACGTAATATTGGGTTACATCAAGGATCAACTTTAAGTCCATACTTATTTATAATGGTGATGGATGAGTTAACAAAACATATTCAAGATGAAGTACCTTAGTGTATGTTATTTGCAGATGACATTGTATTAGTGGAGTCTAAGGAAAAAGTTAATAGAAAATTGGAACTATGGAGAGAAACATTAGAAAGCAATGGCCTCCGACTGAGTAGAACAAAGACAAAATATATGGAATATAAGTTTGATGATTTGGTTACCTCAGAGGACATAGAAATTAAAATTGACACCCATTGCATCCCCCAAAAGGAAAGTTTTAAATTACTAGGGTCACTTTTTCAGAGTGATGGAAGAATTTATGGAGATGTTACGCATAGAATTAATGTTGGTTGGTTAAAATAGAGAGGAGAAATGAAGATGTTGAGATGGATGAGTGGTCATACAAGAAAAGACCGTATACATAATGAGGTTATTAGAAACAAATTAGGAGTGACACCAATAGAAAATAAAATGAGAGAATATTGTTTAAGATGGTTTGGACATATAGAAAGAAGATCAAAAGAATAACCTTTAAGAAGGTTAGAAAAACTAAATTTGTAAAGTATTAAAAGAGGTAGAGGACGACCACAAAAGTGTTGGAAAGAAACAATAAAGAATCATCTAGCTTATTGTGAGTTAGCTGCTAACATGACACACGATAGGGATATGTGGAAACAAAGAATCCATGTAGCCGACCCCGTCTAGTATGGGAAAAGGCTTAGTTGTTGTTGTATATATATATATATATGACTCAATTCCTATATGAAAGAATCAACAACCTCTGTCTAAGCACATTCATCTTCTTAGACTCGAAGCTCAAACAAGTTAAGAGAGAAAGAGATTTTCTTAACTACTACAAATATTATATAAAATATTTTATATAAAAAATAGGAGAAAATATCCTTCGTCTACCTTATGCGTTAAAAACATGGCTTAGATAAAATATTAAAAGTGTCATTTAATGAGTTTTATGAGTTCAATTGGGTATAACATAACATGTTCATGTTTAGTTCCTATGATTTAGAAAAAACAACATGAACAAGATTAACTATGAGGAGCTTGGTTCATAATATAACATTTATGAACAAGATGAAGCTTTTCTTATCTCCTTCTCTTTGCTTGCCATTTATTTTTAATTTTCTTTTATACATTTCAGACTTATTTCTCTTCAATCTTTTTATGCAATTCCCCTCATTCCATCACAGCCCCTTAGCACACTGCCCATCATTCTATCACCTTGCAGAGCTGACTCATATCCTCAATAGTGAGTTTAGCCAACCGTGATGGTCGGTGGTGGAGGGTGAAGTGAGGCTCAAAAACAAAAGAATTCTTGGGTGTATTATCATATATAAGAAAATAAAAATGTCGTGTGGATGTGAAATGGAAGTGTCATACTCAAAATACAAAATACAAGTACACCTCACTGAAAAAAAATGTTGATACATCACTAGTGATGGGTTCCTCTATGCTACCACCACACACTTAACACAACTTCGTGTGAAGCTTAACTTTGCAATTTGTATGCATCTATTAGTCTCTCCACATGCATACAACAACAACAACCAAACCTTTTTCGGCACTAAGTGGAGTTTATCACATATATTATTTGGTCACACTGTGATGTCATGTCATATCAGTACTTATTTTAAAAAGTCATGATATTTAATTCAATAGTATCTTTTCGACGCTTCTTTAATCTTTCTTTTTTTTATTTTAAGGTATTAACTATCTAATTTCTCACATCTTTTATAGAAAGGTCTTTGGTATACACTTTATATGCTTAAACCATCTTAAATGTGCCTCTCTTGTCTTGTTTATTTTTGTCACCCCAACTTTTTTATCTAGTAACCATACTGTCTTTTCTTGTTTTTTTCTGCAAACAATTTTGACATATTTTGATGATGGACTATTCAACACTCAATACCATATCATATTGTTGATCTAAGAATCCGGGTCAACCGGCAACACCTGAATTTGAACAAAAGAAAGGATATGCCTTTCGTAGAGGGTTATCAAATTGTCTTCAACAAGGAAGAATTATAGACAAGTTTTCACCATGTAAAGGGCAATTCTTTGTGAAAACTCTCTCTCTCTCTCTCTCTATATATATATATATATACACACACTTCTATTGCGTGGATCTCATGTTATGGTGCACGATATGTGCTAGTATTTTGACACTTAGCTTTCACACTATTAAATGGATGGGCCTCTAGTACAAGGGTCATCCTTCTCGCACTCACCACCTCATTTGGCATCAGAATATTCTGCAGTTGATTTAATTTACAGAAACAGGAACTAGAAACTTAGGCCCAAAGGATAGACCCCAACTTGGATAAACTTAATTGCAATTCATATATACTTTCAAGTGATGCCTGTGTAGAGTGACATTTCAGATCAATTTGGAAAATCTGGGTTTGGGTTGTGGCATGAAGCAAACCAACCCGAACACGAACCCACTATAAGTGAACACACGAAGAAGAATACATACACGTACACACACATGCAACCCCCCCCCCGGCGGGTAGTCGAACTCCCTACCAGCAGCAATGCTTCTGAGCACCAAGGGAACTAATTGGAATAAAGGGATTCTCCCATCTCTCTCTCTCTCTCTCTTCTGTGACACAATGTTGTACCAAGTAGAAATTTTGATAACTTAGCGTTGTCATGGGTAAAGCAAAACTACCAAAATACTAATCTTTTCGTGTATAGCAGCATGTCTGATGGCCAATTTTATCAACTTATTTCTGTTGTTCTATGTCATCTCTTTCAAATAGCCATACAATTTTTACATACAAATTTTATTTGCTAGTGGAGCAAGAAAGGTGGGGGTGGGTGGGTATAGGGGGAGGGGGAAATACACCTATGTTTCAGCTGCAGCCACAGCCGGAACCAAAACCAAAACCAAGCCTTAATTCGCACCCATCAGTATCCTGTCTTGCATATTAGCATTTAAGCCAACAACAAACCAAAACCAAGCCTTAATTCTCAATCTTCAAGAGTTCCATCTTGTCATATCAGCATTAAGCCAATGGCGCAACAAAAACCAAGCCTTAATTCTCAATCTTCAGTCTTTTATCACGTCATATTAGCATTAAACTACAAAAGGGCAAGAGACTCAGCTCTCTATCTACATAAAATGCAGTTGCAATAAATTCCATACCCGAATTGGTAGCTGTTCAGAAGTAACTAACAAGCTGACAGCCATGAAGGGAAGCATCATGCTGCTTCTGATTGATAAACTTTGTCTATGAAGTTGTCCTCTTTTCTCATCTCAAATAAAATAAAAGGTTTCCTGCATCGTACATTTTCTGAGGAACAGTTACTAAAATTACAAACACAAAATTTGAAGCAAGAGAAACTGCACTCAGAGCGTTAACTCACCAAGTAGACTCTCGATTCACAAGAAGCAGATAGTGAGTTCAATTCCCAGGGGTGTATACCTGGCTTCACGCTCCCCATCGTAACCAAAAAAACAGGAAAATGAGAAACACATGGGAATGCATGGCAAACACTTTCCCACAAATTTTAGGGTCCAGTAGGAGTCGCCCTGCTTTTGTGATGGCCATTGAACTCTCGAAGCCTTCATGCCTGGCTTATGCCCAGGAATCCGAAGTGGTGGGGAAGAAAATGCATGAACTAAAATAAAATGCTAAACAAGATGAGATGAAAACTTTCATAACTTGCACAAGATAATTCACAGGTGTGGGAAGAAATTATTCGTCCAACCTTTATTAGCTGAAGGACTTGGATGTATTTGAATTTACGGACAGTTGGACGTCTCAATTGCCGCCGAAAATCAGCATATTGGAATTGGGGATGCTGATTCAGGCATTTGCGCGGTGCGTAGGCCTCGGTGAAATGGGACAGCAGCGTACTGTTTGCGTTGGTGGACCTACATTGAGTCGCAGTGGGGAGGCCACCCTACCCAAAATATGAAAATAACCCGTGATAGTTGGTGCTGCGCTAAGCAGTTCTGCGGCCTATTCCAAACCCTGAAAAAGTTTAGAGATCAACTTTCTATGCAATCTAAGTACTGGCCGAAAGATTTACTGCTTTTCAACAAGAGCCAGCTCACACTTGATATGAACTCTCTACCCAACTACATGCAGGCTGCTTCTTCAATCCCCTCTTTCTCATCAATTTCCATAATTTCTCAGCACCAAGCCTATCCCCTGTTTCGGCATACATGCTTGACAATAATGCATAGTTTGCAGCATTGTCCGGCTCTGCTTCAAGAATCTGAAATAAAAGCTTCTCTGCTAACTTACTTTCACCATGAAGCCTACAAGCAGAAAGAAGTAAGCCCCATGCACATGGCGTTTGCTTAGGCGACACAGATTTCATGATTTTGAATGCCTCAACAAGCTTGCCAGACCTTGCCAGAAGGTCAATGAAGCACGCATAGTGCTCGACCTTTGGAACAATTTCATGATCATTTATCATAACAGTAAACAATTCAATACCTTCTTCAACAAGGCCAGAATGCTTACAGGCAGATAACGCAGCAAGGAAAGCCATCGGGTCTGGCTTGAACCCTGCTTTTTGCATCCGGTCAAAATGTTTTAGAGCACTCTCGCCATAACCATGAATACCATAACTATAAACAAGTGAACTCCATGATACAGAATCTGGATCTAGTATTTCACCAAATACTTGGTGTGAAGCCTCCAGGCATCCACATTTTGCATACATGTCAATCAACGCATTGCAAACGTAAACCCATGAGATAATACTAGATTTTATGGCATAAGCATGAATTCCCCTTCCCTGATGCAAAGCTGAGAGACTGCTACATGCCGAGAGGAAAGCAAGGATGGTGACATGATTGGGGGAAACACCAAGTTTCCGCATCTCCAGGAAAAGCCTCATGGCTTTTATATAATCTCCATTGTAAGAAAAACCATTAATCAGTGAGCTCCATACAACAATATCAGGACTGTTAAACTTTCTAAAAATAAGTTCAGCAAGTTGCACATCTCCACATTTTAAGTGCATGTCTAGCAATGCTGACATAATTTGGTTATCTGACTCGAGTCCATGTTGAACAATCAGCCCATGGATCTCTTTTCCCATACTCAGAGCAGCACAAGCAGGAACAACAGTAAGAAAAGTCACTCTATTCAGTTCAACCCCAGCCATTCGCATGTGATGAAAAAGATAAAGGGCCTTATCAGGGTATTTGTTCATTGCACAAGCTGCAATCACCGCAGTCCAACAAACTTCATTTTTGTCTGTAACTCTCTCAAACAACTTAAATGAAGCATTAAAATCATAGCACTTGGAATACATGTCTATCAATGCGGCTGCTGAAAACACAGTTAGCCCTGATTCATTGCGGATAATGGATGCATGTGTTTCTTTGCCCAGCATCAGGTTGCAAGTCTGACTACATACTGAAAGAATGGTAACAGCTATGTCAAAAGAAGGCCTCAAACCTGAAGCTACAAACCTCCTAAATAACTTCAAGACATCATCAACATGACCATTGTGTGCATGCCCAGCCATCAAAAGGCTCCATGTTACACTATTGGGCTCAATATCCAGTTCTTTCATTTGAACAAAAAGCTGTGTTGCTTGAATGCATTTCCCACTTTGCGCATAACCAGAGATCATTGCATTCCATGAGATGATATCTCTTTCAGGCATAGAAACGAACACTTGGAAAGCAGCATCAGGGGATGAGCATTTAACGTACATTGTAATAAGGGAATTGCCTGTTGCAGTTTCTGAGCTATGACCGGTTTTAAGGATATGGCAGTGTAGTTGAAGCCCAAATACAAGATACTGAAGGCAGGCGCATGCTTTAAGAAGAGAGGGGAGTATGAAGGCATTTCTATGGAAGCCAGATAAATGAAGTTTCTGATACACAGTGAGTGCATCAAAAAAATACCCATGAGAAATCAAATTCTTGATTGTCTCACATAAAGTCTTGTTTGTTTCTTTAATGCCCTCAAGAACGACTGGCGTGCATAAGAATCTCTTTGATCTGACAAACATCAGGGAAATGACAATGGAAAATGGCAATGTGATTGAGATTTCTAGGATGAAAATCACATAAGTTCCACTTTGTAAGTGAAGAGAAGAGGAGTTCACTGTGTTAAGTCATAAACCCGCGTCCATCTACGTCGCTTTCACCCATTGTAAGAGGAAGGATTCACACTGCCTTCAACAAACAGAACAATATTCCAAGCTCCTATATTCTAACGATAGTCACAATTCTCATTCTCAACAAGTTTCTTTTTGTTTTTTAAAAGAGAGATTCAAAACTCAAGAAGATCCCAAATGCTTTAAAGATGAAACCGATGAGAAACCGCCAGGAAAATAAATAAATGAACGGTATCTAAAATCGAAGCAACATGTTTAATGATTTCTAAAGCAGACTTTTTCTGCGTCACCAACTTCCTAGACCTTTCACCGAGAGCGTACAACCCAAAATTATATGCAGAGCGTTAGCTCGTCATAGGTGGTGACTGGTGAGTTCGATCCTCATGGTGTGGATGCATGGTGTGTTAGGCTCCGGCCTCTCATTGTATATGAAAAAAATATTTACCCTAATTGTATTAATAACTACCATATAATATAATACAGTAAAAGACATGCCTTCGACTAATCCTCAATCCGTTTGAATCATAAAAGATGCAAGGCATATGAGTAGGGATGGCAATTCTTACCTTCTCCGCCTCTCTCCAGAGACGGACTCCCAAGGAAAAAAAAACACCTGACGGCGGGGTAGGATTGAAGGTAAAACTGCCTCCTCACACCTTATATATATCATATATTTTTATAAGTATTTTATATAAATATAAATGTAGGTATATAAAGGTTATAATTTCTAACTTTTAAATTTAATAATATAAAACATGATAATTTTTTTTATTTTTAAATATATAATATTAACTGTTTTTTCTAAAAAAATACTTTTGTAAGCCAAAATGAGACCTGGTGAAATAGAGCCGGGTTGTAACAAAGAAGGTGTGGAACGAGTGCGTGCTTTGATCCCCAAGGCATGTCGAGCAAGATGTAAAAAAAAGTTTATGGTGTGAGTTGGGTGTGGGTGGAGCGAAAGCCGGTCTCGTCCGGTCCCATTCCCATGCTTAGATATTAATAAGAATTGACATTCAACTGTTTTTATTTATGAAAAACTAAACCAAGCCTCTTGCTACAGTAATTGGGCTTTTCGCAAAGTAGGGTCAAAAGAGTATTTCGACTATCTCGAGTCCAATGTACACTTTAAGTTTAACAACAACAACTAAGCTTTTTCCCATACTAGACGGGGTCGGCTACATGGATTCTTTGTTTCCACAGATCCCTATCGTGTGCCATACTTTAAGTTTAAATTAGGCAATATTAAAAAAGGCTGTAAAATGTAACAAAAATGTCAAACTCGTTTACATAATTACTATGATTCTTATTATCCTCTTTGATTCAAAATAAAAACCAAAACCGTGCTCAGAGCATTAACTCACCTGGTATGATGACTCGCGTGATGGCTATGAGTTTGATTTCCAGG